>JALPVH010000162.1:0-123275 GCA_023242295.1 Diaporthe ilicicola | reverse complement strand
GTAATAATAAATTAATATAAAAGTAATAAAGTTTAATTTATTAAATATTTAAAAGTAATAATAGTTATATAAATTAATATAAAAATAGTTTAACCGATATAAAAAGATTTATATATTATTTTATTAAATATTAAATAGAAATAATAATTATATTTTAATAGTTAAATTAATAAAATAAAAGTTAATAATAATATATAAGTTAATAATTTATTAATAGTTTATATAAATAAAATATTAAGGGCTTAAGTAATAATAAGTAAAGTTATTAATATATAATTATATAATTATTTCTTTTAAATTTAAAGGTTTTAAGGTTTTAAGGAGATTTTTAAGCGTATATAATATATATCTTATAATATCCTTAATAAATATATAATTTAAGGTTATAAGAAAGGTTAAAAATTAATTTAATCTTTATAAAAGTTATTTAAAGAGTTTAACTTTTAAAAAGGCTTATTATAATAACTTTTATTATATAGTATATAGCTATATAACGAAATATATAGTATAAGAAATTATTATAAGATATATCTTTTTTACCTTATAAATTTATAGTTTAATAATTATTAATTAATATTAATAGAGCTTATAATATATATATATAGTAATAGCAAAATAAGTTAAATTCTAAGTTATTATTTAATTAAAATTTATTATAATAGGGCTAGCTAGTAACGAGCCTTAAGAGGCCCGTTATATCACATGCTAGTTTTTTAACGTAATTATTAATAATATCCCCTTAGGTGCGGCCTTTAAAACGATAATTATACTTACCTGCTATTTAAAGCTTATTCTCCTTAAAGTTATAATCTATTACACTATACTTATTAAGTTTATTAATAAAATATAAATATAAATATTTCGGCTTTAATATAAATATAGTATAGTATATAAACCTTTAATATAATGTAATAAACTTAAATATATTATAATATACCGTATATTACGCCTTATAAAGTGTATATTAAATTTAAGTATATACTTTATAATAGCTTACTTTTTATATATATACGTAATAGGGAGGGTAAACTAATTTATATTAGGTTTAGTTAATTAATTATAGCTTACTTAAAGCTATCGCTAAAAGGGCAATAGCTATAAGCTAATTTAAAAAAAGCGTTTTAGCTAAACTATTTATTAGGCCGAAAAGGCCGTATTAATAAGGCTAAATAGGCCGTATTAATAAAGCCTAATTATAGCTAATTACTTTTAATTAAGTTATATAACTTCCGGCTTATATAAAGAAGGTATATATATTATATATAATAAGGCTCACACCTTAATTATTAGTGCACTTTATAAGGCGTAATATAAGGTTTATAAGAATTTTATACTCTTATCTACTATACTATACCCACTAGGCTTATTAGTAGAATAAAATAGGTTTTAAAATGCCCTTAATATAATAGGTATAGTAGGCGAGTTTACACTTATTACACTATATTAAGTGTAAATAGTATAGTGCTTTACAACCTTAATTCTCCTAAGTGCAATAGAAAATACTAAATAATAATAGATATATAACTATAATTTATCCGACGAGGTTAATTGTGTAACTAATACGATAGGCCGGGCCATCCGCGGGTATATATGTCCATCTAAAGTAATATTAAAATCTAAAAGATAGGCGCGGCAAGAAGACGGAGAAGACTTATATAGCGATAATTCCACCGATGGTACCGACAGTTGCAATGTAAGCGCTAGTTACGGCGCGTATAGGGTTAGTCTCCTACCGTAAAAAATAGCTAGCATTAAGAAGTCAGCTAGAAAGGCGCCCCTATACCGGGTCTTATCGCCGGTATAGGCAATAGCAATGGCGACGATATAGGCTCAAATATATCTAAGGTATTTACGTTTTGTTTCGTCACGTGTGAATGACTACCAAGGGAATAGACACCACTCAGCGTCCCGTGGACGTCTTTAGTGTAGAGACGTGTCCTCTTGTTCAAGTCAACACGGGAGGGGATCAAAAAAGTACAACACGTAATACCCGGGTGAGCAGATAGAAATTCTTTCTACACAATCACGAACCTCGATTCTCCTATAGCTTTGAACCACGGGGTTACGCAATTGCCAAAGCGAGCATAGCTATTTTTGATCAGTTGCCGCACCACTACAGATGATAATAGAAATCAACCTGCCGCCGTCTACCATCTATCTATTCACGGGCTTAAGCCACGTGCATTTACGTCCTCTACGCTAGTGAGTCTTGTCTCGTGCTCCTCACTTTATATTCTCCCGCCATCCTAGGCAAGACCGTACTCTGCTATCACGCTCTTAGGCTCGACGTATTTGCCCAGAGGCCGGTACTCGATGTCATCGTATCCAAATGCCTTCGTGCCGCCAATCTCCAGACCTGCAGGCACCTCTGTCCACCGCGGCGAGCAGGTAATGCCAACCACAGTGACGCGATATCCATACTTGAACTCGGGCACACCGAGTGCCCTGCCTGAGCCATTGTCCAGGATTGCGATGAGGTCTGGCACCGAAGCTATCACTTGCGTGGTGCCGTCCGCAGTGGTGTGCTCTGCGAAGATGTTCTCGTTCTTGAAGGGGATCTTGAGAGTGCCCCCAGACACCAAGGCGGTCGACCTAGTCGTGAAGGAACTGCATGCCTCATCGTCCAAGTCGTTTTCTTCAAAGGCGGCGATGTGAACAGTACCGTACGAGTGTCCTTTGACAAGACGGCGCTCCACCGCCACGATCTTGCCCCTGAACAGTATTTTCGCAGCACCTGGGCCACCTGCCTCATCGACGATTGACTCGGCGACTGTGGAAAGGGTGTTACTAGCTTCGCACCTTGCAATGCATCTGCCTATTCTCCAAGCCAGGGAGCACGTATTGAGGACGCCATACTTTCTGACGTATTCCGTCGTGGTGGGCTTGGCAGCCATACCCACACGGCTGCCCATCTCAGAGCACGACGCTCTGAGTGCTCTGTCGACGATCTCATCATCGGGAGCCCGCGTCATGACTATACTTTTGCCATCCCCCGAGTCTATGGCGCAGGGACAAAGCTCGAGTGGGACGTGAACGGCCAGGGTCGTCTGCCAGTAGGTCGGGTAGGCCCTGCCCATCCAGTCGCCGTCGATGATAGGGCTGTCAAAGAATTTTGAAGAGCCAACCAGCATCGGCTCCATCCCATTGGCGCCACCGATCTCTAGTCCCATTACGGCGTCGAACTTGTCATGGCCCATGTACTCCATGAGAACCTCGAACGCCTGGACCGTCTCGAGCGCCTGCAGCCTCTCGACCGAGACCGCAGGGGAGCCCATGTGACCGCCCCAGTAGATGAGGGCGTCGTCTCTCAAAGAAGACTGGTCTATTATCCGGATCTTGTGGCCGGCTCTGAGTATGTCGCGAAGTTGAAGGACGCTTGCTGCAGGGCTGCCTCCACCCGCGCAGCCAAGCACGTAACAGCCATCTGCAAGCCAAGTCAGATCAGTCTCGCTGAGAAGCCACTCCGGTATACCCTGCGCATTCTTCTCGATCAGAGGCTTATAAGCAAATGGATCAACCTTTTGAGCGTCAACGGTCTTAACATGTAGGTTCTTGTGCTCCTCGACTCTGTCGTCGATACCAGACAGATCCTCGTCTGCCGCGTTGTCGAGCATGGCAGCCCTGAAGTCGATGTCTCCGACTGCCTTGACGATGGTCCGCACCTGATTCGTGACGTACTGCAGCGGCATACTTTCCACTTCCGCAATCGAGATGCTACTATCAATGGCCCCCGCCGATATTGCGCGCTGCACCGCCAGGTCCTTGGCGCGCTGGATGGCCTGCGCCTCGGTCTGCTGGCTCGTGTTCTGGACGATGTCGACGCTCCCGCAGACCCTCGAGATGGCCGCCCCCACCGCGTTCGCGACGTCGTGGAAGGGAGGGCGGACAACCTCGGACGCACCGGCAATCTCTTCAGGGGCCAACACGGCACCTCCGCCTACGAGCAGCACGGGGATCGGGTCTGCGGACGTCTTGACCACGTCGATTGCGGCGTCGAGGAGGTTCTTGATGCGGTCTCGCGCAGACCTGATGAAATCCTCGCTGAGATGCTTCACTGCGGTCGCCTTGCCCATCTCTACTCGGCCCAGCGCCACTGCGATATCCGAGGCTGTGCAGGTCTGGCCACCAAATACCAGTGCTTCCTCAGTGAGGAAGTGGCCCACAGACTCTGGTCCAACTCGCACCCTGCCTTCCATCTCTCGCACGAGAGATCCGCCACCAAGGCCGATAGAATGCAGGTGAGGCATCGAATAATTCACCCTCACTCCTGCGACGGTGACGTAGGCGGAAGCCTGCCGCGGGAGGCCACTGGCGAGGATCACACCCACGTCGGACGTGGTGCCTCCGATATCGACCACAACAGCAGACCTACTGCCGCCCGCATCGAGCCCAGACAGGTACGCAGCGCCGCGCATGGAGTTGGTCGCACCTGAAGAGAACGTCTTGATGGGCATTCTGGCGGCTGAGAAGGAGTCCAATATGGTGCCGTCGTTCTGGGTGATGAACAATGGACAAGATAGGCCCAGCCTCTTCATGGCCAGCCTGAACCGCCCCACGGTCCTCCTCGCGTAGCTGAGGATGGCCGCGTTCAAGATACTCGCGTTCTCCCGCTCCAGCAGCCCTATGTTTGCCACCTCATGCGAGCAGACGACGTCGATGCCCGGCAGCTCACGAAGGATGATCTCTCTCGCCCGGTTCTCCTGCTGGAAGGTCTCGTCTATGGGCGAGAAGACCCCTGCCACCACCACGGCTGTCAACCCCAGCGCCTTGATCTTCTGGCACTCGGCGACGACCTGCGCCTCCTTGAGCGGCGCCTCCTGCGAGCCGTCAATGTGCAGACCCCCGTCCACGATCCCGCAGTAGCCATTCAATATCGCCGCCAGGTCCTCCGGGAAGTCGGAAAATGGCGGAACCTCGCGCAGGAACGAGCGCGAGAGGCGGATGACGGCGACTTTTTGCAGACGGCGCGAGTCCCTCTCCACCACGCTGTTGATGAAGTGGGTAGTGCCCACGGTCACGCTGGCGATGCGCTCCGGGTTGATGCAGCCTCCTTCTCCTCCGGCCGATCTTAGCACGGCCCGTACGGCCGTCTCGATGCCGGAAGTGGCATCCGGAGTAGTTGGCGTCTTCTTGAAGGCAAGCACGCCTCGCTCTGGGCTGCCTCTAGAAGCAAGGGCCACATCGACGGCCACTGCGTCGGTGTTTGTGCCACCGACGTCTACGCCTATGCGGATTGATTTATCAAGTGTCATGGTTTCTCATGGGTATGGTGGTATTGGGAGGCGAAGGAGGTCAGGTGAGTACGTTGTTCGTGGTGTTAACTACAACCGGATGGGTGTGACGAGGATTTAGGCTTGGGGCTGATGATATCCCGCCAGGTCAGGGGAAATAAGCCATGCCTGCAATCAGTGCCCTGAGAAGATCAAATCATCGCAGCCGGAAACTCTCGCTAGTATATGTCAAGCACCTTGTGACAGTCCGAGATCGTTATCGTCTACAAATACCCGGGCCGACCACATGGTTCTCCACTACGTAGACTAACGTAGTTCACCCGGCAAAGACACCCGGTGGGCGGGGGACTTCGCCAGGGATATGTCACCTAACGAGATCAGAGCTGGTCGATCTCGGCATACTAACAACGTCGAACCGACGCGCCGAGAGATAGGGAAAGCCCGCCGGCCACCACAAGATGTTGGAGATGTTTTACTAGCCTTATCAAGGTTTCCTGTCAGCTGGCGGCCAAACACTCTTGGGGTACCGACGGATGATAAGTTGCCAGTCTCTTAATGCTTTCATTAGAATCATTCTCGTCGCTGCAACTCTGGTCGCATGATGCATTCTGAAGTTTTTCGTTGCTTCTGATACTAGTCGACTCGCTCCCATCCTGTCGGGAACCACTTGGGTGATTTAGATGTAACGTAGACGACATCTGACACAGGGACAGAACCTCTAACATGAGGCTACAACATTTTCTGAGCTCGATCCGACTGTCCAGCACGGACAAGTCAGTAGCCAACATATGGATCAACGATGATATCCGCCCTTTGCCTCCTTCGCGAAGGACGTGGACGACTTGGACGTTCATCTCCTTTTGGCTCACCAACCAGATCGCCAGTAAGCGAACTCGCCTCCTCCCATACATATGTAGCCTGGAGTGAAAAGTCTGTCTGACTGGTACCCTTTGAAAAGTTTCAAATTGGCAACTTGGTGGGTCATTGGTTGCGACTGGTCTGAGTGTGTGGCAGGCCGTCGTCGCGACACTCATCGGCAAGATCATAATATCACTGGTAGCCATATTCAACGGCTATGTCGGAGCGACATGGCACATCGGCTTCCCCGTCGTCTCTCGGTACGTCTGGGGACCCTACGGCGCGTTCCTCCAGATCGTGCAGCGGATCGTTCTCAGCTTAGTGTGGTTCTCTGTGCAGAGTTGGACGGGGGGACTTTGCATTGCCGTAATCTTGTCTGCCATCTTCCCTAGCTTCCACAACTTACCAAACGTCTTCCCCGAGTCTTCGCACCTCGAGACGAAGCAGTTCGTCGGGTGGATCCTCTTCAACGTGGTCATGGCGCCCGTGCTGTACATACCGCCACACAAGATCAAGCGCCTTCTTCTGGTGTTCAATTTGCTCGCGGCTACGACTCTCGTGGCCATGTTGATCTGGTCGCTGGCTGCAGCCAAGGGTGGTGGACCATTACTGTCCCAAGGGTCCAAACCTATGACTTCTCGGGATCTGGGATGGTCGATCGTGTCGGGTGTGACCACCGTTATCGGAAGCATCGCAGTCGGCCTGACTAATGCCAACGACTACTCGCGTTTTGCGAGGCGGCCTGGAGACCAAGTCTTTGGTCAGTGGTTTTCAATCATGTGGGTAAATCCTCGGAAAGGAGCACGATAATCACGCCATCCTTCTCTTTGCTAAAGAAGCCACAGATTCTTTGGCACGATCTTCCCATTTCTCGGCTGTCTAGCCGCCTCTGCAACACAGGGTCTTTGGGGCGAGGCGATATGGAACCCACGTAAGTCGCCAGGGGAACAGCAAGATCCCCTCCTTTCAATCTCTCGTAGCTGACAACCCGCGACACAAGCCGAAATGGCCCAGAAGTGGCTCGATAATGACTATAGCTCCTCCTCAAGGGCCGGAGCCTTCTTCGCAGGAGTCGGCCTCCTCGCCTGCCAGCTCGCCATCAACGTAATCGACAACGCCTACAGCGCAGGGATGGACCTCGCAGGCCTCTTCAGCTCCTACATCAACATCCGTCGAGGGGCGTACATCGGACTCCTCCTCAGCGTCGCCCTCTGCCCCTGGGAGTTGCTTTCGTCAGCCGCGGTCTTCATCTCAGTCCTATCGGCCTACAGCGTCTTTCTCGGTCCCATCATCGGTATCCAGATCTGTGACTACTGGCTCGTCCGACGGGCGAGACTCAAGCTCTCGGACCTGTACCACCCGGGGCGGGACGGCATCTATTATTTCGTCGGCGGGTTCAACCCTCGCAGCTTTGTGGCCTGGGTCCTTGGCTTCGCCACCCAGCTGCCTGGGTTCGCCGCCAATGTCACGCCGGACAATGTCAGAGTCGGGCGCGCCTGGAGCGAGGTGTTCTACCTGGCGTTCCCGCTGGGCTTTGCGATCTCCTTCGTGGCTCACTATGTACTGAACAGGATCTGGCCACCCGCCGGGCTCGGGGTGGTTGATGAGGTGGACTACTACGGCACCTTTACACCCGACGAGGCGCTCAAGCTTGGAGTCATGCCAGAATCAGAGGTTCTTGAAGGCGTGCATTCGGATCCAGAGAGTAGCGGCGGTAAGCCAAGGCAGGTGGATATTCCTGTTGTGGGGAAGGATTAACAGGGTTTCTTCGGATCACAGGGAGTTTTTGCAAGTAGCCACGAAGCAACGGGTCCGCGCGTTCCGTGGCAGACCGTCCGCAGCATCCAACACTGGAGCACCCCCAGAAATTCCGGGCCCGTGGTAGCCAGAAGGTAATGAAAAGATGTAGTGACTATGTATAGCGAAGTTCTTCAAGCCTACTATTTACCTCTTAAGACACGGTGACTAAAAATATATTTTACTTTACCTATAACTATATTAGCTTAAAAGATTCTTTTATATAGTATAAAAGATATAAGTACTTATATTAATGAAATACTAGTTAAAGAATATAAAATAATAAGCTCTTTATTAAAAAAAAAAGTAAAAAGTTTATATAATAATAATTTATTAAATAAAGTATTAATTATTAAGATATTTATATTATTAAAAATATAATAGAATTTAAAAACTTATTAAAAGTATAACCTCCCAGGAGGTACCTAATAGCGCAGCAAATGCTCCTTACTATATTAAGTTACTTGTAGCAACGCTTAAGTGCAAAGTAAATAGAGGTCTATTAAGGACAGGGGGCTATAAACTCTTCCACCGCAGCTACCTTCCCCTCGCTTTACAGAATTCTTAACTTTAATAAACGGAATTTTAAATAAAGAGTAATTTATAAATTATTTTATATATAAAGCTATACCTACCGGGGGGAGGGGGGGTTTCTAAATAAACCGCGCAATTTAATTACTAATTAATATTTAATTAAAATTTAAAAATTATAGCAAAATATTAAGGAAAGGCTATTAGAATACTATTAGATTAAAATCATTTTAAAGGGCTACATTATACTAAAAAATATATTATATTAACGCTAACACTATATTAGCGCTATGTTAGCACTAACACGATATTAGCTTATATTAGCTATATTAAAAACGAGAAGGCTACTAGTTCGAACCTTATTATCTCTAAATCCGTAGTTATTTTTAAATATTTCCGTAGTTCTATAGATAGTTAAGAAGCTTATAGTTAAGCTAGAAAAAAAGAAATAAGTAGTTAGGTTAAGGGCTAAAAAAAAAAGAAAAAAAAAAACTTAATTTTTTAGGTATATATTAAGCGTTAACATTATATTAATATTATATTAACACATTTCAGTACAGATTAAGTATCACATTATTTCCGTTTTATAGAAATAATATAAGGTATATAAAAAAAAAAATATTAACCTATTAATTTAATTTTAATATTATTGCCACACTCTATTATAGTGCTTTCGCGATACTTTCATTTACCCCCCCTCCCCCTAGTAGGTATATTAAAAATATAAATATTAATAACTATTTAATCCTTTTTTTCTTATAATAAATTAAATAATAAAGTATTTTCTAGCTTTATTATTACTTTTATAAACGGTTTAATAAATAAATAATTAAAAATAATATCGACTATTTTATTTTTTTAAGTCCTTTTATTAAGCTAAAATAATAATAAATATCCGAAAAAGATAAGGTATAATATATCTTTTAAGATTAATATAATAAGTTTTACTATATAAAACTTTTTATAATAACTTATTAATCTTTTATAAGCTTATCTATAGTTAAAAGCCGCTATTTTATATTAATAGCTATAGCGTTAAGTCGCACTTATTTACGCTAGTGCTATTAGCTTATTAAGGTTAAAGCTATTATAAGCTATAAGCTAATTTAACGCTATTAAACATTATTAATATATAAAAGTGCTATAGCTATATAACTTAAGTATAAATATAAGTTACTTAAAATAAGCGATATTAAAAAACCGTTATTATTTTAACTATATACTTTTATAAAATATATATAAGTTTTAGCTTTACTTAAATATATATTTATCCACTATAATTTTATTTTATAAAACTATTTAAAAGTAATTATTTAGCTTATTATATAAAATTAAAATAATAATTAAGCTTAAATTAATATTTATATATATTTAAAACCCTTAAATTAATTAAATAAGGCTATTATATTTTATTATTTAAATATATAAATCTAATAGCTTTATAGTTATAGAAATAAACTTTAAGTATAATAAGTAAATCTTTATTTAAATAAAAAGTTTTCTTATTAAAATAAAGAAATATAAAGATAAAAATATTTCTTTATTTAAGTAAATTAATATATTTATTATTACTTTAAAGATATATAAAATATATTTTTAAAAAAATAAAGAAATATATTACTTATAAAGTAAAAATTAATAATAAGCTAAAAAAAAATAAAAGGTTATAAATCTAATACACTTTTATTTTAAAAAGTTTACCTTTTATTTAAATAAATTAAAAAGACAAGGCTTAATTATAAAAATATAATATAGTTAAATAGAATTTAATTTAAAAAATATAATTATAAATCTTTTAACTTTATACTTAAAAGAGACTAAATTATTTATAGGAAAACCTGCTATATTAATAAGTATAAGCGTTATTAATTAAAAGCTAATAAGTTTTAAAAGGGGTTTAACGTCCCTTTTATAAGTAAAAGAAAGGGGGTAATTATAAAAATTAAACTTATAGCCTTTATATTTACTATTATATAAGGCTACTTAGCGCTTTATTAATATATCACGATGCTATTTTTTTCTTATAATTATAATAGGGTTATTATTTATAATATTTTTTAAATTTTAACTAATAATGTTTATTATTATAAAAATATTATAAATAAACACGTTTATTAATATATTAATAAAATAAAATATCTTTTATTACTATTTTCTTTTATATTTTATTTATTTTTATAATAAATATTTTAATATAACTTTTATTTAAAGTTTTATATTAAAATAATAATATTATTCGAAATATTATTATAAAGCTAAAGTATTTTCTTATTATTATTATCTTTATTATTAATAAAAGTATTTTTAATAAAATTAAAAAGATAATTATTATATATAATAGTTTTAAGTTTAAAAATAAGCTATATAATATTTTTATTATTTCTTTTAACGCTTTTCTAACTTTAACTTAAAGATTAAATTATTTTTTTAAAAAAGCTAATACCTTAAATTTATTATTATATAAATAACTTTAATATAAAAGTATTATTAATATATTAAAGATAATATAAAAATAATTATTCTAATAATTATAAAACTATAAATTAGTTATATCTCTTTATATATATAGTTTTATATAAAATAAATATAGTATTAAAATAATTACTATAATTTAAAAACTTTAAAATAATTATAATATTTAATAGATAAAGGTATTAAAAGTGATAAAAATAAAGTTTAATTTTAATTAATAATATTTACCTCTTTTATATAATTTAAATTATATTTTAGTTATAAAAATTTATTACTTATATAATATCCCTTTCTTTCTAGCTATATTTATATAATTTTTAATATATGCTAATATTCTTTATAGCAGACTCCTTACCCAGAATAGGTAGGGAGTCTATATTAAATTATACGTGCTTAAGAAGGTCTATATATTGAAGAAAAATCTGCGGCATGGTAGACGCAAACATTTAAGTGCATGTAATTACCACTCCCTTAAGTCTTATGTGCAATACTTGCACCGTGTATCGCGACGCATCAACGTTTCGCCTCAATTGCTAAATTTACATACATCGTAAATATTCGATAAATGACCAATGTCTGGCTGCAAAAGTATTAAATCCCAGCCGCAGAATACAAGTGCAGGAACATTCATTCGTGTCTATGACTACACGACGGGCTGATACCAGCGAAACACGTTATCCGGGTCGTACAGATTTTTCAGGGCCCTTAACTTCGCCAATCGCCATGGCTCATACCCGTAGAGCGCTTCTCTTGGATCCGGCATAGTCGATGTTGTGTTCCCGTAGTTGACATATTGTTGAAGTCTGCCATAGCCGGAGACATTGATGAATTCTGTTTTCCACTTGTCAAGATACTCCTCGAAGGCAGTACGGTCGTCCATATTGAACGGGGTTGCTGTCATCATCCTATTGTGTATGGAATTAGTGCAAGTATCGTAAAAAGCCACCCTCGTGAACGACTCACAGGAAGTGATTAGTGCCCCAACGCCATGGGAACGCCGTGGAATCATCCGGAAACTCGCGAGTCTTGTGGTGAGGAAGACACTCGAACATGGCGCCAAAAAGCCCCTTTCCAGCCCACTTCTCATTCATCGTCTTCAGGCTCTCAAAGAATAACTTAGTCGTAGCCAAGTCAAACTTCTCAATACTGACAGCACCCATCATCTTAAATGGTGCTTTACTCCACACCTCGGGCTTGCTGAGCAGCTTGTTCATGCCGTTGTACGTCGTCCACGGTAGCTCGCCCCAGGTTGTTCTCGTCTTCCCGCTGTGGACCACAGGGTTCAGCTCCTCGAACCTTCGTACCCAACCGTCTGCTTCTGCTTCTTCGCCAGACCAGACCAGATTGACGAGAATGAGATGCTTTGGCGGATGTCAACGAGAGGGCAGGCTGGTTTTTGGTCGGAAATACGCACCTTGTGTCCCGATGTGCTCTGCCGGTTCCACAGGATAAAAATAGCTAGCTCTGGAGGCATGATTTCATGAACCTCGTTCAGCGTGGAAAAGACCTCGTCACACTGGTCCAGGGTATACTCCAGGTCCCACGTGCAATGCATACCCCCATGAGTCTGGGGAAACACCTGGAATGTTGCCTCGACAGCGATGCCGAAGTTGTGCCCCGCACCCCGGACTGCCCAGAACAGGTCCGGATGACTATCCTTGGAAGCCGTGACAATACTACCGTCCGCAAGTATAAGCTTACATGACATAAGGTTGTCGTGGAGGAAGCCGTATTTCCCCTGCAATCTCCCCAGACCGGCACCGAAGGCAACGCCAATGACACCAGTTGTGGGACATGATCCGACATCTTGGCAATGAATTAGCAGCTGAGCTCCCAGGCCCACAAGCTTTCCATGATTTTACTTACTGACTTCCATTCCATTGCCTTCGAGAAAGCGCACGAAGTCGTCTGTGATAACTCCGCCGCCGACTGACACTTGCCACTTCTCCTTATCAAAGGACAGGCCATTAAGCGACCTCATATCAATCAGGATCCCATTCTTGAGATGTCTCATGGTCGTCGTAACACAATGATGTCCGGCTCGTGGCGAGAAGGGAATCCCCTTGTCTCGCGCATATTTCACAGTCAATGCAACATCATCTTCAGTGCCCGGCCGAACCGCAACAAGATAAGTCTTGGACAAGATCAGTAACACAATATGATGTTGAAACATTCTTACTTACGGGTCGTTCGTATTCTGTGAATCTCAGATTAGAGATCTCGAATTGTTCTGAAGCAGGCAAGGACACATCGGCCTTAGACGAGAGCCGCGACCTCAATTCCACCTGTAGTATTTGTGCGTGATCTTCTGCCTCAATCATCTTGCTAAAAAGATTTGTGCTTTCCGAGGACTTCGGGATAGATTCCAAGAAAGGTAGGGGTGCAAAGGTCAGGGTCTGCTGCTGGTTAAATCAGGATACAAGCATCTTAAGTGGATGAACGTGCTCGATGTACTATATTCGGCAGAATTTCTAGAACTACGACCTTCGAGACAATACGTACCAATGTGAGTAATCAGACTGAGGAACTGTCTGTTTACCGGGACCTGATGGGTACATATGCACAATATTTGCCAGGGGTCCTGGCAGTTTCCAACGACTCCACAACGACAGGTCGATCTGGTAAGTAGTTGACATGCCTGGGCAACTGTCAGATGACCTTAGCCATGGTGTCCAGCTTCGTCAACAGAGTAACTTATTCTCTCCGTGCATTGACTTTTTGAGATCGTATTATTAATTTGGAGAACGGAGATTCGTACAGAAAAGATTAGAGGGTATATAGACACCCCTGCGCAGCCTCCATTACAACTAAACTTTATTTAATCACCCCCCTATTAATACTACCTTAAATTAATTAATTATTAATCAGAATTAATTAATTTAACCTTAATTCCTATATTAAATCGCTCGGATCTCGTTTTCTTAATATTATAACGATAGTAAAGGTACCGGATTACTCTAGTTTTAAGGCGTAATAGTAGGCTGACTATTATAAATAGAACGTAAATATTACTATAATAAACTAGCGATTAGGTGCTTTAGCGAGTATAGCAATAGTATAATATAATTATAGTAAAGAGGATATTCGGGTATAATAGCCTTAAAGTTAATATAATAGTATATATATTAAATTAGGTGGTAGGCGTCTATATATTTTTGCACTGGGGGCTATATGTATCTGTGTATCCTCCGATTGTTTCTGTACGAATCTCTGTCTTCTTAATTTGTTATCGATTGATGAGATGGTTAGACAGCTCACATTGCCCCAGCAGAAGCACTCTGCGAACCGACGGTTGATGCTTGCACGAGTAAGGACCCATGACTTTCCCACGAACTTCCCCCTGTCACTGCAACCCGACAGTTCCGTTGATACGGCCGATCCACACCGAGTTTGTCTCTGCCTTGTGCCTGACGACACGTGCCTTCAAACTGCAAGGATCTTATTTCGGCGCGGACCTTTTGAAAAGGGTACGAACCCCGATTCTCCGTACCTCGACATTCGGATCCATCGCCGAAAGCTTGACAGCTGTGAGCCCCGTGGGCGAACCATTGGCACTCGATAGCCGAGAGCATATTGCGTCCGCAATTACTGTGTGGGCCTCTTCACTTGTGGCTAGCGTGGCCCAACCCCAGGTACGTTCGTGGAGCTGCGTCGACTTCCACTTTTTGTAGGATACGACAGGGGAGGCTTGGAGCGAGTTTTGATATGGGCTATGTCGTGGTGGACCGTCTTCCAGAAGTGCGAGCCAGGTGCTTCTGAAGGGTATAGGGGCCCGCACAGCTCAGTTTCGATCAACGTGTGGTGTTAGTCGCGGGCAGTAGTCACTCTTTGTTCGACCCGTGGGGAACGGATCCGATCAAACAGCGTTTCGGGGTAGATAGTCATCCTTCGAGGGCTCGGTTGTCGTCAATGCTGTCACTTAAATAGGCAGCCAACTCCCGGTAAAAGAACAGCGAGCTGAAAGAGGCGCTCTCACATAGTGACGTCTTCTCTATTCTACTTCATATAATATCAGGCGAGGAGCATCGAAGGACTTTCAAGGACTGCTCGTTCCATCCTCTACGATATCGTTCCGTTTCCTTCACCTTGATTTCGCTTTGTAGGACTGCTTAATACCACAATCAAAATGGCCACCCCATGTACGGCCACCGCATCACAGCCCGTTGCCATCATAGGCATCGGCATTCGAGCCCCTGGCGATGGCTCCGACCCAGAGAAGTTTTGGAACATGCTGTTGGAAGGCCGGTCAGCCAGGACTGAGATTCCAAAAGACCGCTACGATATTGATGGCTTCTACCATCCTGACTCCGAGCGTTTAGGGAGTATCCAACCACGGTAATTACGCACCACACAGAGAGCAACCGAAGTGGGGGACATGCCTGTAAAGAATCGACTGACTTCCGGCATAGCCACGCACATTTCCTGAAGCAAGATTTCAAAGCCTTCGATGCGCCATTCTTCAGCGTGACACCTAAAGAAGCAAAGGCCATGGACCCTACCCATAGGATTCTCCTCGAAGCCACGTACGAGGGCTTTGAGAACGCCGGCCTGAGCCTTGAGAAGGTAGCGGGCACACGGACGTCCTGCTACATCGGCACATTCACGGGGGACTTCCCAAATCTCCAGGCTCGTGACAACGAGGGGCCGTCGATCTACCACGCCACAGGTCTTTCGTCCTCGTTGGCGTCCAACAGGTTATCGTGGTTCTATGATCTCAGGGGCCCGAGTATGACCATAGACACCGCGTGTTCGTCCAGCCTGACTGCCTTCCACTTGGGTTGCCAGAGCATCCGGACTGGAGAGGCAGAAATGAGTGTTGTCGCCGGGTATGTCTAACAGATTGCCTCAAATGCTGATATGTGAGAAGAGCACCTGCTGACCTACCTGACGTACCCAGGGCCAATCTCATGTTCGGCCCAGACATGTCTATTCTGCTCGGCGCAGCCAAGATCCTCTCACCAGATGGCAAGTCGAAAATGTGGGACGCAGACGCCAACGGCTTCTCGAGAGGTGAAGGCTTCGGCGTCACGATCCTCAAATCCCTGGACGCCGCCATCAGGGACGGCGACACGATCCGCGCCGTGGTCCTCGCCTCAGCCGCGAACGAGGACGGCCGCACCCCCGGCATCTCACTCCCCAGCAGCGAGGCGCAACAGGAGCTCATCAGGACCGCGTACCGCCAGGCCGGCGTTGACCCGTCTGAGACGGGCTACGTCGAGGCTCACGGCACCGGGACCCAGGCTGGTGATCCTCTCGAGGCCAGGGCCATTCTCGCCACCATTGGAGAGAAGCGGACAAAGGAGCTGTATGTTGGATCTGTCAAGACCAATATTGGCCACCTTGAGGGAGCCGCTGGTGTGGCTGGCGTGATCAAGGCTGCCTTGACTGTTGAGAGGGGTATTATTCCGCCAAACCTGTGGTTCGAGAAGTTGAACCCGCAGATCACACTGCCAGAGAACGTCAGGATACCGATTGCGCCTACTTTTTGGCCTTTTGAGGGGCCTCGTCGTGCCTCCATCAACTCGTTCGGCTTTGGAGGAGCTAATGCCCAGTAAGTGAAGTGCTGATTTGAACGCGCGAAAGATTGCCATTTACCCATTCGCCCTTCTGTTCCAGTGTCCTTCCTTTCCTTTGACACTATCCTCGAAAAAGTTTACAATTCTCACGCGGTCGCTAACACTCATCAGTGTCGTCCTCGAGGACGCCGCATCATACCTTTCTCGCACCGGGCTAAGCGGGAAGCACCGCACAAATAGCCAGCCCAAGGCGCTCACGAATGGATACACGAATGGCACACACAGCGAGGCAACGCCAAAACTCTTCGTCGTCTCCTCAAACGACAAAGAGGGAGTGTCCCGGAACGTCGAGCGCCTCACCTCCTACCTCTCCACAGCAAGCTCCAAGCCTGGCTTCCTCGACAACTTGGCCTACACCCTCGCCACGAAGCGCTCGGTACTCCCCTGGAAGTCCTTTGCTATAGCCTCGTCACTCGAGCAACTGACAGAGAACCTCTCTCCCTCAGCCTTGTCCACGCCCTTGCGGTCCTCTTCTACTTACGACCCACGTCTTGCGTTCCTCTTCACCGGTCAGGGTGCCCAGTGGAACGCCATGGGCCGAGGCCTCTCCATCTACCCAGCTTTCCAAGCCAGCATGGACGCCTCCGAGAAGATGCTGCGCTCCGACTTTGGGTGTCGCTGGAGCTTGAGCGAGGAGCTGAGCAAAGAGTCCGAGGAGGTGTGCAATCTCCGCAAGACTGACTACAGCCAGCCCGCCTGCACGGCCGTCCAGATCGCGCTGGTGGATCTTCTCAACTCCTGGGGCGTCAACCCGGTGGCTGTGGTGGGCCACTCGAGTGGTGAGATTGCTGCGGCATATTGCGCTGGGCTCATCAGCCACGCAGCTGGTATGAAGGTCGCCTGGCTTCGTGGACAGGTCTCTGCGACTGTGGCGCAGAACGGTCTGAAGGGAGGCATGTTGGCTGTGAGTGCCAGCGGCAAATCGCTGCAAGAGAAACTCGATAGTCTGAAGTCGGGCAAGGCCATTGTTGGCTGCTTGAACAGTCCGAAGGCGTGCACTGTCTCTGGTGATGCCGCCGCGGTGGATGAGTTGCAGGAGATGCTCAAGGCCGAGCAGGTCTCTTGCACCAGACTGCCTATGGACGTTGCATACCACTCATTCCACATGGAGTCTGTCCGGGAGCAATACGAGGCTGCTCTGGCAGGGATTCCCCACGTAGCCTCACAGGAGACCATCCCCATGTTCTCGTCTGTCACCGGCGCTCTTGTCACGCCCAAGCAGATGTCTCCCGCATACTGGATCGAGAACCTGGTCAAGCCCGTCGATTTCACCGGCGCAGCTACCGCCTTGCTGAACTACACCAAGGAGAAGCGCACAACCCACGACCGCCGCACCTTCGCAGACATATTCCTCGAGGTCGGCCCCCACTCGGCTTTGCGCAGCTACATGCTCGACATCTTCAAGAACAGCGAGACCAAGTTCACCGATCTGTCCTACGAGTCCATGCTCCGTCGGAAGTTCGCCGGCACCCAGACTGCCCTCCAAGCCATGGGGAACCTGTGGGTCAAGGGCTTCAACGTCGACTTGAACAAGGTCAACGGGCTGGCTCCTGACTCGGTGTCCACCAAGATGCTCGTCGACCTCCCTCCTTATGCATGGAACCACAAGCTCACGTTCTGGGACGAGTCGCACCTCAGCAAGGCCTACCGCCTGCGGGAGAAGCCCCGGCTGGACCTCCTGGGCTACCCCGTGGCCGGCGTCCCGGACCCGACGTGGCGCAACTTCCTGCGGTGCAACGAGAACCCCTGGATCCGCGAGCACAAGGTGCAGGGCAACATCCTGTACCCCGGCGCCGGCATGCTGGTCATGGCCATCGAGGGCGCCAAGCAGCTCGCCGAGTCCTCCGCCGGCAACGGCAACGAGGTCATCTACGGCTACGAGCTGCGGGACGTCAGCATCGTCACCGCACTGCGCGTCCCCGACACCGAGAAGGGCGTCGAGGTCATGATGCAGTTCCACCCCCGCCGGACGGGGACCAAGGCTGCGCCGTCGACCTCGCTGAGTGAGTTTACTGTCTCCTCGTGGTCCGAGGATACCAAGGAGTGGATCGTGCATGCCAGGGGCATGGTGTCGGTCACATACGCCTCGTCCCTGTCGCCCGCGATGCAGAGAGAGATTGAGCTGCAGAACTCCGCAAACAAGGCTGCGTTCGTCGAGAGCAAGGAGCTCTGCCAGCGGCCAGCCCGCAGCTTCCTCTATGACACCATTGAGACCGTGGGGATGCAGTACGGCCCGACTTTCCGCAACATGACGGAGCTGTACGCCGGCCCCAGTGCGTCCTACGGCGTCATCAAGGTGCCGGACACCAAGTCTGTGATGCGCATGGGCTTCGAGTACCCATGTGTGATCCACCCAGCCACCCTAGACTCGGTGCTGCATCTACTCTTCCCGTCTATCTCGGGCGAGGAGCAGAGCATATCAGAGGCAGTCGTGCCCATCTCCTTCGATCGCGTCTTCGTGTCGGCCGATATACCCAGTACTCCCGGCACAGACCTGCACGGCATGTCGACAGCCAAGAAGATGAGCTATACGACCTGGACGTCCTCGATCACCATATCCGACGAGGGCTACGCCAAGCCCCTGATCATCATGGAGGGGCTCGGACTCGCCTCCATCGGTGGCGACAACAACGCCAATGCCGTCGAGACAAGGGCCTCCTCCTTCGAACAGGTCTGGCACGAGGACGTCGACCTTCTCGAGCCCTCACACGTCAAGGAGCTGGTGTACAAGCGCACCATCCCCAACGCCGACGACGAGTCGGTGCTGGACCTGCTCGAATATGTGTGTCTCGTCCACATCGACCGATGCCTCCACTGGCTGCAGACCCCCGAGGGGAAGGAGCACAAGCCCCAGGACGGATTCTGGAAGCTGTACGTCGAGTGGATGAATGTGTGCAAGTCCTCCTTCCCTCCCCTGGACGCAGACCCGGCCGCCGTGGAAGCGAAGCTCGAGTCTGCCAGGCAGCGCATCGCCACGTCAGAAAGTGGCGACATCACAGTGCAGATGGTGAACCGCATCGGCGACAACCTGGCCAACA
This sequence comes from Diaporthe ilicicola, assembly GCA_023242295.1. Taxonomy (NCBI): domain Eukaryota; kingdom Fungi; phylum Ascomycota; class Sordariomycetes; order Diaporthales; family Diaporthaceae; genus Diaporthe; species Diaporthe ilicicola. The sequence continues at coordinate 103,772 of JALPVH010000162.1, read as the reverse complement.
TCTTCATGCGCAAGGTCGAGCCTCTCCAGGTGATGACAGAGGGAGACCTGCTGTACACCTTCTACCGGGGCGCCTTCGGCACCTCCTTCAACACCAACGTCGCCGAATACGTCGGCCTCGTGGCCGACAAGAACCCCGGCCTCGCCATCCTCGAGATCGGGGCAGGGACCGGCGGGACGACCTACCACGTCCTCGAGCGCCTCCGCAACGAGGACGGCTCGTCCAAAGCCAGAAAGTACTTCTTCACGGACATCTCGCCCGGGTTCCTCGCCAAGGCGCAGGACCGTTTCATAGCGGACGCTTCCATCATGGAGTTCGGCACGTGCAACATCGAGAACGACCCTCTCGAGCAGGGTTTCCAGCCCGAGACGTTCGACCTCATCGTCTGCGCCAACGTCCTGCACGCTACCAAGAGCATCCAGCAGACACTGGAGCACTGCCGTGTTCTGCTGAAGCCTGGTGGTAAGCTGGTCTTGTCCGAGGTCACTATCAAGCGCATCTTCTCTGGCTTCATCATGGGCCCCCTGCCCGGCTGGTGGTTGGGCGAGGCTGATGGCCGCAAGGGCGGTCCGCTCATGGACGTTCAGGAGTGGGAGGTCGCGCTGAGGAAGGCCGACTTCTCTGGTGTTGACATGGACGTCCGTGGGGACCGTGAGACGTCGAATGAGCCTGTGTCTCTGATCGTCTCGACAAAGCCGGCTTCGAGATCCAAGCCAGCTGCCAGCTATGCCATTGTCGCCACTGGTTCGGCGCAGTCCAAGACTCTCGCCACAGCTCTTCAGTCCACATTCAGCGCAGCTGGTCACGATACCTCAATGATCGATTGGGCCACCTTGTCCGACGAGGACATCGCCGATAAATACTGCATCTCCCTCGCCGAGTGGGAGGCCCCCATGCTCGCCACCCTGACCGACGAAGACTGGAGCAGACTGCGCCAGATGCTCACCAAGTCAGCCGGCACGCTGTGGGTCACGGGCGGGGCGGCCATGGAGTGCCCACGCCCCATGCAGTCCCTCATGGTCGGCCTGTCGCGCGCGATCCGCAACGAGGACGCAGGGACCCTGCTGGCGACGCTCGACATCGACGCGCCCGAGGAGGCGCTCAGAGACGTCGCCGCCACGGCCGATGCCGTCCTCCGCGTCGCGGTCGACCACAGCCGCGGCGCCAGGGAGGACGGCGAGTTTGCGTCGCGCGGCAGGACCATCTTTGTCCCCCGTGTCGAACGCGTCCCGCAGGTCGACGCCTCGCTCCGCCGGTACGAGGCGCGGGGCGAGCCTGAGATGGTCTCGTTCACGGGCTGTGGCCGCCCGCTTAAGCTGACCATCAAGACGCCAGGTCTGTTGGACACCTTCCGATGGTAAGTTTTCCGAGCCTGTTGTCTATCTCTCCTTGGAAACAGGTCCTTTCCTAGATCTTACCTTACTTGACTCTAAAAATCGTTTTACCAATCCCTGTTGGACAACTTGCTAACTCGTGACTATAGGGAGGAAGATGAGATATACCACACACCACTTCAGGATGACTGGATCGAAATCCAAGTCAAGGCCGTCGGCCTCAACTTCAAGGACGTTCTCGTCGCCCTGGGCAACCTGAACGAAAACAAGCTCGGGGTCGACGCCTCAGGCATCGTCACCCGCGTCGGCAAGGACGTGACCAGCTTCAAGCCGGGCGACCGCGTCATGACCGCGTCGTGCGACACCTTCGCCACGTACGTGCGCCTCCCGAGCCAGGGCGCGATCGCGATGCCCGACGCGATGAGCTTCGAGGACGCGGCCTCCATGCCGCTCATCTTCCTGACCGCATACTACGCGCTCGTCACGGCCGGCGGGCTCGTCAGGGGCGAGTCGCTCCTCATCCACGCCGCGGCTGGCGGCGTCGGCCAGGCGGCCATCATCCTAGCCAGGCACATCGGCTGCGAGATCTTCGCGACGGTCGGGTCCGACGGGAAGAAGCAGCTCATCATGGAGCAGTACGGCATCCCCGAGGACCACATCTTCAGCTCCCGCGACACCAGCTTCGCGCGGGGCATCATGCGGGCCACGAGCGGCCGCGGCGTCGACGTCGTGCTCAACTCGCTCGCGGGCGAGGCGCTGCGGCTGTCGTGGCACTGCCTGGCCAAGTTCGGGCGGTTCCTCGAGATCGGGAAAGCGGACCTGTTCGCCAACACGGGGCTCGACATGGCGCCCTTCCTCGACAACAAGAGCTACATCGGCGTCAACCTGCTCGATTTCGAGAACAACCCGACGCCGCGCGCCGTCCGACTGTGGGCCGACGTGGCCCGCTTGATACAAGATGGCTCGCTGAAGCCTGTGTCCCCCGTGCAGCTCTTCAGCATGGCCGAGGTGGAGAAGGCGTTCCGGTACATGCAGACTGGGAAGCACATGGGCAAGGTTGTCGTCCGCGTCGACGACGCCGACGTGGTGCCCGCCGTGCCTCGCACCCCTCGGGTCGGCGTCACTGCTGATGCGACCTACGTGGTGGCTGGCCTGGGTGGTATCTGCCGTGAGATTGGCCGCTGGCTCGCCGAGAAGGGCGCGAAGTCTCTCGTCTTCCTGTCTCGGTCTGCGAAGAGCGGAGCGGAGAATGCAGAATTTGCAGAGGAATTGCGCAAGACTTATGGGGCCAACGTCTTCGCTTTTGACTGTGACGTTGGTGATCGAGAGGCTCTTGCTGCTGTCCTCGAGCAGTGTAGTGACCTGCCGCCGATCAGGGGCTGTGTCACAGGTGCCATGGTGCTGGATGTAAGTTGAACCCAACTGCCCCTCGCCATTGAGAAATGAAAAGCGACTTTCGACTGACACTTCTTGCTTGACAGGATACCCTATTCGACAAGATGACCGCCGCTCACGTGCGCAAGACAGTCGGCCCCAAGGTGCACGGCACGTGGAACCTGCACGAGCAGCTTCCAAAAGAACTCGACTTCTTCGTGATGCTCTCGTCCCTAGCCGGAGTGATGGGCCACCGGGGCCAGGGCAACTACGGCGCGGGCAACATCTTCCAGGACTACTTCGCGAGCCACCGGCGCTCGCTCGGCCTGCGCGCCATGACCATCGACATCGGCTACCTGCTGTCTGTCGGCTTCGTGGCCGAGCACGACGAGTACGTCGACCACGTCAAGGCCATGGGGCTCAAGGTCATGCACAACAGCGACCTGCACGGGCTGCTGTCCGTCGCCATGGAGGACCCCGGGACGCACCCGGCCCAGGTCATGTGCGGCCTGCCGTTCAACGAGTACTCGGAGGCCTGGTACTGGATCAGCGACGGGCGCTTCGCCGCGCTTCGCAACCGCGGCGAGGGCACGGGCGGCGGCTCCGGGCCGGCCGTCTCGCTGCGCGACGAGCTCGTCCGGTGCGCCGGGGGAGTGGCCGCGGCGGCTGACCTCATCACGGCCGCCATGGTGCAGAGGCTCGCCAAGCTCATGATGATGCCCGAGAGCGACGTCGACGCCGGCAGGGCGCTCAGCATGTACGGCGTCGACTCGCTCGTGGCGGTCGAGGTGCGCAACTGGATCGCGCGCGAGACTGGCGTCGACGTCAGCGTGTTTGACATCATGGCCCATGTTCCCATACGGCAGCTGGCTGGTGACCTGGCGGGCAGGTGTAAGCTGTTGCCGCAGGAGGTGATGTAATATTTTTTCTGCGTCATGTTTTCTCTGTTACGTTAGGCTGGGAAGGGATTTGGACCGGAGTATTGGTTTCAGCAATTCCTAGGTTTCCTAAATGTGAACGAGTGCGAACTTGTATGTAAGGATGTCTCAGGCTGTGAGCTAGAACCTGCGAGGAGGTTGGTTCAGATTAAGATATTTATTTCACGAACTGTGTGCAAAGCATAAAGTTTCTGATAGGATTCAGTTGCCCTTCGATGCTTTTCGGTTTTGTATCAGATCGACCGGTAGTTGCAGGCAGTCAAGAATGAATCTGGCTGATAGATAAGTAGCTAGGCGGGAAGCCATGCCCGTAGGTAGCTCCATGCTAGGGCCTCTTCGGATGCCAAAGTAAGAGTCCAGTCGACGATACCTGTAATTTCGTAGGTATCCTCGTGGACCAGAATGTTGGTTGTGGAGAGGTCGCACAAGTGTTCGTAGAAGGCCCATACCGGTTCAACGTCCCGCTCATTGTGGCGGTTGAGAGTGCGTGGCTGGTGCAGTAGGTGCAAGTGCGCTGGGTGCCAGGGAGCACGCTTACATAAGCACTGCCTCCACTTGCCATTTCCCACCAAGTTCAATGTTTCTGACCTGGAGAGTGGGTAGTGAGGACCACAGCTGCTTTGACTCTAAACCCATCTCGTGACAACCGTCCAACGGTCTTCGTTTTGAGGTCTCGCATTGTCTCACAGCGAGCATCGAAGTGTGACCTCAAACACGTGAGGTGGATGCGAACCCACTTGACAGTCTCGTCAGAAAAGTTGAGATAGTCGTCATCTTCTGCAGCCTTCGTGTTGTTATTGTGGGCTCTTCTACATATAGCGGACTATCCGCTGATAAGCTTCGCTCCTCTGCACGTAAACCTGCAGCATCACACGTGTACAACGTACTACGTGTAGAGAGGCAGGAGAGGGTGTGGTGGATTGAGATGGAGCACGAGCACTGCAACCTACTGTAACAGCCGTACCCCTGACTTGCATGACGCCCAGCGTCGGCGCTAAACTCTTTCTGTTCTATTCCCGGCAAGGCGGAGCCGTGATCAGCTGGGCTAGCTGGGCTAGCACTAGCTGGGCCTGCTGGGTTATTGTCTGCGGGCGTTTCGGTTTAGAATAATAATAATAATAAGCTTGGGGTGTTTGTTTTGAGGGAAGCAGCCAGTCAGTCCTGTAGTTCTTGTCGTTCTCAGAGGAACCTTGGAAACGAGACTGGATGGGATGGGACGGCGTTTGTCGGAAGAACGGCATTGATTTGGACTGATCGACCAGCAGCATCATCGAAAGTACGTCTGGACTTATGGAAATCCATTGGTTGCGATTGCCTCGTTAGTGCTCTTTTTACTCCTGGCTTTGAGGCAGCCAGCCTTCGTTACCCAGCTGTTCTTTCTTGACACCTGGATTCAACCCTTGACAGACCTTTGTCGCCTCCACCCGCTTATAGCAAAGATCGAAAGAAGCGGCAAATTCAGCATTTGTATCGGGGCCTGCCATTTCGGAGGCCAGCGCGGTCGGTGGCCGTCGGTGCCGCTGATCCAACCCAAAACCTCGGGTGGCTCGTAAAGTTTATTACTTGCTCGTACGGTGAAATCGCTGTGTAGACCTAGCAGGCCAGTAGAATACGAGGGAGGCAGTGGCGTTGCATGAGTAAGTCTCGGATCTTGTGCTTGTTCACTGGAGTGCGTTTTCCCCCAGCAATTTGATGCTATCACCACAAGAGTGTCGTTGATGTTTACTCCGGTCTTGGCATGAATTAATGAAATCAATCAATCAATCAAGCAACCGTTGTGCATCTGGATGCATCATCCGTCAGATCTGAGAGATGGGGCGCGGAGGCTGGGAGGGTGGGAAGGAAATCCTTCATGGTCGCTGGGAGACGGGTGCAGCCAGTAGGACTGGGCCTCCAATCACGAGGGGAACAAGGGGTGGGCTCACTGGCTCCTGCACCAATGCGCGCTGGGCCTGGGGAAAGAAATTGAAAGGGTCCCCCCAGCCCGTCCCACTTTCCCAACCCACCACCAGAGCAGAGCCAGAGAACCAGGCCCTTTGTTGCAGCACTAGCCACCCAGGCCCACCTGGGCCCAGATGATCGCCATGGCCTTGGAAGGGGAAGGGTTACAGAGGAAGCCCAGAACCCACAATCCCAGCCATCCCGCCAGCGCCCGCCCATCCCAACCAGCCAATTCAATTCGCAGCCAGTCGTCGCAGCCGCCATCCTTCCTTGCCAGTCTACAACCCTGTGTTTCTTGTTTCCAAGAAAGAATACGAGCGACCGAGCGAGCCAGCGAGGTCATCACATCACTCAGAGACCCTGCTTCGATGCCTGGGTGATTGATTGATTGTTTTCTTTCCTCTTTTGCTGCCTGCCTACCTGTAGTTTTGCTTTTCGCACTTGCATCCATTGCATTGCCATCTCGACATTCATCATCTTTCTGCCTTTTGATCTACGATTTCCTCGGTCCACATCCACACCGAGCCCCATCGTGTTGCTTTCTCGCCTATCCGCTCTTCGCCCGACCCACTCAATAAGCATAAAAATAGACGGGGCTGGCACGGGCTGTGCTGCACTATACGGGCAAGACGCTGTCGAGAACGAGTTCAAAGAGCAAACGAGCCAAAGGAGGACAGTGAGTAGCAGAACCGTACAGGTCTGCCTGGAAATTGTCGCAAGTTTATCCAGCAGCATTCAGTTACATTGCGTAATTATCGAACCCCCTCGCATCGAACCGCCAAGGGAGAAGGCATTCATTCCCTCTGGCCTGTCTGGTCCGTCCCTACCGCTCTCCCTCGGCCCAATTTACGGCGCTCCTGGTCGTGGTTGCAGCGCTCTCTCAATCTCCGACACGCTGCTCCAGTCTATTCCTAGTCCTGATTCACACTCCGGACTGTGACTGGCAATCACTCTCCTTCTGCTGGCAGGCCCTCTGCCGTTCGTCTGCCGTTCGTCTGCCGATCAGTCAGGGAAGGCCAGTTCTCTGCTCTGAGACACCCTTCCTATTCCTGAAATTGTGATCCTCAATCTCCGACAGCATGCCTCGTTACTCATTCGAGTCCGAAGGCGACGAAAGGGAGGCTTTCAACGCCAGCTCTTCCCCCGAACATCCTCCACTGCATCAGCAGCAGACACAACCCACAATGTCGCAATACCCTCCAGCTGCTGGCTCCAGACGCTACGAGCAGCCTCGATACGAAGACTCGCCCAGTCGACAGGCCATGCCTGGGGCACATCCAGACTCGGCATTTGCTCAGATGCGCGCAAACAGGAGGTCAAGCCGCGAGGGCATGCCACCAAACTCGAGTCGAACACCATACATGGCCGCCGGCGCTGCCGCAGGGCTCGGAGCAGGAGCAGCAGCGTCATCGTCACACCCAATGTCGCCGCCAAGTTACCTCCAATCACCAGTACCTCCCCAAGCTCAAGGCCAATGGAGGCCTGACCCAGAGTACTATGCTCCACAACAGAGCAACATCACCCCAGGTGCGGACAACTTTAGTGAGGCGGCTGCCGGAGGAGTCGCGGGCATTGCTTACGGTGTAGCAGAACAAAATCCAAGAGAGAGCGGGCTCGACGCCATGAGAGGGCCAAACTACCCCCAACAAACCTACCAAGCACAAGCTCCATACGCCGGGATGCATGATCCACAAGCCAGTCTGCGGTCAGGCCCGGCGGCGTACACAGGCGACAATGCTGGGGACCGCGCTTCACACTCCAGCTTGCAGGGCCTGAACGCCGCCGCGGTGCCAATGGCCCAGTCTTCCCCCGGCTACAGGTCGAGAAGTCCAGGCTACGGCGGACAATACCGCGACGACCCCTACCAAGGCTACTCAGTACACAGCCACACCAACCTGGGCACCGTCGACCCCAACGAGATCCTTGACGACGGCGACGATGGGCTCGAATACCAACAGAGGGGAGCTCGGCATAGCATGTTGAGCCTCGGGCATTCGAGCAATCGAAGTGGTCAACACGGGACAGCAGCAGCAGCAGCGGGCGGGGCGGCCGCGGGCGCTGGCGTGATGGGTGCCATCGGCGGCCTGGTCGGAAAGAACGGAGCGAGCCGAGACGGCAGCGGCAACTACGACGCCGTGAATGGTAACACAGGATATCAAGGGGCCGGTGGCAGCACGTACGATCTCGGCTCAAACGGGGCTGACAAGTCGGCCTGGCTCGAGAAACAGGGTGCCAGTTCAAAGAAGTGGAAATGGTTGATCATTGGTGGTGTTTTTGCACTGATCGCTATTGGCGTTGCACTTGGTGTTTACTTTGGAATCGTCAGAAATAAGGGCTCCGGTGCTTCCACGGGTCAATCGGCAGCGGACGACACTGCTGACAATGGAGACCTCAACATCAACAGCGCCGAGATCAAGAAGCTCCTGAACAACAAGAACCTGCACAAGGTGTTCCCAGGCATCGACTACACACCGCTCAACACGCAATACCCCGATTGCATTGGGAACCCTCCTTCCCAAAACAACATCACTCGCGACGTCGCCGTTCTGTCCCAGCTGACCAACACCATCCGACTGTACGGAACAGACTGCAACCAGACCCAGATGCTCATCCACGCCATCGACCAGCTGGAGATGAAGGACACCATCAAGATCTGGATGGGCGTCTGGCAGGATGGCAACACCACCACAAACTCACGTCAACTCAGCCAAATGTGGGAAATTCTTGATCAGTACGGGGCCAGCCCATTCAAGGGCCTCATCGTCGCCAACGAGATCCTCTTCCGCGAGCAGATGACCGCCACGGAGCTTGGCTCCCTGCTCTCCGAGGTGCGCACCAACCTTACGGGCAGGCAGCTGTCGCTGCCCGTGGCGACGTCCGACCTCGGCGACGACTGGACGTCGGAGCTGGCCCAGATGAGCGACTACATCATGTCCAACATCCACCCCTTCTTCGCGGGGGTCAACGCCAAGGACGCGGCGTCGTGGACGTACTCGTTCTGGTCGAACCAGAACGGCGGGTTCTGGAAGTCGGACACGAGCAAGAACATCATCGCCGAGACGGGGTGGCCGTCGCAGGGCGGCACCGACTGCGGCACCGACACGGTGACGGACTGCCCGGACGCGTCGGTGGCCGGCATCGACGAGATGAACACGTTCATGGACGACTGGGTGTGCCAGGCGCTGGCCAACGGCACGCAGTACTTCTGGTTCGAGAGCTTCGACGAGCCGTGGAAGATCATGTACAACTCGGGCAACCAGAACTGGGAGGACCACTGGGGCCTGATGGACGTCAACCGCAACCTCAAGGACGGGGTCGTCATCCCTGACTGTGGCGGCAAGACGGTCAGTTGAACGGACCGGAGATGCAAGGAAAATGTTATAAATGATGTATATGAAAGAAGAGGAAATTTTTGACGGGGTGGGATATTCATTTCGGCGTGGAAAGGTATTTTGACACATATTTATTGAAATCTAGAGTCGAGACGGGAACACCGAATCTAGGGAGGCTTTTTGTGCACATGTGTGTGTATCATGGCTGGTCTGTGGACGGGGGGATGCCGAGTTGATGAACAGGCCAGCAGGGACTGGGGCAACTTGCGTGTGTAAGATTTGATTTTTGATCGGCTTCGATTCGGTCTGCATTTTACCCTCGGGTGAACAAATTAAGTATCCCCGGCCGTGGGTGCGCTACTTATTCGGGATGGGCATCATCATTATCCATCATCATTTTTTTTCTCACATGGTCTCATCGGTTGGATTTATAGACCATACCGCATCATTTTCATGCTATTTGTTCTTACTTGTTCGGCTGCAAAAAAGGTCTTCCTGTCAGTGGTGGTCTGCTTTGACGGGTACCTCCATGATGGGTCGGGTTTGACATGTTGGAGTTCGGCTTGGGCGCTACAATTGCGACATCTCGTGTGCGGTGCTGATGGGGGTTCGAGGCAGCTTCTGCCCAGAACCGGGGAGTGGATAAGCGTGGATGAGCGTGGATAATTACATACATGAATACATGATTGTTCTCGACGGCCAACATAGATGGATATTTTTGTAAAATTTCCGTGTGCTGTTTTTGCTCGGTTATAATTATGATTGGGTCCCTTGGACATTTTTTTGTGCCCTGAGATAGTACTACAGTCCTCAGGCTGTGTGCATTGGGCTCCTGTTGTTTATCTGTCTCTCAGGTACTTGATATATGCTGGCCAGCCTTGACGTTGCTCTTGATATCCAGCTTTTTACATAGGCAAAAAATTTACTAGAATACTAAAATAAAGTAAAGTTTTTGCTTATCCAAAAATTATTTATTTTATAATAATTTTAAATAATAGTTTTTTAAATTTTTAATTAATCTAATTAAATATATTTTATAATTATTTATTATGAAATTTCTTTTTAAATATATTTATTGAAATATAAAGCTATATTATTAGCTTAAGAAGGTACTTTAATTTCTTAACAGAAATCGCCTATAGAGCTTGTACTGGGTAGGCGCAATGGCGGAGCTGGGTGGGCCGATCAGAAAAGCTGGTTGAGCCGATCATGGCTGACAACTCGCTGCTTTCAAACCAGACTTCCAACCGCGTTCATATTCGGCAAGCTTGAGAGCGGCCGCCGCGGCGCATGGCTTTCTCTATTGATATATTTCCGCTGTTGAAGGGACCGTAAGTGAGAACACACGTTCCGGGCTCTGAAACCTGTCATTCGAGCCAAGTTGTGTATTTTTGGGTACCGCATGACGAGCACTGTTGGTCGGTATATGCATGTTGCATGCAGGTGCCCACCAATGAAGCACTTTTTGACACCTATCCAGTATGACAAGAACTTTACCCCGCTTCTGGCCTCTCTGTTCATCAGTTACCACAATTCCTTCTGTCGTTTCTGAAAGCACAATCATTGTGCGGTCCTTTGGCAGGAGGTATGGCTTCCTCGTCGAGGGCTAACAGGCCAAGCGCCCTGGGCGGTCGACCAAGGTACTCGCAGAGACAATACCACAGGCCGGTCGAAATCAACAAGTACATTTGTACAGCGCTCTCCGAGGATGGCAAGGACTGCCCGACCGAGATGGATCAACCACACTATCGTTTCTGCCATCAACATTACCGGGAGCTGCAAAGGATGTATGCGTTGTATAAGCTACGAGAGAAGGAGTACGAATCTATCAGCGTGGATGCAGGTGACGAGGGAAAGATCAAACGACAGGAGAAAATGAAAGTTGGCGAGGAAGTAATCCGCTTGAGAGACGCCGTGACCCGTCGTTTCCATAGTCTGAACGCCGACAATCGAGGGCATTTCCAGTGGATACTCAGACTTCGAAGCGAGATCGACGAGTTGAAGAAGACAGCTCAAGATTTGCATGAGCCCTCAGATCATTTGACACCCGAACCTGGTGCGTCCGAGGCAGAGAAATCATCGGAGGGTAAAGGCGGGGTGTGGGTACGCAGGTCACTCATCTCTCCCGAGGTGCCAATGTCAGCGCTGGATCATTTTCTGAGGGACTCGCCGGTTGTGGTTATCAAGAGTGCTCTGATCGCGATGACGAAAAGTCTCGTGGAAAGGCTGTACAAAATTGTACCATCTTTGGATGACTCCAGAGTATTTGGCCCGGATGACAGCTCCGTAGAGGAACAAAACTCTGAAACAAACGACTTGGTCATCCGATATATTTTCAGAGAATACCTCGTTTGGAAGGCAGATACCGAGACCTTGGCCAGAGCAAGCCGAACCAGCACCGTTGACCAATTCTTTCGGCAGAGCAGCGGCGAAGAGCTCCAGGACTACATTAGACTATTTGAAGTTCTCGGAAGCCAGGACACCCTGCACTTCCTTCGTGATGCTGTCTACGACTATCTACTACCCGTCGGGAGTCCTTCAACGACGATGATCCTTGGCGCTGCCATATCCACGGACAATGCCGGCCACAGGATGACGGTTGAGGCGTGGGATATCCTACACAAGTACTTTTGGAACTTGATAGGGTGGTGGAATGTGGAGCAATTATGTTTCTCATTTGAAGACTTGGTACTGGTCAAACGTCTGATTGCATTGCGCCGTTATGGTGATTCTGAAGACGCGGAAGCGAGTTGGTACCACCCAGAAGACGATGTGTCCCAAGAGCATGAGATGGCTGTTCTCCAAGGGTTCGTCGGTCTATCCAAAGGTTTCTGCGATGCGTCCTACCAGCAGTTCGTCACTCAACCTGGTACAATCACAGAGGTAGAAGCGCGGAGTTACCTTGTCGGAAGGATGGCAAAGGCGGATCCTTTGGCATCGCTGTTAATCAAGGAAATAGCGAGCCGAATTGGGCGATTCGTCGTCATAGCGATGGATATGGAGCGTATAGATTGGGGATATTCACCCAGTGACCGACAAGACGGCGAAGAGCTCCCTTTCATCCGCAGAACTCGATCGGCCAGAGTTAAGGATGGTTTGCCCGATGCTGAGTGGGAGGTAGAGTGGTCCGTGAAAGACATTCTTGCCGACGTTCGGCGGATCCGAGCAACGAGAGAAAGGGACTCGTTTACAGATTTTCATATCATTATTATCATCGAGCGCTCACTCCATACTGTCGGAAAGCAATTCACGATCTTACAGGAGATGGCTGAAGCCCTCAAAGAGGTGGGAGGAGACCGGAGCTCACGAGACATTGTGGACCAAGCGATAACCGAGTCAATTCCCGCACCTGAGCAAACAACTTGGAAAGAAGCATTCCTGCCTATTCTTCATTCTTCATTGGTCGACCCAGGAGATTCCAGCCCACACTACGAGGAATATCGAGTGCGTCAGTGGGACATTGGCGACCACTTCCCCGACTTTGCCCGAAGCCATGCGGAACGTCCCCGAAGCTACTCAGATATCCGATTTATACGCAAAATTCTTGCTGAGATGGATTTGCGCAAAGTCATTACCTTATTAGAGACTTTCGAAGCCCCGCATAGCACTCCAATGCTGTACCACAGCATTGACGGTCAGCAAGACCTCTTCTTTCCATACAAGCCAGCAAGCCCCGTCGATGACGATGCAATCCAGAAACTCCGCTTCATGTCTCCAGAGGTCAACATGCCCCCGGAGAGCCTTTACGACTTCGCCAGGTCATACTCAGCTTCGCACCCTGACGCGGTGTTTGCCAAGGGCAAATTCCACGTCCATTACTGCGCGTGGCCCTTGAAGATCGGCGACAGGCACCTGCCCAACTTCCATACTGCGGAAGGTCACATCTATCGTTGGAATGCTCTTCCGTTCGACTATCTCCACTCGACTCGCATGTGGCAGTTGTATTTGCACATGATCTTCAACCAGAAGCTGTCCTTTGTTCGCTGTCTGCACACTACCTTTGTTGTCTGCGCCGAGTCCATGAACAAGGCTGAAGGAAACCTCCGGGTCCTGGCAGAGGAGGCTGCAAAAAAGGAGTTGAGGTTGTCGGTCAAGCCAGTGTCTCTATGGTCAGCAGACTTTGAATCACTTCATCTCAAAAGGTTATGGGAAGGCGTTTCTCCAGGGGTATGATACTACTAGTAGTAACTCACAGTTGAATTGGTGAAGCCATTGCCTCTCTCCTGAAGTCAATGTTCTTCCCACGGATCCGAAGCAACAAGTTTCACTTCACTACGAGAGAGGCAAATAGCCCTTACGAGATCACATTTTACATCATATAATACGAAGGAAAGTCTTGCACCGTTACGCGGAAATCAAGGCGTGTTCTGAAGACGGTGACTTGCAAGTCATCGCATCTTTAACACTGTGCAGTCGACCTGAAAGCGAATGGCTGACTGCAAATCTGCAATTTTAACCCTGTTTGCATTTTCCTGGGATGGATGATCGATGGACAGCACAGAATTCCGGGTTGAGTGTTCCGACTGATGGTTGGAACGGTCAATGTCTCTGGTAAAGACAAAGAAGCTCGCACGTTGTCCCCCGATTGTGGCCCCTTTATGCTATGTAGGAAGATCCAACTACCTTGTAATGAATGAGACATTGTGGCATTGTTTTTATTGTTCTGCTGGGTAATTTCATTGTTCAGACCCCGAATCAATCAAGTATAAATATGAAGGCTTTCCATCTGATCCCAATGATTGTCGTCCTCTCACCAACCAACCTCATCATCCTTCACATCCAATACCAAGCCTTGGTAAGTCACAAAAACCACCAATCAACCTGCAACGCAAAAGCCGTACCAAGATGACATCTCATCAGCCAAGTTTGAGTGTAGTGAACGGTATTGTTCCAAGGAACGAATGGCATCAAAGATTCCTCTGGGAAGACATGGAGCACAGCATTGAGTCTCGAGCTCGGGAGAGAGCCTTCACGATGCACACAAGCGCAGAGAAACGTCATAGGAGTATTCAGAGTCGCAAAATCAAGTGTCTTGCGGTTCTAGCTATCCTCTTCTTGATTTCTACTATTTCGCTTGCTATTGCCCTCGGGGTTCAAGTAAACCGATGCAACAACCAGCATACATCCACGAATGCGTCTTTGCCTGAGGCGGTGAGTGTTGCTGACAACGCTCCAAAGATGCCTGGAGCTCCTCCTGTTGGAAGAAGGGTCTCTATTCCTTACCCTTTAAGCAACAGCACTCGGGGTTGATTGCGATGAGGAAGGCAGCTACGGCAAATGTTACTTTGACTTCGACTTAAAGTTCGTACCTAAGTACATAGTAAGTGAAAGGCCTCAACAGCTTTTCAGCATGGAATTTGCTTCTTTTTCTTTCCTTTGCATTCGGATTTCGGAATAAATGGCGTTATTACCTAGGTATCAATCAGATTGGCCAACTTCTTTTTTCAATTTACCACAGCTCGATCATTTGCACCTTTACTATGTGACACCTTAACATGAACCCATTATGACATCCCCCAGTGTGACAATTTGATCCAAATCAGGCGCATGTATGGCCTTCCTCAACATCATCAGTGCACAGTGCTTTGTATGTGGAAAGTTCGCGGTCAGGCCATCAACTCTAGTATCTTTGTTATAAGCCTCCGCTAACCGTATGATGATGTCAGTGCAATGCGCGATATGCTCCTTGTCCGTCCCCGCCCACGACCACGTCTCGCCGGGCTTATTCTCGATGATCCGGGAGAGCTGATGCTGGCTCAACTCAGTGGTCAAAATTGCAACCACACTGCACAATAACTGCGCAGTATGGGGTGCATGGGCAAGCGGAAGTGTTTGCGTATGAGCAGTCACTAACATGATGTTGTTCATGATATGACCAGCTTCCTCGACTGTCAGTCTTTATCTTAAGAAAATGCAAGATACAAGAATTATCTGATAAGACGAAAGACGTATTGGCATTCTGGGATTATGAAATTTACGCCCCTTGACCGACCTTCTCGTGATCTTTCTTAGAAACACCAAGACCCGAAGGAATGAATTCGCAACCTTTGCAGCCAAGGGGAAGCAAGTCCCAAGAGCCGAAAGAAGACCCAGAGAAGTCTTTGATTGAGCGCCTGTATGTTACGGAGGCACTTACAAAGAGTATACCGGTACGAGTGACCTTTTTGTCTTTACCGACTGATTTCTTCTCGGTGGCAGCTGTTCTCACTTTAGTGTTGTCTACCCTCGGTCAAAACCTGATGTGTTACGGCTAGATCTGACACAGCATTCAACAGGAACGAGAGTGCGTTTAACCGACGATTGAAGCAACTCAAAATCAGCAAGAACAGCACCGGCACGCATACTTCCACTGCATCCCGGCACAAACCGCACGGCATCAAGGAACGACCTCCTCTCCACGTGCCGGAAGACATACTGAGCCAACTTGAATTCCGACTTCGAATGTGGAAAAAGCCAGTGGTCCCAACACCAATGAACACCGACCGTTTCCGCCATCATGAGAGACTCATAGACTCCATTGACCGTTTCACGTACGGTATATTCAGCAAGGGGAGCAAAGGATGGTCCCATAGCATCAGTGCCTTCCTGACACCCACTGGTATACCGAGCCCATCGACCCATCATTGGCGCATACTTGCCGGTCGTTTCTATAGCGCATCGTGTCTGGTTCGCGCGGATTTACATGGCAAGGCCGAAGCGGCATTCGAGCAGATGCTGAACGACTTCCAAGCTTGGTGCATCTGCCCCCACCCGGCATTCATTGTTGTGTTTTGGCGGGTATGCCTTGGTGTTCTAGGCATCAACTCCCACCTGCCCCGCTCCAAACCATTCAGAAGGTTTCTCAAGGCGATCCAGGTGTCTCAAGATGCAGGAAGTCCTGTCATTACAATCGTCGACTCTCTTGATCGACTCGACCCGGAAGACCTAAGGGATGCCCTAAGAGTAGGCTATGTCAAGGCGATAAGAACGCTGACGGCGGTCATTGGGGACGAGAACGTTATGGTTCTAGATATGGTGTCATTCTTTTGTCGTTTCTTCACCACTCCATATCTGCTGCGGGAGACTCTCAAGGCAAAGTTGGAACACGTGTTGGGTCAGGTGGACGAGGTTCACAATCGCAGCAGTACCGAATGGGTCGCTATACAGTATTCTTCCGCCTACGCGTCATACTATGCTCGGAATGAGTGCAAAAAAGCATTTGATCAGGCGACGGATCTCCGGAAAACTGTTGCGCAGTTGCCCTGCCTTGCCAAGCCAGCCTACTGGAGTCTCGAGACGGAAGCGTTCTCATGGGCATCAAATGTCATCGCGCAAGAACATCGAGCTCAAGTCAAACGCGCTGGGGGCCCTATGAATGCACCTGATGAGTATGCAAAGTGCTGCGCCTCGTTGCAAAGCGCCATCATGATGCTAGAGGGCGGCGACGGCGAGTGCCGAGCCAGGGCATTATTGGCGTCCAGAAACCTAAATCGCTGGCTCGTGGAGTGGAATCGGAAGGAAGAGGCTGTCGAGGAAGGGCTGCGGACCAGGACGATTGAGGACAGTATCCCGGGCAATGCTTGCTGGCGATGCGAGCGAGTGAGATACTGCTCCGTCTGTGTTCGGTCAGGACCAAGCATATCTATTCAGAGGTTGGGCGAGGAACGTCGACGGGGGTGTTCGTGTAAACCTCACAAGTTTTCTCGGATGTGTCAAAAATGCGCTAGGCGGCAAAAGTGCGTTGGGTGGGAACCAAAAAGCAAATTGGACAGGAACTCGAAGAGAACTCAAGAGCCCACTGATGAACAGTGTGAGGTTTGAGGCACGGGTGGTTTCTTTTCCTTTTTTCTTCTTCTAGACTTTGGGATATATTTTAAATCAGTGCTACTACGAAGAATTCTCTTGAGCGAGTCGGATTTGATGTCCGGTCGTTGTCCTGAACAAGCAGGCTTTACCTAGGTAAGGATGCTAACCTGATGGGGAAACACGGTTGATTGTTTTAAATCCTGTTGAGTCGCGGACCAAATAAATAACCAGGATCCGGATCCTGTTGGTTGTTCCTTGGGGTGGGCTTCTTATCATCTGCTCGCGTCACCTTTTGCGTGTTTACCCATTCATTACCGTCTTCATCTACTTCTTCACTAGGTGCAACAACCAGTATGCGAGACTCGATAAAACATCCGCTCTGGCGCTTGTAGGTGTCTGACGGTGCCTATTCCTGTCCCGCAGTGTTACCACGACTAACTACATCCCAAAAGCATGGGGGCCTTGTAGCCGGCATGGATGTTGATATGCTGTCCCAAGGGCAGCAGCTTTTCAGCCTGGCTCGTGCGCTCCTGAGGCACAGAACCAGGGCTAGGGAGCATGCACATGTGGGAGCACCTATGGCGACATTGGCGCGGCACGCCGGGGAGCGCTCCACCTGGACGAGTTCAGCTCTGGTGTCGACCACGAGACCGACAGGTCCATGCAGAAGATCATCCAGGAGGAATTCAGGAATTATACCGTCATCATGGTTAGTCACCGACTGGACATGGTCATCGAATTTGACACTGTTCTCATGATGGATGGGGGCAGTATTGTGGAGACGGGGCGGCCGTCGACCTTGATCGAGACTAAAGGATTCAGTTTTAGGGAGCTGTGGATGGTGAGGCGAAAGAAGATATGATTGCATTCATATGCATCTTCTATAATCCGTACGTAGCTTGCAGCAGTATGGTTGAAAACTCCAGCTGCCAATAACGCGTTATCTAGTAACAGTTTAACCCACATAAGGCCATTCTATTAGTAATTATCTCGTGTATAATCAAGTTAATATCTTTAAAAAAAAACGATTTTCCAGCAAGCAAGTGTCCGAGAAGGGGTTGAACGTGAACAATATGACTGAATCTCATTGGAGGAAATTAAGTGTAAGTATTTGCCGGCTCTGGGAGGTGCAATTGATATTATGGGATTGAGTGTTTATGCACCTCCGAGATATGGCAGCGTGGCGGAGTGGTCTAACGCGATAGACTTGAATTTGAATTAATTCATAAAGAGATCTATTCTCTTCGGAGGCATCGGTTCAAATCCGATCGCTGTCGTTTTCTTTTTCTCATTAATTAATTTTATTTTGGAGTTCTAGTTATAGTTTTATATATATAATCACATTTTAAAGGAAGAGAAGAGGTTGTGGTGGCTATAGGCTATTACTTAGCTATTAAAGAATAATTAATTATATAAATGTTTAAATATTAATATTAAGATATAGAGAGATATTAAATTTAATATCTTATATCTTATAATATAGTATAAAAAGTAGGGTCTTTATAAGGTTCTTTTTTAGTGTGCGGGGTAACCCACTTATACTTTAAAAGAGCCGCTATATGCTTATTTTTTATAGATTTAATCTCTTTAAATTTATTTCTTTATTATTCTTTAAGTTTCCTATTATCTTATTATATTTATATTAAAACTATAGTTCTTAATATAAAATATTTAAAAGCGGCGCTTTATTAACTTAATATATTAAAAAGTAAATAATTTTATAATATAAATATAAAGTAAATATAAAACTTTAAACTTAATTATATAAATATTAATATCTCTTTTAAATATAAGGTTAAAAGACTTATAATTATATATTTTTTAAAAAAATAAATTTTATTTAACTATATTATATTTTTATAATTAGGCTTTATCTCTTTAATTTATTTAAATAAAAGGTAAATCTTTTTAAAGAAGTATATTAAATAATTAATATTTCTTTTTCCTTTTAACTTATTTCTCTTTAGCTTATTATAAATCGTTACTTTATAAATAATAAACTTTTTTATTTCTTTTAAATAAATCTTATATATCTTTAAAGTGTTAATAAATATATCGATTTATTAAGATAAAGAAGGATTCTTATCTTTACACTTTTTTACTTTAATAAAAAAACTTTTTACTTAAATAAAGATTTACTTATTATAAATAAAGTTTATTTCTATAACTATAAAGCTATTAAATTTATATATTTAAATATATTTAGCAATAAAATATAATAGCTTTACTTATTTATTTTAATTATAATTATAAACTTATTTAATGGATTTAAGGGTTTTAAGCGTATATAAGTGGTGGTTTAAGCTTAATTAATAGTTATCTCGGTTTTAGTAGCGCGGTAAGCTAAATAATTACTTTTAAGTAGTTTTATAATATAGTAAAATAAGATTATAATAGATAGGTATATATTTAAATAGAGCTAAAACTTTAATTAAGGTAATAGTAGCTTTTTAATATCGCTTATTTTAAGTAACTTATATTTACTTAAGTTATATAGTAATAACACTTTTATATAATGCTTAACGGTATTAAACTAGCTTAAAGCTTGCGATAGCTTTAACTTTAACGGTACCGGCTCCTCCTTATCCGTTATAATAATATATATATAACTATAAGCTAATAGTGAAATTAAAGCTTATTAAAAGTATCGGCGTAAATAGGCGCGGCCTAATGCTATAACTATTAGCGTAAAATAGCGGCTTTTAACTATAGATAGGCTTATAAAAGTAGATTAATAAATTATTATAAAAAGTTTTATATAGTAAAATCTATTATATTAATCTTTAAAGATATATTATACTTTATTTTTCTCGAATATTTATTATTATTCTAGCTTAATAAGGGAACTTAAATAAATAAAATAGTCGATAAATATTAATATTAGTTTATATAAAAAGATTAATATAATTTAAGTGTACTTATATTAAATATAATTTATATAAATAAAAAGTAAATAGCTTTAACTTTAATATAATTTAAAGTGCGCTTTATTTATAGTAATTATATTAATAATATTATATCTTTAATAAAATCACTCTATAAACTCTAGGTTTAATTACTTTTATTCTATAAATAAGAGCCTTAATTACTGGATCTTAGTTATTTGTGGGGATGAGATGCGGTACCTCCAGGGCTACGTATGAAGAAGTCCACAGGCGCGCAACTACCGCGAGTCTCAAGTGCTGCTGGCCTGAACATCGAAGCCCCGTCCCTGAGAGCCACTCTGACACGCCTGGGCGAGAGTACGCATTTTCCTTATCCAAGACTCGGTTTGGAAAAAAGGTGAAGACTGCGTAAGCCAAGAGCAAGAAATACCGTGCGGTATTGCAGATTTGCAAACTTGTTGAGTATGATCACAAATCCAATTGCGATGTGATGTTCTACTGGAATAGACAATTGTAGACACTGAGCATCATAGGGGATCAGGTAGTACAGGGCACTCCAGGTTGAGAGCCCTAGGATTAAGGAACAAGGATTGGCGCTTGTACTCATCGCAGGGAACCGTATACATTTCAACGATGATGGCGCATATGCAGCAGTCGTCCCTCGAGCGATACGAAAAGTATAATATTGGCCCACAATCCCTCTAAAGATCTCTCTCCGAGGAACGGTGGCACATACTTGGCCACGTGAAAAAGACAACAGAGAGTACAGTCAACTGATCACCCTATAGAGGTATTGCCCTAACGCGACTGTATCCTGTTTAACATTCATCGCACTGTCTTTATCAACACTGGCAAAGGTGGCTTCTCCCACAATGTCCAATTCTTGTTCTGCTTCAGCCATGTGCTGATATCTGGGCCAATCTCGAGGTCAAAATTCCATAACAGCCGGGCAATTATCAGGCGCATCTCGGCATACGCAAGACTAAGGCATATGTTAAATCGATTCCGACCCGGGGCCTCTCTATGTGGTGGGTGACCTACGTTTTCCCGATGCAGTTCCGTGGGCCCAGAGAGAAAGGAACGCTAGCCGCCTTGTCGTCGATCTCATATTCCGGATCGTGAAGCCAACGCTCAGGAGCGAAGGACTCCGGGTTGTGGAAATTCTTCGAAAGATGGGCAGCCACGTACCTACTGACTGTTGAGAACGTGTGTCTGAACTGGTATTATTATCCAGAGAGCTTTGCCTTCAGGGAAGTGGCAGTCTTACCTTTGGCGGGACATGGTAGCCCCCGAGCACTGCACCCTCGGCCGAGACTACACGTGGAGAACCAAGAGCGACCGGAGGATATATCCGCATAGTTTCCTCCAAAGTCGCGAGAAGGTATGGTAGCTTGCTGCAACTCGTCAAGTCTATATCGGCGTCGTCCGTGAAAGCATCTCTGATTTCGGCCACCAGTTTCTGTTTGACTTCTGGGTTCTGTAGGAGGTAGAACACCGTGCCTGCCAGAAGTGTCGCCGTCGTGTCGCTGCCGCCCAGGATCAGCAGCTGAGACGTGGCCTCAATCTCCGCGCGGCTCATTTCCCTCTGCTTCCCTCCTTGACGGAGTATTTGTGCCAAGAAATCCAGGCGATCAGTGGCAGATGCCATGCGATGATCAACCCGCTCTCTTGCAAACTTGAACCCCTTTTCTCTGGCTGCGAGAATCTTATCACGGTCCAGCCACATCATGAACTTGGTAATGAGAGGGTAGCGAGCGAGTTCGCTTCGAATCATGACGGCTTTTACACTGCCGAAGACGAACGGAATCCACTCGTGGTATGCTTGGTTTCGCAGGCAGCCGAACGACCGGTCAAAGGTCAAGTCGCCAATCACATCAAATGTCGTCCAGTTGAACCAAGCAACCATATCCTGAGGTCCTTCTTTGGCACGTTGGTGCAAGCCTTGAATGAGCAGATCAAAATAGGTCTTGAGAACAACCTCTTGATCCCGAATGGCTCGCTCTGAGAAACCAGGCGACAGAAGGCGACGGTACCGGCTATGATCCTCATCGCTCTGCACACTCAGTATGCTATAAGCTCCATTTGGTGATCTGTGGTACAATTCTGGGTCTTTCTGCAGCTGATCACGTCCCAGCTTATTGATCAAGATGTCTTCGTTGGCTTGAGAGCTTGAGAAGGACAGAGTACCGGGGCGAATGCGAACAACATCTCCGTATCGCTCATGAAGCGAGACTAGGTACCTCGGGAAGTTCCCGCGTAGAAATTCGTACGAGGCTGGGAGATGCCAGACGGCATTCCACCTAGGCCCAGGGACTTTCGCCAGTGGGTGAAACCAGAGACTATAGACCACATGTGCTAGAAGCAAGAACGCGCTCTATTGTCCGGCATGTCAGTGACCAACCTAAACCAAATATCTCAGGAACCATGGATTATGATGCTTTACCTACCGTGCAGAATACAGCAAACAGAATAGACAGGCTGAGGCCCTCTGTGAGTATTGAGGTCGCCATGGTTCACAGAGGCACGTTGTCTGAGTTGAAGAGTCAGGGTAGCAACTTGGGTCTACAGTAAGCAGCGCGTCTTAACAATGACCTTTAATCCGATAACGTCCTGAGAATCGTGTGAACCTCAGTGGCTAAGATTTGCAATAAAACAATATGTATATAACGAAGCTCCTCTTAACCTGCTTAATGGTGTAGTGGAGATATGTAACAACGGGATACCCTGGACTTAGACGCTAGTGGCTCGGCCACGAGTTGAAAGGAACTAGTCCCGCAACCCTACATTGTATCTGATGTGAGATGAGAGGCTTGAAGCATTCAAGCTCCCGCCCGTTGATACGCTGAGAATGCGAACCTTAATCTTGGCACAGGCTAGGGTCAACCCGCCCTTCGTCGACGACCGAAGCAACCCTCCTCCGGGGGCTAGGGTGAGCCGGAGGTACTTTCCGGGTCCGAAATCGAAGGATGTAATCCTGTAGGCATATCTGATGTGAGATGATGGAGACAAGGTACAAATCGGGACTCGGGAAACGTGCTCTTTGGCACTAGCCTGCTCGACCGCTCGAACCTTGGAATCCTAAACAGCCTCAGGCTAATAGCAAAGGGCCCTGCTTAAAGGCCTGCTGCAAGTCCAGCCAATTAGACAAACGACGTTCAACATCCGGTTGGCTTTATCTGTGGATTCACTCCACTCAGCTAGGGACCATACACAACGGAGCTCGTGAGAATGCCCGACGAATTCTAGCCCCATGGATGCCTAAACCACGCTGTCGGCGTAATTTCTAATAACGAACTTGTGGCGAAGAGAAATGTATCAGTACATGGCTCAATGGGAGCACCTCCCGTTAGATAGGACCTCGATATATGATATGCATTGTCAATTCTCGTAGCGAGTATAGCTGACAAGCCAGGTCACCTGTACCCAGACCTTGGTAACCTTATCAAATGGAATCTGACTACTCTCGCGTGTTTTCTGTTCCTTCTCATCTGAGCCTGAGACATTATTTTCTCTGCTGGAGCTTTGTCCCTGTCCGCAGAGCTTGATACACATCAGTCATCATCTCATCACCAGTATGAAGTTTGACACTTTGCCTCAGACCAAAGCTCCTCGGCCGAGAGGTCCAGGAGCATCAAAGTGGTCTGCTTTAGCTATTGGTGTTTTTGTGTTCTTTTCTTACAAGTGGTACTGCGACAAACACCACCAAAGTGTCGTTGCCCCTTCTAATTTTGACTTACGCCAAACACTGCTCTCTGTTCCTTCTCATGAACATGCACGCAACTGGAGTGCGTACTATACGTCCGAGACGCACCTTGCCGGCCAAGGCTGGGAACAAGCACTATGGACTCAGGCCAAGTGGAAGGAGTTCGGCATCGAAAACACTACCATGTCTTCCCACGACACCCGGATTCCAACGCCAACAAATGAGCAGCGGCTCGCCCTGTTGAAGAATGACCAGGTCCTCTACGAGGCGCCTCTGGTGGACGCCAACACGTCTGCCGGCTTTGTGCCCGTGTACTTTGGCTTCTCGGCTGATGCCAATATCTCCGGGTCCTACGTGTTCTGCAACTTCGGTAGTCCGGAGGACTTTGAGGCTCTCGTTGAGAACAATGTTAGCCTCGCCGGGAACATGGGCATCATCAAGCTGGCTTCTGCAACGCCGTACATCCGCGAGCAGAACCTGTCGTTGTTTCGTGCCCTCCCTCTGCGTAACGCTGAGCAAGCGGGCATGATCGGTGTGGTTCTGTACACTGATCCCGGAAATGACGGGCCTTTGACGGAGGGTAACGGGCACAAACCGTTCCCTGATGGACCAGGGCGACCGCTCGCGGCCATTGAGAGAGGAGGTCTTGGTTGTATAGGTAAGCTATTTTCATGTCAAGTCTGTATTTATGGCGTGTTGCTGACCGAGATTGTCTAGAGGATTACGATGCCGGCGGATTACCCAAGATACCCTGCGTACCCATGTCCTCTATCGATGCAATCGAGCTCTTGAGCAAGCTGAACGGCCACGGCCGTTCAGCGAGAGAGCTCGGTGATCGCTGGCAAGAGGGCGGGCTGGGGTTCTATGGTGTCAACTACAACGTCGGGCCATCACCCCCTGAGCTATCTTTGCACGTCGTCAACCGCGCGGATATTCGGCCTACCCAGATCCACAACGTGGTTGGCACAATTCCCGGCAAAGCAGCTGACGAGGTCGTCATCGTCGGCAACCACCGCGATGCCTGGGGTCCTGGCGCCGGAGATCCCGGCAGTGGCTCCGCTGCCCTTAACGAAGTCGTTCGTAGCTTTGGGGTGGCTCTTCAGCAGGGCTGGAAGCCGGAGCGCACCATCATTTTCGTAAGCTTTGAAGGGGAAGAGTTTCTTCAGATTGGCTCCCTGCTCTGGGTCACCAAGCATCTTGACTGGCTACGTACCTCGGCCGTCGCATATCTCAACGTCGTCGTCGCGGCATCCGGGAGTCATTTCCACGGCAAAGCCAGTCCGCTCCTATACTCAACCTTGCTCTCTGCTACCAGCTCGGTGCTTTCGCCAAACCAGAGCTCACCTGGTCAGAGCGTGCGAGACGTGTGGGGCGGCAAGATCGACCCTGCCGGCAGCGGTGATGCGAACCGCTTCATGTCCATCCCCTGTGTGTCGACGATCGACTTCGGGTTCACGCCGGCGCTGTTGGAGCCCGCATTCCCTTACCACACTGGATTCGACAGCTTCGAGTGGATGGACAAGGTCGGTGACCCGGGGTGGAAGTACCACGTCACCAGTGCGAAGATATGGTCCCTCCTGGCGGCACACCTCGTTGAGCCCAGGGTGTTGAACGTGAGTGTCACCGACTACGCGCTAGCAATCCACGGGTGGCTCGAGGAGCTCAATGATCGCGGCCTGTGGTCTTCAAAGGTTGACCTCAAGGTCATGACCGACGCGGTCGAGCGACTGCACAAGGCGGCCAGCCATTTCGACGGCTTTGCCGGCTCCCTGGAAGAGTCTTGGTGCGCTTCAAGTTGGTGGAAGTTCTGGGCCAGATGCGGGCAGGACTCAGCCATCAGCGGTGTGAACAAAGTCTACGTCGCATTCGAGCGGCAGTTCTACTATGAACAGGGAATGGACGGACACTCTGATTGGCACCATGTCGTCTTCACGCCGGCTGCCTGGCACAACACGCCGCCACCTATGGCCGGGCTCACCAAGAGCTTGCAGAAGGGAGACTGGGAGAACGCCGAGGTGAGACTTCAGAACCTGCTCTCTATGCGTATTTACAGAACGATGGTGCTTAGTAACTGTAACAGCGATGGAGGGATATCCTGACAGAGAAGATAAGCAATGCGGCTTCTTTACTAGAAGACCATCTGCAGCACGTGAATACGCACCACGCCCCTGGTTTCGTGAACTGGATGCGGCGTACTATCGGATCATATGACTACATATGAGCTCTAATATCCAGGAGGTATGCACATCGGAGACGAAATTCAAGTTATAAATGATTGAGTGCCTCTGCGTGAC
Source organism: Diaporthe ilicicola (assembly GCA_023242295.1). Classification (NCBI taxonomy): domain Eukaryota; kingdom Fungi; phylum Ascomycota; class Sordariomycetes; order Diaporthales; family Diaporthaceae; genus Diaporthe; species Diaporthe ilicicola. The sequence goes on along the minus strand of JALPVH010000162.1, from coordinate 78,186 downwards.
TTCCACAGTAAACGAAATTCAGCCTGACAGGAGATGTTGTGACAATTGCTGCAGATGTAGTGATGGGTATCCTGCATACTAGAAGTTGACTGAAGATGGCATTATCGGAATCAACTTGTTCACCTCCATACTTAGCTTTAGTCGGGTGTTCTGTGGGGGCGAAACTGCCTTCCAGCAGTGCATACTCCGTACAACGGTGACGTGCAACAAAAGCGGGAAGTCTGAGCTTAGCTCAGCTACTGATAAGCGAAATTGCGGGGTCACAACTTACCTACCATAGTCGGTAAGTAGCCTACATAGCACTATATCTTCTTGAGACAGTGGCTGACATGTGGGGCATTTGCATACGGATCACCAATCTATTAAATGGGGTCTGTACTCGTATGCCCTCTGCAACGTGCCACTCGTGCTTACATGGGTAGACTACTCTTTTCTCCTTGCATTACATTACCTGTCTCGCTCCTGCCACCTCCTGCAGCTTTCGTCTCAGGGCTTAGGTACGTGACAGCAAATACACTGGCATGCCCTCCCTTATTATCTTCGCGCCCCCAACACCACAATTCCGCATCTTTACCTAATCCTGCCAAAATACTGGGCGCCTGCCTGCCGTTCTCACGCATTTTTCTTAGTTTGAACGTTCGACATCGTTCGAAATTGTGCTACCGCAATCATCATGGTCCCAAGTCCGCGCCTTGCCAATATCCTCCGTCCAATTGGGCTGATCTGGTTCTCCATTCGCTGTAAGCTTCGGTCACCTGTCGCCTGCCAAGCTCTGCTAACTCTCCCTATAGTGCACTGGGCAGCATTCAAGGATGCGTACCGTGAACACGGTTTCGGGGCATTCGGGCGCGTGTCACAGATCCGAGATGCCGCCTCAGCAAAGCTCTTCTCTGTAACCTGTAATACCAATGCCAGAACTCGTCCTCAACTCGTCGTCTGCAGACTAGCTGACCCCCCTGCGTAGCCAACGGTTTCATCGCGTTCGAGGACACAACCATCATCCCCTCGCTCCTGAAGGCCGCCGATGGCGTCGTTCTTGAGCTAGGCCCTGGCCCGGGTAACCAGCTCCACCGTTTTGACATGTCCCGCGTCGACAGGATCTACGGCGTGGAGCCCAACTCTCGCTACCAGGACGGCATAAACGCCAAGCTGCAGAAGAATGGCCTGCAGGATAAGTACAAGCTCATCGTCTCCGGCATTGAGGACAGCGATGTCCTGAGGAGGGAGGGGGTCACCGAGGGCAGCCTGGACTCCGTGCTGTCCATCCAGGTCCTGTGCGCGGTGCGGGACCCCGAGGCCGTGATGAAGGAGGTGTGGAGGCTGCTCAAACCTGGTGGGAAGTTCATCTTTTGGGAGCATGGATGGAGCAGGAGCTCTTTCACGGTCGCTGAGCAAAGTAAGTCTTCTCATATTCATTCTGCTCCATGCAGAACCCGATTATGGGTGTCTCGTATCTCTAGCAGGAGTGCCTCAGATGTGGCTAACATGTGAAAAGTTATTTTGAACCCCGCTTGGAGCACATTTGTTGGGTGCTCGATGACCCGCAATGTGCTGGGGGACATTCTCAACGCTGGAGAGTGGGAGAACCCCCAGGATATCGAGGAGCCTGAGGATTGGGTCAGCATGCTGCCGAGGATCCAGGGCGTGCTTATCAAAAAGGCTTGATCAGACCCTGATTTGAGCGAGCTCAAGGTCGGAGTGGTATCAGAACTTGTACTTTCGGCCTTGAATGCCAATGTAGGTCATCCTGCATGCTTAGACACATACCTACTCAGACCCAGCACACTCAACTGATTGACGATGCAGCTTCACGTATACAATGTTTCGCCCGCTCTCACAGCCATCGAGCGACAGACTGCAAAGTCGCTGGCCAACTTGTTCGGATTCAACGGACCACGCGCCGGAGGCGTAACATGCCAAGGTGGTTCATCCTCCAACCTCACATCGATTGTTACTGCTCGCAACACGTCATTCCCCGAGACGAAACTTAACGGAAACGGGACCCACAACTTAGTCGTGTTCACCAGCCAAAACGGCCATTACTCAGTCGAGAAAGCCGCGACGACGCTGGGCCTCGGCAAGGCGGCCGTCATCCTCGCGCCTGTGGACAAAGCCGGCTGCCTTGTCCCCAGTGCACTGCGCGAAGCTGTGATACAAGCAAAGAGGGATGGCAAGACTCCGTTCTACGTGAACGCCACACCTGGGACCACCGTGCTGGGCTCCTTTGACCCGTTCCGGGCCATCTCGGAGGTCTGCAAGGAGTTCAACCTGTGGTTGCACGTCGACGGGTCGTGGGGTGGCAGCGTTGTGTTTTCATCGGCGCAGCGGCATAAGCTCGACGCTGTCGAGCTCGCAGACTCCATCACGGTCAACCCTCACCAGATGCTCAACGTGCCGGTGACGTGCTCCTTCTTGCTGGTCAACGACCTGAGCATCCTCAAGAACATTGAAAGCGAATAGTCTGGCTGCCGGGTACCTGTTCCATGGAGATGAGGATGGGGAAGCCGAAGAAGAGGACAAGGAGTATTGGGACCTTGCTGATCTGACCCTCCAGTGCGGCCGCCGTGGAGATGCGCTGAAGCTTGCACTCGCCTGGGTATACTATGGAGCCAGTGGATTCGAGGAGAGGATCGACAACGCATTTGCAATGGCCTCATATCTTGCAGCATTGATTGAGCAACACCCGGATTTCAAGCTGACAAGCACCAACCCTCCGCCATGTCTGCAGGTATGTTTCTACCATGCTCCTGGCGGCGCATTGGCGGACGATCCGAAGGAGAATACCAGACAGACAAGCGAGATGGTGAAGAAACTGGTACCAATGGGTTTCATGATCGATTATTCTCCAGGACCTCAAGGTAGCTTTTCCCGCGTTGTGGTGAACTGCGAAACGTTGAAGGGGACCGTGGAAGGACTGGTGAAGGCTTTGGAGAAGGTCAGTCATGGCATGATAGTATAGAAGGTGTCAGTCTCCAGCTGCAACCCCTTCCGGGGTGGATAAAGATTGAGCACGTAGAAAGTTTAGTTAATATAAATTGTGATACGCTAGTTATAAGGAACTAGAACTAGGTGATTTCGTTTTTAATCCGTATGGATTCACCACCCTGGTCGGCGTGCCCTGCGTACGCGAATCATATACCTCTGTACTGCTGCTTCGCAAGGCGCGCGACCACCGCGAGGCTGCTGGCCTCTGAATATCGAAGCCCCGTCCCTGCAAGCCTCTCTGACACGCCTGGGCGTCGGTCTGTGGCGACCGTTTCGGCTGCTGCTCCGATGCCCCGTGGTTCAGATTATTGGCATGATCCTTCCCCTCGACTTTGCCATCTACACATTCCTCCTCGGCACCTATGCTGACCTATTTATCGGCAAGTACGGCCAGTCCCAGTCTATCAGCTCTCTGCACTACATCGCCGTCGCCGTCGGCGCCGCGTCCGCCGCGCAGGCCGGCTCATGGACTGGTCATACCGCCGCATAACGGCCCGATACGGCACCGGCGGCGATGGCAGGCTCGAGTTCCGCGTGCCATACCTCGTCCCGGGGGTCATGATCACGCCCCTGGGCCTCTTTCTCTACGGCTGGGCGGCACAGTACGTGCTGGCCTGGCCGGCCGTCGACATCGGCGCCACCTTCTTCACCCTCGGCAGCTTCGTGTCCAGCCAGATGCTCTATGCCTACCAGCTGGACGAGTTTGTCGAGTACGGCGCCTAGGCCAACGTCGCCACCCGCGTGCTCTCGTACTCGCTGGGCTTTGCCCTTCCTATCTTTGCGCCCGATCTATACAATCACCTCGGGTTCGGCTGGGAGAACAGTATGCTCGCCTTCTTATGGGTCGTCTTTTGCTTCCCACTGCCTGTTGTCTTATGGCTGTGGGGCGATACGCTACGTGCCATGGGGAGGGGCAGGTCGACGGGGTCTGAGCTGGCAGTGTCGGGGTTGTGGCTTGACAATAGGGGTACCAAGCGCCAGAGATAATCTGGCAATATAATTTATTAAATCTACCCAGGCCTGCACCACCGCTGCCTTACTTAGAATCTCTATCACGTCAGGAAAAGTTATATTGCGAGTTCTTCCCCTTTTAATTTCAGCCAATTTATAATTATAAATATTATAAGTCAAACATATTAATTAGCTTTCTGGGATATCGATAGACTAGAACTATTTTTAACTATGTCTCTAATAAATTGCAGGCTTATGTTGTATACTGCACTTTTAAAAGGATTATTTATAGACTTTTTCGACCTTTTATGGCGCATGTGTGTGCCGCCTCTCTGCTTTTCCTACTTGGGCCGCTGCCTTCTCCGTGTGCTTCCAGGGGGTCACCCTTTTGTGGTGCAGTGGTTCACGACGGCTTTTCTACTATTCCGCTAATATAAGCTCCCACTGGGTTGATTCCGGCTGAGGCTGGGAAAAGGAATGGAAGAAAATCCAATCACCGTCGAGACTTTTCAGCTGAAAGCTCCCTGTCGTTTTTACATTCTCCATGTTACCGATGTGCGTATTAATTTTCGTAAAACTCATATCCGTACATACAGAAAGGTGCAAGAGGCACAAGAGTGACAGTAGTAAACACAGCTCATCAGTCATATCAAGAGAATAGGAAAACGAAATAGCAGAGACCGTTTTGAATCCAAACCTGTGCAAGCAAGGAGCGTGACCCGGACACCAAAACCTGGGCTCGGTCGGCATCCACCCCAACACCCGACAGCGCAAAGAAATGACAGCCAGCCAACATCCTTTGACTCTTCATCACTTGTTCCCCCCTCAGGCGTTGAAGTCCCTCGCCTGCCTCCGAGCAGCACCCCCGCCAACCTTCTTACCAGCTCCTGTGCCACCGGTCGTAGTCCCCGTCCCCGTCCCCGTGCCAGTGCCAGTGCCAGAGCCAGAGCCAATGCCAATGCCAGAGCCAGTGCCAGTGCCAGAGCCAGTGCCAGTGGTGCCTGTTCCCGTACCAGCACCCGTGATATTCGTCGCCCCGGCAGCAGGCGTGGCACCAGCCATCTGGAATGCAATAACACCGCCAAACGGGCCGGCGGCGTTGTTATTAGCAATCTTGAGCAGGCAGACCCCTTGCTCGTTGTTGACGGTGCCCTGGCAGGTTGTGCCGGCGGGGATGGCGAAGGCAACGTTGAAGTCCTGGTTGACGTTGGTGGCGCGCTTCTGGATGACGCCCGTGTTCTCGAGGACCGAGCGGATGTACGACTTCTTGGTGATGCTGCGCGGGCAGTTGCCCTGGGTCCCGGGGACGTCGGACGTGGTTTCGACGAGGGTCCCGTCGGCGAACTGGCCCGTCCCCGTCGGGTCGACGACGGCCTTGACGGACCCGCAGCCGTCCGAGGTCACGACGTGGAAGACGCCGCTTATCGACGAGTTGACCTGCGGGAGGGCGCCGCCGCCGGACAGTTCCTTGGGAAGACTGTGTTAGTTCCTGGGCGGTGGGGCAGTAAGAGATAGTGCTAGAGCCTGTTTTGACGACATACCTGTGCCTGTGTAACCATGTCCACAGTGTTCTTGCCACCGCCCGTGGTCCTGCCGAGACCATTGGTCTGGATGTTGGTCCTGCCGAACACGGTGGTGTCGACTTCGGTCTGATAGATGTTAGTACTTGTCGTGCGTGGCCGAGTTTTTGTCAGGATAGGATTCTGATATCGACTGACGACTTTATTCTTTCCAGGGCCTGGGACGACGGCGCCCTTGATCGCTATACCGGTTGTGTTTCCACCTACATCACCTTGCATCAGGGTCACCTTGCCGTGTGCAGCGACGAGGGGGATAAGGAATAGGATGAAGGCCCTGCAGAACATGTTCAGGACTTTTCGGAAGGCGAAGCCGATGGTTGGGGTTGAGTCTCCAGGTATTGGGCTAAGAAGGTCTACTAGAGAGGGTAATCAAGGCACTGCCTCGAACCTTGGATGGAAAAGGTGAAAAGGGAAGAGACTGCTACGGAGAAGAAGACTGGTTCTGATACTGACCTTTTGGGTCGCTAGAAGGGTTTTGAAGGAATTCTTGGAGCCTTTATACTTCAAGGTCGTCAAAATCAATTTAACATCAATGGCATCCACAGCGGTCGGAAAGCACAGTGATCGTCGTAGTATCGTCATGCAGCATTCTGTCCCCTCGTGCATGAAACCTGGTAAGCTTCCCCTAGTGCCTGGCACTGAAGCATGATCATGTGTTCGTGATAGCTTCACCGACATACAACCTGCCCCCAGAATACGTAAAGTCCCCAGTTGCCACCACATGGTCCATCTGCCAAGGCGTATGAGCCGGGATGCGACCTCACGCGAGCTGACAAGATAATTGGGCGCGGTAGGTCGTGCCGAAGTCAAATCCATCTAAGCATAATGACAGGCTTGGATTTGCTTGGTGAAAGCTACGACATCTCTCGGCCGGAATCAGGCATGATACTTGTTGTTGTTGTTGTGGCCCCGCGTACCTGAGCGTTAGTATCAGAACGCCAGGCAGAATGCAAAAAAAACCGACCGTAGCTTTGTACCAGAATAACGACAACACAACTCTTCCAGTTTTCCCACAACATAATCTTAAACTCCAATCAATATTTTGATACCATTCGGATCAGACGCTTATTCTTAAGATACAAGTATCATTAAAATTAAGCATATGTGATGTGGTTGTGGAATAGTTGGGATTCTAATGTAGAGGGTTTTAGCCCTTTTTGGGGGGTACTTGAAGCTACGGTCGGTTTTTTTTGCATGCTGCCTGAACGCCTGCCATCCTAGTTGGGTGGGCTCGTTATTTCGCGACGAACAAAGACCGGGCGAAACTGATATTGGAGGCTGGAAAGCTAGAACCCCCCCAAGGGCACAGCTTTCTGGGGAAGAAAAGCATGTCACGACTCACTTCGTGTACGATATTCCAACGAGCCAGTTGGGAGCGAGGGGGAGACGGGGCGAAACCGAGTAAACTGAACAATTCGGACCTTTAGAGCCGCACGTAGACTTTGTACTTGAGCCGCAGGGTCGCAACGGGCTCGCTTGGGCCCTCGTCTGGTGCGGCCCAATGTCGTGAAACTAGTGCTCGGCGACAGACGAAACAATTAAGCCCAGGCGTTTACACCATCACACACAAAACCAGAAAAAGGCTAATAGCGTGTAGAATGAGCCAAGTTCGATGCAGCTCACGCTTGTGAACTGGGATTCCATGTGCTCATTGTCCCTGATCTGATCCTGCGAGTCCTCCGATCATGGGGATCAATGATCACCATTAGGGCTTGGGTCCCGCGTGTCATCTGCTTGATGTGCTCGGCACATCGCGTCTGACAGCCATATCACCGTGTTTCAATAGTGCTGAGAAGGTGGTTCGTTTGGTCTATCGGTTGACAGTCGGATGTCATGTCTTGACTGGCTGTCACTTATATATGCGATGGTTTGCTTCCAACTTCATCAAGGCGTTGCCAGTGCTGCAAACGATCAAAATACCAAAGACTGGCTGCAACAGACACAACAGTCTCAACCAATTCCGTGGAGCGTGTAATTATTAAATAGGAAATGGCTCAAATCATTAAATAGGTAGCCATACTGGGTCGTACTGTTCTGAAAGCAAGGCACCCCGCTCCGAGAAGCGCCGAGGGGCTGGGCTGGGAGCGTTTCACCTTTCACTCGTGCTCAGCATATTGGAAGCTTAATCGAACGTCACAAGTTCGGCGAAGATAGCCGTATAGGTCGACAAAGTTGAGCCTCCAATGACAGGAGTGTTGCGATAGGCGGGGATCACGAGCCTTTCAGTCTTTCAGTCTTTCAATACCGCCTTCATCCTCACGCAAACACACCAGTCAAATTAAAATCTGATGCAATTACGTAGCGTAGCAACATCATTACCCATAATATTACCTCCTGGTTTCAAGCCACATCTAGCCTTTCTGATTCGCTGCGTCCCATCCTCAGGTCCCGAGCGGTGATTGCTCAGCCGCATCGTTGACACTGCCGTAACCGGCCACAAAGTACCCATCCGGCACTTCTTTTACCCCTGATCCAGTGCGATTCGCCGGCGCTGCAGGCCACTCGTCCAGAGTCTTTGCCTCGCCAGTCAGGGTAAAGTTCAGAGTCGCCAGACCAGGTTCGACGTCGAGCAGGAGGCTGTAAGAGCCGGGGTAGAGAACCCTATTTCCGTTCTCGTCGACGCGGGACAGGCTCCCCAGGGTGAGGTTGAGTGTCAGCTGTGCGGAGTCGGACGCAGAGATGTTGTGCGCTCTCCCGTACGAGACGAGGGTCTTGAGGGGGTATGGTGCCGGTCCGAACTCGCCCTTGAGGAAGAGAAGGGCGCCGTAATCGGATGTCACATTACCAGTGTTCGTGATGCTGGTGGCGACCGAGGCAAATGGGCACAGGTCCAGGTATTCTGCTGTGCAGTTCGAGGTCAGGCTGCCGATGTCGAAGCTGCTCTGTGACCCAGAAAGGCTGGCCTCGGCCGTGAAGGTGGTGTAATGCAAGCCGAACCCAAACCCAAACACAGCATCACCATCGTACCACCGATACGTCCGGCCAGGGAAGCTCGTGCCCGAATCAGGCCGCAGGGCCATGTCCGTCATCGGCACAGAAGCGATGTAGCTCGCCGGGTACTGTGTCACAGGGAGCCTCCCCGCGGGCGCCTGCTTGCCCGTGATGACGTCCAGGAGCGCGACACCGCCGTCCTGTCCTGGGTACCCACCCCATAGCAGGGCCCCGACGCCCGGGTTGTTTGCGATCGGGGAGCTGTCGAGTTGTCCTCCGCCCAGCTCGATCACCACCATGGGCTTTCCCAGCAGGGCCAATTCGCCAATCACGTCGAGCTGGAAGCCCGCCCACTCAAGGCTCACCCTGTCCATCCCTTCCGATTCTGTAGAATCGTCGATCCCTCCGAAATATAGGATGACGTCCGCGGAGTTGGCTGCCTCCCAGATGGAATCCCAGCTGTTGGTCGTTGGGTTTTGATAGCTTGGGCCGGCTGAGTAGTAGACAGAGTCGTTGCCCAGGAGCTGCTGTGCAGCGTACAACGGTGAGTGCAGATACGGAGCCACACCGTAGTAGTTTCCTTGGAGTTGTGACGTCGCGTCCGCCCAGTCACCAATGACTGCGACAGTCTTCCCTTCGAGGTTGACGGGCAGCGTGTTGTTGTTCTTGAGCAACACGGTGCCCTCAACTGCAGCGGTATAGGCCAGTTGCTGTGCCTCGGGGGTGTCAACATCCTCCCAGCTCAGCGAGCGGTAGGGCTGCGACTCTGGGGGATCAAAATACCCGAGCTTCACCAGACTGCTGTACAGACGCGTCACCGCGGTGTCCAGGTCTGTGTCGTTGATCAGACCTTGGTCATATGCACCCTGCAGGTGATGACTGTAATAGGTCCCGCAGTTGAGATCCGTCCCAGCCTTGAGCGAGGCTGCCGCAGCCCCTTCGCGAGTGCTCGCCCAGCGGTGCGGGAGGAAGACATTCTGGATCGCGTCGCAGTCTGATGTCACCCAGAACCCGTCGTCGTTCCCACCTGTCCAGTTCCAGTGCTCACGAAGCACGTCGTTGAGCAACCAGTCGTCCGCACATGTCGGGACACCGTTGACAGCGTTGTAGCTGCACATGAACGCGCCGACCCTCGAGTCACGCGCACACGCCTGGAATGATGGCAGGTAGTACTCGACCATATCCTGTGTCGAAATCGACGCGTCGAATTGGTACCTGTAGTTGCCGTTCCAGCTGTCGACGTCGTACCCGGCGAAGTGCTTGCACGTCGAGACCACCTTCTTGTACTTGCCATCCTTGTTGCTCGCAGAGTCGCCGGTGCCCTCGAGCCCGGCAATCAGGGCCTTCACATAGCTGCTCAGGTGGAAGGGATCCTCGCCCGGCGTCTCCTGACCCCGTCCCCACCGTGGATCGCGGAACGGGTTGATGTTGGGCGTCCAAAAGTCGAGGCCCGCGCGTCCCGCATTGCTGAAGGCCCTGGCCTCGGTGGAGACGACCGTCGCGACCGCGTGGACGAGGGCGTCGTCAAAGGTGGCGCCGAGTGTGATTGGCTGCGGGAACGAGGTGGCGTACTCAAACTCGGATCCGTTGTCTGCGTTGAAGCTGACGCCGGGCGAGTTGGCGACGCCGTGCAGGCCCTCTGACCACCATTCGTATGCCGGGAGGCCGAGCCGCGGTACCCCGGGGGATGAGCTGATGGTGGCGTTGATCTTCTCCGCAGTGGTGAGAATCGCGACGAGCGCTTTGGCACGGGTCACGGCATCTTGGAGAGGCGTGTCAGTCGGGGCATTTTACATCGCAGTGCTTGTTTCAATATGGCTCACCCAAGGATGTGTCACACACTGAGTTGTCCCCCAGTGGACCTGAGCTACTGCAGTCTGGGAAGTTTGTTGCCGCGAGTGCTGTGCCGCTGATGGCAACGAGGCCACTTACAAGAAGGGAAGACTTCGCCATTGTGGGAGTGGAAATCTCGGAATTGAGCCTCTGCCCGAGCACAACAACATCAACTGCCGATGACGCCGCGTTCTGACTCTTATATATACTGGTAATTATTCGCAAATGACATGCACGACACCTCTATTATCCGTGCGTATTTACCGGTCTATTGTCTCTCGCCTTTATAACACGCGCGTACCCCAGATGCCCCCGCGGGGATAGTGGAGGCGCGATTTGGGGAACAGTCGTGTTCGTCTGGGGGGAAACTGGAGAAGTCCCCCTCTCGTACTCGTCCTTGGACGTGACATCGCCCTTGAGGTTTGTCTCCCCATCAGAAGAGACCCCCTCGCGGTTCACTAGACTATCCCGACTGTTCACTTCACAGACAGATCGATCCAATCTAGGAATCTTAGTCCAGATCCAAGCCTCACCGACCCGAAGATGTCCCGAGGAGGGCCGACAGCGGCGAGTCATCATCGTGGGCTGCAATGGGGGAGATCACCATTTAGCCGCTGCCGCCATTTTACCCGCTGCAGGGTGCCCGGTCCCAAGCGGATCGGCCCCCATGATGACATTACTGTAGATCTCTGGTTCCTGGACCCTCGCCCGAGGTTGCACCCGTCCAGTCCGCCCTGAACACTGGCAGAAAGTTTTAGTGGCAAGCAATACCCATCATTACCCAAAGCGACGCTGCCGTCGAAGCCGATGCAATCGAGGCGGTTAAAACGCTCAAGACGCAAGAATTCGATTCGTTAGAAGTCCTAGTCGCAAATGCCGGCATATCAGAAGTATATCCTGCCATTTCAGCTATGAACGCATCTAACCTACAAAGACACATTACTATCCATGTGCTCGGTGTATCTAGCTGTACCAGGCCGTACTGCCACTGCTGCGCAGATCCCACGATCCCAGCTGGATAACCATGGGTTCCAGTGCAGGTGCTCTTGAGGCAGGCTTCTTTCTTTTTGCATGCGAATGTAATCTATTCATTCATTCATTCATTTCTTTCGGTCCTATTCCAGGTCATCCCCAGCAGAAGCGAAAGGCTCAGCTAACCAGGTGCAGTAAGCAATGAAACAACAGACGATATGTAAGCTGCAACGCAACGGCTAACTCAGACATCAACTAACAGACTGCAACCACCTATCCCCAACGGTGTTTACGGACCGGTCAAGCCATGGTACATTGGTACACCAAGGAAGAACCCGTCACCGCTTGCGTTGCAGATCCTGGGCTCACCAATACCGATATGAGAAGCCGAGCGGCCGGGCTTCTCGGACTTCCTCGAGCGCCCGATGCCAGACGATTCATGTGATGGGATACTACGGGTAATCGAAGAAGCAAGCAAGGAGACTCACGGAGTAAAATTCATCCACTACAAAGGCGAGGTACAGACCCGGTAAGCACAGGCGGTCAGTTGCGGTCATATTAAACGCGAACTCGAAAGAGACGCAAGATTTGGAGATGTCATATGTGTCAATCTAGGAATGTTGAGGTCTATTCACCCCTAACGATTTCCTGGAGCCCTAAATGAAGGAAAATTGATGGAGAATACAGAGGGGAAAAAAACATGCTTCAATAACTAGTTTAAAAAAGTTATGTTTTAGTAGGTTAATTAAGGGCTTCTACAATGTCGGTACTTGTTAGATTTAACGGTCCGCCGTAAACCGCCCGAAAGGGGCGCACCTAAAGGGGGTGCCTTAGGTATCTATACTAGTATTAATAAAAAAAGCTTAACCACTAAAAAAAAGGGGGTATACACAAAATATAAATAAGACAGACATAATTAAGTTATTATTAAAACCTATCTAATATTTTATAATTATCGGTAATTATATATAATCTAATAATTAAAAGTCTTATCGCCTTAAGCTAATCAAGAAAATAGCTAAAAATATAAATATAAAAACCCTTAATACCTTTTTAATAAAACTAGGTAACTAGAACAATTAGAATTATAAATTCTATATCTAATTTTAAATATACGGGCTTAAAGTATATATTAATTATAAAGAAAGATTTTTTCCGAAATTATAGAAACCCGATATCCGATTTCGAAAATATACAAAAATAATTATATTAGCTTAAGGCTTAACCTTTTAGATAATTAAAGGTTCCGATAATAAAGCCGATAAATCCGAAATTATTTAAAAAAAAAGAAACGGCTAATAGTTACTATTTAACCTTACCGATACCAGCTTTAAGCTATATAACCTGGATATATAAGGTTATAAATAAAATAAGCCCGATTATATAAAAAAGTAAAATACTATTTAAAAACTATAAAAATAGGTAATATAAATAGTTACTTCGGTATATAAGTTTATATATTATAAAGCCGATAAATTAATATAGAAATAATATAATAACCTTAAAAAGAGGTATAGCTAAAGTACCTATAATAAAAAGATCTAGCTTTATTAAGATTATAAAAAGATACTTAAGCTACCTTATAACTTTAAGAAAGTATAAATCTAAATCGATAAATAAAAAGGAATAATATTTAAAAGGATTTAAAAAGAATTTTTAAAAATATTTTATATAATAATCTAGTTTCTAGATTTTATATAAGCAATTTAAGGAATTATACTAATATAGGCAACCTTATATAAGTAAATATAGAAAAGTATATTAGCAGATAAAAGCCTTTAATATTATAATATCGGGTAAAACTTTTATTAGAAATTAGAAAGCTATAACCCCTAAAAGGGAAAGGTTATAAAAGAAGCTTTTATAATTACCTATAATAGCTTTAATAGTTATAATAACAAAAATAGGGACGCCTATATTATTAAAGATTTAAAGCTGCTATATAAAGGTATAACTAATTTATATAGTAAAAAGTACGGAAATCGAGCTAATCCGGAATAATATTTTTTAAATTAAAAAGGCTATCTTATATATGCTAAACCCTATACCCTTATAAAATACTACTATATATTTTTTAAAAAGATATTTTTAAGGTAAAAGCTAAATTGGGAGATTAAAGAAAAAGTATAAAAAGTATTTAAAAATAATATTAATTTATAAGTAAAGGTCCGAAGCTTAAAGGGCCCGAGATTAAAGTTTAAGTTAAAGATATTAAAACCGATAAAAGAAAAAGTTATTAAAAAAGTAGATAATTAACTCCCAGGATATTATATTATAATTATAAAGGCTAAGAAAGCTTTTATAATAAATATAGAAAAATACCTTTTAAAATACTTAATAATATTTAACCCTATAAGTATAATTTTTATTATTAATAATAATAAAAAACTATTTAATATATAACTAGCTATATATAATAACTATCTTTAGTTAAGGGACTAATAGCTCCTAATTTAAATATATAGCATAATGCTAATATAAACCGGAGTAATAATACTTTATTTCGAAAATATTGCCCTTTACCTATATTTATTAATAATATTTATATCTTTAAGATAACTCCGATAAAAAGGCATTTTTTAAAATAATAAATAAAACCTAATAATATTAAAGTAAAGCAATAGGTTAACCCTATATAAACTTAAAAATATTTTTAGCTAATATATTATTAAATACTAATCTTATAAAATTAATAATTCTTTTAATATATAGAAAAAGAAATATATTATATATATAAAAAGAAAACTATTTATAAGTAAAGCTATTCTTTAATATAGCTAATTTAATTATCCGGATTCTACTATATTTAAATACCTAATTAATTTATCTTAAAAGGTATGTATCCGAGGATTAATAACTATAAAGTATAAAATATACGCCCTAGCTAAAATTATAAGGTAAATCTATTAAGTATTAAGGAAGATTTTTAAATAAAAAGGTAAAAAGATAGCATTTAACTTTTATAATTATAAATAAGGATTTTATAATTATATATCTTAGCTGCTATTTATATATAGAGTTTTAAGATATATTTAGAATTATTATTTTAAAAGTTAAAATAATAGTATACTTTTTAAAGTTATTAAATCCTTTTTAGAGATAATAAAGGTATAATATAAAATAAAAGTTAAGATTATTAAATATAATAGAGAAATATTTAGTTATAGGAAAGTAATAAAAAAGTTTATCGATTTAAAATATATTAGGATTAAGCCCTTAGTATTAAATATATAGGTATAAAATAAAGAAGCCGAGCGCTTAAGGGGTATAATTAAAAAGAAAATGTAAGCGATATAAATAAGCTTAAAACTTTTAACCTCTTTTTAATTAAAGATTAAATATATAATAGTTTATTTTAATAATAAAACGCCTTTTTATAAATAAAAATAATAGACTTTATACTTTAAATTTTATATTATAATTATAGAACAGCTAGGAATTTTAAAACTAGATTTAAAATTAAATTAAGCTTATTTTTAAATATTTAGCTGTAAAGCTTATACGATAATAATAGATATATAGCTTAAGAAAAGAAGATATTAATATTTAAAGCTATATATATAAATTAGATACCTTATTAAATACCGATTATTAAATATCTACCGGATTTAGATTTTAGCTACTAGGAAAATAATTAATATAAGAGATATTATCTTTAATAAATATTAAGTGTTTAATAGAAATTGGAAAGGGTTTAAAGATAAACTTCTAATTATAGATATTAACCGTTTAGCGGAATAAATAAAAAAATACACTTTTTTAAATAAAAATAAAATACCTAAACTAAAGGGAAAAGATTTTCTGGAAGAAATAGATAATTAAGGAAATAAAACCCTATTTAATATAAAAAAATAAAAACGCTCTATAAAGGATTAAAGAATAAGTAATACCGATAGTATTCCGGAAGAAGATATAGAAATAAAAGAAAAACGCTTTAGGGCAGACCGATAAAGCGGCGCTTATATAGAAGTAAAATTTATTTTATTACCTATATCTTTATAATTACCGCTATCTGCTCTTTTAGCCTATATAATTTAAATAAAAATAGATAAAGAAATATTATTTATCGAAAAGGTTTAAAAAATTATTACTTAATAAGTAGCCTTTTTTATAAGAATAAAAGCTGCGCTAATAGTAAAGTTAAAAGGAAAGATCTTTAATAAAGCCTAAATTAAAAGATATTTATATTAAGGGGTAAAGATATATAGAAGCAATTTCCTAAAACTGTTAAGATAATATAAAGATTTTAAAAACTACCCTTTTAAAGTATTATTTAAATAAGTAAAAGCTAACTATCTATAAAGCTATAAAGATATAAAGTTTTAAATAAAGATTAATAAGAAAGATTCCTATATAATAGAAAAGTAAATCTTAAACTATATATAGATATATATCTATAAGTTTAATAAATATAGCGTTTTTTAGAAATATAAAGTAAGACTTATAGTTAAAGAAGATTAATAAGCTTATAAATAAATATAAGAAATCTATACTATAATATTTATAAGAAGATTATTTCGCATATTAATCGCTATTATAAATAAATTTAATTTAAAGTTAATTTAGTATAACGTTATTAATATATTTATTTATACTTCTATTAATTAAGATATCTTTATAAGAATACTTTATAGATATAAAAAGAAAAAAATAATCCTAATACTTAATAAAGCATTATATAGGCTACGGATTTTACTACTTCTTTAGCAGAAAAAGTTAAATAAAACGCTTTTTAAATATAAATATACTTAAGTTCCATATAAACCCTATTGCTATATTAAAGATAATATTTTTATATTTTTCTATATTAATAATATTATTATAGCTTACTAAAAGAATAAATAAGATAAGGTTAATAATCTTACTTAATAACTTTAAAAAAAGTATAAGATTAATAAAAGGGACCTAATATAATAGTTCCTAGGTATAGAGATTATATAAAATTGCTTAAATAGAAAGATTTAGCTAGCTTAAACTTTATATATCGAAAAGATTATTAAACTTACTAATAAGAAAAATATTTTCTATATAATCCTTATAATAGCCGAAAAGCTGCTATTATAAAAAAATGCCGCTATATAAGCCGAAGTATAAAAGTATTAATAAAAGATTAGATTTCTACTATTTGCTATAATATTTACCTAATTAGATATAGCGTTTATTATATTATAATTTGCTCGATTTTTAATTAATTTAAGCAAAAAGTATTAAAATATTACTAACTAAATTCTTCTATATCTTAATAATATTAAATAAATTATCCTATACTTTAAGAATTCTAAAGATTTAATAGTTATAAGTAATGCTTTATTTATAGATAACTTATTAAATTAGAAAAGTTTTTAGGTATTTATAATATAACTATTTAAAGGTTTTATTAGTTAAAGGGTAAATAAGTAAAATATAGTTATAATATTAATAATAGAAGCTAAGCTTTTAGTATTTATATAAGCTGTAAAGGAAACGCTCTTTATAAGCAGGCTTCTTAAAAAACTTTCGGTAAAATTAAATAATAATACTATTTAAATCGAATATAATAATACCTAAACTATTAAATTAATTAATACAGAAGTTACTATTTTTAAGATAAAGTTATAGTATATAAATATTTATAATTATTAGCTTCGATAGGAAGTTTATAAGAATAGTATTATAATAAAATATATACTAATAATATAAATAATAGCAGATAGGTTAATAAAGGCCCTATTAGCTAGAAAATAGAATAGATTTCTCTACTAATTAGGGCTAAAAAATATAGAAGGATAAAGAAAAAAGGATATCTTAAAAAAGAACCTTATAGAAAATAGGCGTAAAGCAGTAGAGGATTAAGATTATTTAGCCTCCTAATACCTATAAGTTTAAAGAGGTATATTAGATTTAACAGTCTGCTATAAACCGCCCGAAAGGGGCGTACCTAAAGGGGGTACCTTAAGTATCTATATTAATATTAATAAAAAAAGCTTAATTATTAGAAAGAAGGGGGTATATATAGAATATAAATAAGATAAATATAATTAAGTTATTATTAAAACCTATTTAATATTCTATAATTATCGGTGATTATATATAATCTAATAGTACTAATAAATGCTTTTCCATGGCTGCATTAATTGTATTATAGTATGCTATAGTATATCTAATAAGAACTTATTATTATATAAAGAGAAAGAAATTAAAAGGTTTATAAGTTATAAGTAAACCTATAATATTTATATAATAGGCTATAAAAGTAAATATTATAATAATACCCCCTTTTTAAACTATAATTATCTTTAATTATAAGTTAAAATTAAAGCTTACTAATTTATATATTAAGGCGCTAGCAGCCTATAGCTAATATATTAAAAATATAGTTATATAATATATATAGGTTATTACCTTATATCTTTAAGCTAGCTAATAATAAAATAATAAAATATTAAGGGCTTAATTTTTATATAGCCTTTTCTATTCTTTCTTTAATTATTAATCTTTTTTTAGCCCTTTACCGTTAACTTATTTATCGGTTATTTTTTTAATAATTATATAAGATTTTAAGTAAATAATTATCTTTATACTTTCTTATTATTAATACTTTAATATTATTATAACGCTATATTAATTTTATTTTATCGGTATATTTATAATATTTTAAATTATTAATTAATTTTATAATTAATACCTTTATACCGTATTTAAAATATAGTAAAAGAGTAATAATAATTAGTTAATAGTTAATAACTATATTAATAGTAATTTAATTTTTTATAATTAATATAAAAATTAAAAGAATATTTATAAGATAATAGGTTAAAAATACCGGGTTACTATTAATATATTATTAATAAATTAGTTTATAATTTTCTTTCATTATAGCTAATAATATTTATAAATATTAGTTAATATACTTTTTACCTTTATAAATAAGGTAATTATAATAAAAGCTAAAGTATTTTTAAAGATATAATAATTAATAAAGCTTTTTCTTATATCTTTAATTAAATTATATTTATAATAATTGCTATCGGTAAAAGCTTTATTAAAGCCTTTATTACTATATTTAATATAGCTTAATAACCTTTTAAAAAAGTATAATATTAATAAAATATTGCCGGTTTTATATATATATATATATTATATTTTAAATTAATATTTTAAACTTTTATATTATATAACGCCGCTTATTTATATTTAATATAATTAGCTTTTAATTAATCGGTAATACCGCTATATTTATAATTATAAATAATTAAAGATTAATATAGTATATAAATATTAAATATATTTTATTATCTTTTTATTATTATTAATTTAGCTTAGCTATATTTAAATAATAATAACTTTAATTATTATAAATAAGTTATTATTAAAAAAATATATTAAAAAGATATAAAGCTTTTAATATATAATTTATTTTAATATTAAGTATAATAAGAATAAATATACCGGTAATAGATTAATAACTTTTTAATTATTAACCTTTAATAAATAAGGCCGATTAAAATAAGTTTTTTTTAAAAAAGTATAAGGCTTTTAATATTTTTTTAAAAAGAAGGTTAGCTTT
The DNA here is from genome assembly GCA_023242295.1 of Diaporthe ilicicola. Lineage (NCBI taxonomy): Eukaryota > Fungi > Ascomycota > Sordariomycetes > Diaporthales > Diaporthaceae > Diaporthe > Diaporthe ilicicola. Next base: position 59,388 of record JALPVH010000162.1, on the reverse strand, counting down.
TCTAGCTATATTTTATTTATAAAAAGGTAATATTTTTAAAGTATTTTTAAAGTATAATATAGCTTATATAAATATTAAATAATTAATAATATCTAATTAATAGATATAATTATAAGTTTAACTTTTATTATATAAAGCTATTATTATTATAGCGTTTTAATATTATTTTTCTTATTTAATTTTAAATAAATAATTCCGGCTTTTTAGCTATAATAAGCTTTTATTTCTATTAAGCTAAATAGATAAAAAAAAGGGTTAGCTAGCCTTTATCTTATAAATTAAATCTTTTATAACGCTTATATATATATATATTACTATTTTATTACTATTTTTAATAAGGGCTTTTCTATATTATAAGCTTATAGCTTACTAATAGCTTTTTAATATTTTATATATTATTATTAGGCACTATTAATTTAATAATTTTAGTTTATTTAAATTCTGCTTATAAAACTTAATAATATTTATATTATATCTTTTTAAATCTCTTTTAAGTATAAGGTTAAAAAACCTATAATTATATATTTTTTAAATTAAATTTTATTTAATTATATTACGTTTCTATAACTAGGCTTTATTTATTTAAATAAAAGGTAAACCTTTTTAAAAAAGTATATTAAACTTATAACCTTTTATCCTTTCCTCGGCTTATTATTAATTCTTAACTTATAGGTAATAAATTTATTTATTTTTTTAAAATAAATCTTTAAATTATATATCTTTAAGGTAATAATAAATATATCTATTTATTTAAATAGGGAAGGTTACTTATTTTTACGCTTCTTTACCTTAATAAGAAAACTTTTTACTTAAATAAAGATTTACTCGTTATATTTAAAGTTTATTTCTATAGCTATTTATAGCAGAGCTATTAAATCTATATATCTAGATAATAGAATATAGTGGCCTTATCTAGCGCGTATAAATAGTGGTTTAAGCTTAACTATCGTCTCGGTTTCGGTAGCGCAGCACGCTAAATAATTGCTTTTAAGTAGTTTTACGGAATAAGGTTATAGTGGTCGCTCGGTTTTACTAGATAAGTATATATTTATAAAGTAAAGCTAAAACCTTAGTTAAGGTAATAGCGGCTTTTTAATATTACCTATTTCGAGCAACTTATAAAGGCTTAAGTTATATAGCAATAGCACTTTTATATATTAGTAGTGCTTAACAGCGTTAAACTAGGTTGCTTATAGCCCGTAATAGCTTTAACCTCGACGCTTATTAAAAGTATTAGCGTAAATAGGCGCGGCCTAACGCTATAGCTATTAGCGTAAAATAGCTCCTTTTAACTATAAACGGGCTTATAAAAGTAGATTAATAAGTTATTATAAAAAGTTTTATATAGCAAAACCTACTATATTAATTTAAAAGATATATTATACTTTATTCTTCTCGGATACTTATTATTATTTTAGCTTAATAGAGAAACTTAAATAAATAAAATAGTTAATACTTTTTTAAATTTATAGTTAATTATTAATTAAATTTATATAAATATAACTATTTAACTTTATTTTATAATTAGCTTTAAATTAACTTTAAATTTAAAGTTTATTTAAAAAACTATTTTTAATTATTTTTATTATTTCCTATATTTTTTATTAATATATTAATATTTTATTAATAATATACTTTATTAATAACCTTTTATTTTAAAAAGCCCTTTATATATCTTTAAATTAATAAAATATAGAAAACTAAAAAGCCTTAATAATATAATAAAAGTAATATAATAATAGCTTAATAATATATCTTAAAAACCGGAAAAAAGCTATTTTATTTAAAAAATAGCTTTTTATTAAACCGGCTATAATTTATATATTAAGTATTAATTTAAATAAAATTTCTAATTATTAATATATCGGTATTAAAATAATATTTATTTATTTCCTTTTATATTTTTTTCTAGGTTAAAATAAAAATAAAGTATATATACTTATAAGGCACCGTGGCGCATTAGTTAAGCGTTAAGGTACCCTTCTATACTAGCAATATAAAGGGTATAGGTTCGAATCCCGCTAGTGCCTTTAAACCTGCCCTCCCTTTAGCGCGCCCCTTTAGCGTCGAAGGGCGAGACTATTTACCCCCTAACTAAATCCCTGCAATAGCGTACCTTATACTGTTAGTTATTATATCTCTAGCTAAAAGGTTTTTCCCTATATTACGGTTTTTCCCTTTTAGGCGCCTATAGGACCTCCCGGGAGATACTTAACGGCGCAGTAAATGCTTCTTACTATATTAAGTCACTTACAGCAACGCTTAAGTGTAAAGCGAATTAAGGTTTATAGAGGACGGGGGGCTATAGACTCTTTTACCGCAGCTACCTTCCCCCTTACTTACTATATTTTAAGCTTTAAGAGATAAAATTTAAATAAGATAAATAATCTATATATATTTATAAACTTATATTATCCTATTAGCTATTATATTAATAAAGTAAAACCTTTATTATTAAGCTTATATATATAACGTTTTTATAAGATAAGCCGGCTTTATTTTTATAATAAAGCTTTATTTATAATTAATAAAGAAGGGAAAATTTTTAATAAATTTTAATAAACTTTAAAACTTAATTATTAATAGCAAATTTAGCTAAAAGTAGCTAATTAACTAAATTATTTTAAAAGAAATAAGTAGTACCCTTTAAAATATTACTTTATATAGAAATTAATAACCTTTATTTACTTATTAATTTTAAAATAATATATTATTAATATATATAGAGTAATATTTAAATATCGGCTTAACTTTTTTTAAAAGAAAAAGATATATTATATATTTTAATTAAAGATAATTATATATAAGGTGTTATAAAGATAAAATATAGCCGAGATAAAGGTATTAGCTATTATTTTTATTATTAAATCTTAAATAAAAATTAAATATTATATCTTTAATAGCTACTTTATTATTATTATTAAGATTTTATAAATAATATTATTATACTTATATAATAATAAAGATTTAATAAAGTTAAGAAAAATATTATATTAAGGTTAAAAGAAAATTAATAATAATTAAAATAAGCCTTAAGATATTTATTATATTACTTTAAAAAATGGGTAAAAAAAGTAGCTTTAAATAAAAGTAACGGTATTTTAAAATATACCCGGCTAAAAATAAAATTATTAAAAAACATTATAAATTTTTATTTATTTTAAATAGCCTTTAAATATTAAGCTATAAATATAATAAATAATTTATAATTAAAATTAATATTTTATAAATATAAAAAGCTAATTCTTTTAATAAATATATTTATAAATTGCTTTATAATTAGCTTTAGCTATATTTAAAAGCTGCTTAATTATATAGGAAAACTTTTTATAATCTAAGTTTTTTAAATAAGTAATAGCTATAATATAGGCATTTAAAGCGGTATATATTTATTTAACTAATATATTAATATCTTTTAATATATTAAAAATTTATAAAACTATTAAAGCTTATTTTTTTAAGAAAAAAAAGGTATATTATTAATTTAATATATAGCTATTTATTAAATACTCTGCTTTCTATAAGCAGTTTATAAAAAAATAGAAAAAAGTATTTAAGATTATAGCCTTAAAGCCGGGCCTATAATAAATTTAAAAATTAAAATTATTTAAAAATTCGGATTATTAAACTTACCTTTAATTTAAAAGCTTTATAATAATAAAGTATTATAGGTTCTTATAATTTATTTAAACTTTAATTAAGCCTTTAGCTTTTTATAATTTATAATACCACTTTTTAAAAGCTTTAATAATAGCTAAAAGTTTCTTATTATAAATCTTATAATTATATTTAGCAGCTAAATATTTAGCTAAGAAAAAGGTAATTAAATAAAGAATATTATTCTCCCTATATTAAAATAAAACGCTATTTATTAATTAATTAAAAATATTTACCTTTATTATTATATATCGCTATAGGTTATAAAATACTAAAAATAAATTTAAAGAAAAAGTATTTTATAAATATTTAAAAGCTTTTACTACCTTTAATAATAATTACCTTAACTATTTTATTAAGCTTATTAGCTCGGTTAAAAGGTATATAATTACTAAAAAGCCCTTAATAAAGTAATAATAAAAGTTTATAAATCTAATAAAGTGCTAAAGGTTTCTAAATATATTTAATACCGGCTATTCTTTAATTACCGTTACTTTATTAAGGTTTATTTATATATTATTTATAATAATAATTAAGTTAAAATACTTTATTTTCTTTACTTTAAACTTATATTTATTAATATTAATTATTAACCTAGCTTTTATAAAATATAATATTATTTTCTATATATACCGGTAATACTTTACCTATAATTTATTATAAATAAATATATTATTTAGATAAGCTATAATAAACTTATCTAAAATCTTAAAAAAGGTATAATTAATATAATATTAGAAAAATCTAAATATTTTTATTATTTTAAAATTAGCTATTAAGTATTTAAATAGATTAAACTTAATAATAAAGGCTATTTTTTCTTTATTTTTAAAAATAATATATAAGCGGTTAAAGGCTATTATAATATTAAGCTTAATATAATATTTTATATAAATAAAATATTTAATATTTTATAAATTAAAGGGATTAAATAGTAGTTTTTTATTATAATATTATTTAACCCTCGATAATTAATATAAACTTAAATACCGTTATTAAATTTCCTAATAAGAAAAATTAAGGCTATAAATTAAAATTAGCTAAAATAAATAAATTCTTATATTAAATAATTATTAAAATATTTTAAAATAATAAGTAGCTTTATTAAAAAATATAAGGTATAATTAATAATAAAGAAATATTATATTAGCTTTTAAATTAATCCGGTAATTAAATACTTAATATAAGAAAAATGTATTAGCCTTTAATAAAAAAAAGATATTTTCTAAGTTATAAAATAATAATAATAAGTAATAATAAATCTTCTTTTAAATTAAAAGCGTTTTACCTTTAAGGTATTTATTAATATTATTATTTATTACTTATTATAGCTATAAGGCCTTCTCTATTTAATAATAGAAAGTTTTTAAATAAAAAGAAAGCGGTTTATCCTTTAGCTTTTTACCGCCTATTAAAATTTAATATAATTAATTAAATAAATAATAAATAGCTAGCTCTTTAATAGCTTTATAATCTAAATATATTATTATAATAAAAAGGGTATTAATTACTTTATAAAGCTTCTTTATAGTTATATAATAAAGCTAAATATTATATTATCTTATAAAAAGTAAAATATTAAAGGTATTAAAAAAGCAGATAATAAGGTTATTAAGATTAGTTATAATAAATTAAAATAAAATATTTATTTTATAATTTATAGCTAATTATAATAAAGCTAAAAGGGCTAAGCAATTTATAAATATTTTATAAAAATCTTAACCCTTAATTATTATTTTACTAGATATTTAATTAATATTAAGGTTTTATTATTTAAGCTATAACAAGTTAAAGATAATATCTAGATTTATAAAAGGCTATTTATATAAAAGTAATTACTTTAATATACTATTAAAGCTATAGCAGATTAAGTAATAATTAATAATTATCCCGGCTAAAAAGCTATTAGCTAAATATAATAAATAGGATTTTAAATAAAAGAAGATAAAAAGTTTTTTTATATATATAATATTAATAAAGCTTATAAAAAAGTATTTAAAATTAAAAAGAGATTAAGCTAAAGTAATTCCGCCCTTAATTTATATAATTTTAATATTAAAATAAATAAAGTATTTAGCCCTATAATATTTAAATATAGGTTATTTAAATAGCTAAAATTAATTATTAACGGATTGCTTTAATAATAATAATTATTAAAGCTTATTTTTTACCTATCTTTCTTATCTTTATATTAATTTATATTAAATAGCTTTAAAAAAATAGCTTTCCGCCTTATAATAATAATAAAGCTTATTTTCTTTATATTATCTCAGGGGTTAGTGGCATATACCATAACCCCCTAAGATATTAATAGCTTAAATAGGCACCTCCGCCCCTACTTTATAGCAGAAAATATTATCTTTTCTTTATTTTTTTTAAGCACCCTTAAGATATAACGTTTTATTCTATTCTATAGCTTATTATAGCTATATTCTACTTTTTATTTAGTTAAAAAAGGAGTTTTTTAAACTTAAAGGTAAGGTATTATTTTTAGCTTTAATAATAAATAACTATAGAATTTCTTTCTATTAATAGCGCTAAATACTATATAGTAAGCATTATTAGTATATAAGGAATTCTATAATAATAATATTAATAAACTTTATATAAAGGGGATAATAAAAGATTTTTAAGTATAGGTTTTACTAGTTATTAAAATAAAAAGGTAGCCGAATTATAATAAGAAATATTTATCTAAAACCTATATTAATTAAAATATAAGTTAGCAATTTAACTTTATAATAAATACCGAAATAAAAGAAAATATAAATATTTCCTAAAAAAAAGCGTTAGCTATAGGGTATATATAGCCTTATAAGTTTATATATTTAAATAATAGGGCTAGTATTATATTAGGTTATTAGAAAACGATATAATATTCCGGTTATAAATTTTTTTTTTAAAAAAATAGCGGATAATATTTAAAAGGTATTATTTATTATATAAATATTCCTGCTATTTATTATTAAGTATTTAATAAGTTTAATATTTTAGATATAAGATAAAGCTTATAAAAGCCTTATATCGGTAGAATTAATATCGGTATTACCTATATCTATAATAAGTTTAAACCTAGCTAAAGATATATTTAATATTAAATAAAAAGGGGTATTAATTAAATAAATATAATAACTATTAAATATAAGTAAGGGTAGGCGTTAATATAAGGTAAAATATAAGGCCGCTATAGCCGCTATAGCTAGCTTTTTAGCTATAATATTAGTAATATTAATAATATTACTATTATTAAGCAATTAAAAGTCCGATTTAATAATTATTAAAAAAGGGAAATATAATATATCTGCCTTATAATACTAGGCTATATAAGTATTTATCCGAAAAAAGGTATTAAGGCTTATTAATCTTTTTAATAGCTTTAATATTACCGATTACCTTAAGCGGTATAAGTTTATTAAAAAGGCTTTTAATATTCCGAATAAATAGATATTAAAGGTATTTAAAAATATAATTAAAAATATCTTTATAGCTGCTAAATTATAAATACTTATTACTAATATAATAATTTAGCTTAAATAAGAAAAGCGGCTTTTAAAGTTATATAGAGATAAAAATATTACTTAACTATATACCTTTAAATAATAACTTTAATATACTTTTAAAAATACTATTATTATATCGGCTTAAAACTTATAGAAAAATATCTTATAATTTAATTAAATCTTTAATAAAATAGGAAAATAAAAGATTTATAAAATATAAAACTTTTAAAAAAAGCTGTTAATAATTATAATATAATATATCCGGATAAACTATAATATTATAGCTAAAAAGATAATAAAAAAGAAATAGTTAATATTAATAAAGGTTTTTCTATAAATATATAAAGATATATAAGGAGAAAAGAAATAAAATTAAAAAGCTAAAGGTATTAATTTTTAAATAATATATAACCTTATTTAATAATAATAATTTTAATAACTCTAATCTTTAAATAATAATATATCTTTTAGGTATTATAATATCTTAAGCTTTATTCTATAATATTCTTATATTTAATAGCTATAAAAGATAAGTTATCTACTTATAAGTTAATTATATTTAATACTTTAAGGCCTTAAGTTTATAAGGGTACCTTAATATTAAGCGCTTAAGCTATTTCTTAATATTAACCCTATATAACTATTAATATTTAAAAGCTATAAACTACCTTATTAAATAGTTTTATAAACGTAATAGTTTTTATTTAGCTAAATAAATATTAAGTAATTTAGCTAAGCTTAATAAATATAGCTATCCTAAACTTAACTTTAAAAAGCTAAACCGAAACCGGTTATAGTAATAGCCCTTAAATAAAGCTTAAAAAGAGCGATATAGGTAAATAATAATATAGCTATTAAAAAGCTAGCTAATAACCTATAAGCCTTATAAATTAATAATTATATTATTTAATATACTTTTAGTAATATAAAGAAGATCTTATATTATTAATTTAAGAATAAGATCTAATTTAATTAAGGTTATTTTATATTTATATAGAAATAATAGATATTAGGTATTACTTTAATATTAAATAATATCTTTATAGCTACTTATATAGATTTTAATTTAAATAACTATAATATTATAGAATTTCTAGCTAAATATAAAGGAAAATTCTAAAGGTTTCCGAAAATTAATAAGTTTTATAAGAATAATATATAGTAATATTACTATAGCTATAACGATATTAAGTATTTAGCTTATATATATAAGCTATTTAGAATATTATAAGCTAAAAGCCTAATCTATATAAAAGATATAGCTAAAACTAGATATTAGCTAAAAACTTATAAGAAGATTTAAATAGAAATAGTATAACCTTTTAATACTTATATAATATAAATATACCGGAATACTTTAGGTATTAGCCTTTAAAGGTATATTTATATAATATTTAAGTTATTACTTAGAAATAAAATTTAAAAGCTTTATATTTAAAAGTATAAAGCTTTAAAGAAAAAAGATTTATAATTTATTAATAATATTAACTTATATCTTAATAAATTAACTTATAATCCTATATAATCTAAAAGAAGCTAATATAAATTAGGAGTAGCTGCTTTATAAGCTAATAAATCTTATCTAGCTGCCTTTAACCCCTATATATTAATTATAAATTTAAGGGCAATATTAAGCTTAATTAAAAAGCTATAAGTTATAAATATCAAAATTTTTAAAGTAAATAATTAAGCTTTAAAAAGATAATAAGGTTTAAAAAGAAATATTATATTTATAAAAATAGCCCCGGACTTTAATAAAAATAAACTTATTTAAGAGCTTAAAACTTAAAAAAAGGTAAAACTTTAACTTAATATAGAATTTAAAAAGGAGAATTCCGGCTAGGTTTTATTAAACTAATATTTTAAAACCCTTAAAGGATATATATAAAATAAAATACTTTAATTATATTTAAATCTTAAAAGCTAATTAATAAATTATATTTACTTTATTTAAAATAATATTAAAAAGGTTATTTATATTAATTATAAAGTATTAGCCGATAAGATATATAAAAAATAATAAAGTAATATTAAGCTTACCGTTTTAATTTTAAAGCGTAATAATTTTAATAATTAAATAATATCGAACTTTCTTATAAATAAGGGAATAGCTAAGATTTATAATATAACCGGGTTAATAAGAATTATTAAAAATAATAGATTAAATAATACCCTTTTAGATAGCCCTATTTATTAACTATTAATAGATAAGTAGTATTAATATATAAAAGAGGCTATTAAATTAGGATTTAAAAATAGCAGTTTAAAGGAATTAAAAGTATTATTTAAAGGATTTAAATAGCTTCTCGATATATATATACTTATTTAACCGTAAGTTTCGGTTATTAAAGTATATAATACTGCTAAATAGGCTATTAAATATCTAATATTAAACTTTTAAATAGCTATTATTATAAAAAGCAGTTATACCTTAGTTAATTATTTAATATTTTAATTAGAAAGCTAGGAAAATTACCCTTTTCCGGTTATATTAAATATTAAAGCTAAGCTAAATATTATTAGCTTTAGCCTATATACTAAATTTATTTTTATATTTTAATCTATACCTATTATATTAAAAATATATAATAGAAAAATAGTTAAGTTATTAAGTTTATTAGCTATTAATATCTATATCGGAAGCTATAAAAAGTAAGTTTTATTTTATATTATAAATAATAAAAAGGCTAAGCCTAATAATAAGGTTTTACTTAATATATTATTTTTTATTTAAATAAAGATAATATTTTATTATAATACTAATAGCATCCTTAAGGCTAGCTTTCTTTATAGCGGAGTATAGCTAATTATAATAGTTAATAAGCTTAATTAATTAAAAAACTAATTTTAAATATCTTATTCGGAAAGTTAAATCCTAATAGCTTATACCGGGAATATTAAGCTATTAATTAAAAAATAATTTCTAAATAGCTAAAACCTTATCTAAATAAAGATAATTAGCCTATTTTATTATTATTAAATTTTAATATTTATTTATTTATTCTAGCATTTATAAAGTTAATAAGAGAGTAGTTATATAAAGCTTATAAAGGGGCTTTAATTAATAATTTAGTTATTTACTTTTATAGTAAATATTAAGCCTTAAGCCGATTATTATTATTACTATTTAAAAAGAAAGAGATATTAAATAAAAAGAAGATTATTAAAGCTATTAATATGCTATATAAAACTATAAAGCAGAAAATTAAGCCTATTAATAACTTTAACCCTAATAAATTAATATTAAAAGGTAATATAAGGTAAAAACCTTATTAATTTAAAGTAATAAGGGATATTTAAGCTAAAATACTGCTAAATAAATATAATAAATAGATTAAGCCTAAGTTCTTAAATATCCCGGCTAGCTTTAAACTTATAAAAAACTATTAAAATATTATAAAAGCTAATAATTATAAAGGTTTTTTTAAAAAAAAAATTAAATCTCTTTTATTATATAATATTAAATAAAAAGAAAGTATTAATTTAAAAGTAAAATAATATTAATAGAATAATTCCGGAAGTAATATTATTTTAAAAGATATAAACTATATTATATAAAGTATTTTAGTTATAAAATATTTTAATTTCTTATATTTTTCGGGATAAGATTATTTTTTTATTTAAAAACTATATTTAAAAAAAAGTAATTAAGAAAAGCTATATATTATATAAAAATAAATAGTTTTTAATATTTAAGAAAAATATAGGCTTAAAGCTTATTAATAATACTTAAAAATATAATGCCTTTATTATTAAAAATATTTTTATATTATTTATAGTAGATTAATTTACTAAAAAGTTTAATATATATAAAGTTCTCTTATTATTTAACTTTTTTTTTAAATATAATTAAGTTTAACTTTATAAAAATAGTTATAATATAATAATATTTACTATACCGATTAAGCTATTTAAAATATATAGATTATTAATAAATATAATAAATTTAATAATATAATTTATATATATAATAATATACCTATTATATAATCTTATTCTATATATCTGCTAGATATTTCTAGATAATATTATAGTTAAGGGACCGAATTCTATATATAGTAATAAAAAAGTTTTAAAACTTTTAAATATTTATTATTATATTTTTAAATATATTTAAAACCTTAATAAAGTTTTTTTTAATATAAAGCTTATAAAAGCAATAATCTTAATATTTAAATTAAAGTAATATAAAAAGTATATAAATATTATCGGATATCTTTATAATATAAATAGATATAGCCTATAAAATAAAAAGATTAGTAAAATATAAGGGTAATTTTATTATATATCTATTAAAAATATATACTTATTTTTTAATATAATAGTTTATTATAATTATTAGGTTTAAAACTTTACCGGTATTATATAACTGCTTTATAACCTATTTAAAAAAGGTATAAAGTTTATATAAAAAACCGTTAAATAAGAATTAATAAATATATTAATATAGGCAATTTTAATAAAGCTAATACTAATAGCTATTAATTATAATTTAAAGGCAGGTAAGATTATTCTTATAATAAATATAAGCCTTATTAGATAAGGAGATATCTTTATATAAGTTATTAATAATTACTGTAAGCTAGCTAAATATATTAATAATATATAAATTAAAGCTAAGTAAAAGTATAATATTTATAAAAAAGAATATTAAGCTATTTTATATATATTTTATAGGCTATAAATATAGCTTTTTAAATATTATTTTACCTTAAAGATTAATATTAAAGTTTTAATAAATTAAATTAATAGCGGAATATTAAATATTTTAAATGCTTTAATTAGCTAATAAGTATTTATAATTAAGGCCTTTAATTTCCGATTAAAATATATTTTTAGCTTAAAAAACTTTATTATAGATATTTTATTATATTTACTAAATTTATTTCTATTAAAATAAAACTTAAAAGAAAACCTTAATAACTAGTATAATATATAAATTAATAATTTTAAATCTATAATAGGATAAGGTATTAAATAAAATTTAACGTTTATCTTTAACCCGAAACTAAAATAGTTTATTAAATCCCTATAAATTATAAATTATTTAACCTAAATAAAGCTTTTAAACTATATAATATTTAAATAGGCTTAAGTATTTTAAAAAAAAGCTAAGCGGTTTTAAATTATTAATAATATACTTTAATATTTATCGGAAAGGTTTTAGCTTAAGAGATAAATAGTTAATAATATAGATCTTTATAAGATAATTATCTATAAATATTATAATATTATAGGCTATAAAGAGAGAAATATTATAATCTTAAAGGTATAACGCCTTTATTATTAAAAGGAAATATATATAAACCTTAATAAAGCGGTAATTAGCTGCCTATACTATTAGCAATTTAATAAATAAATATAAAGGGAGGGAGTAATCCCTATATATCCTAATTAACTATTTAAAATAATTAAAATAGATATTTAGTATATATTAAAGGATAAAAGCTTTAATTATCTAATTAAGGCTTATTATAACTTAATTAAATATCTTATAGTAAAAGTATTAAAAAAGGCTATAGCAGAATCCCTTAAAAACTTTTTTATTTAAAAAATCCTTTTTAAATATAGCTATTTATATAAAGTAATTATAAATAAAAACCCGGAATATAAAGCTAAATTTATTAATATACTATAAATATTTAATATATTTCTTATAGTTATATCTTTATATAACTTAAGGGTATAAAAATTTATTAAGGGAGGCTATTATATTTTTATTAAAATATTAATTAAATTAATAACCGAAATAGGTTATTAAAAATAATATATTAAGCTTATTTTATTTATAAATAGGATATTAATTTATATTTTATATAAATATACCCCCTTTTACTTAATTTATAAATAGAAAGCTATTATTTTTTTAAAGATAAAAATTTTAATATAAAAAGTTTAATTATAATTTCTTAAATAATTATATATTAAAGTGCTAGATAGTTATTTATAAATATTGCTAGCTAAAAAGGTTAATATTAAAAAGGCTATTAAATTAGTTATAGTATATTAAAAAAAGATTATAAAGGGAATTAAAGATATTAATATAAATAAGCTAATTCTATTAGTAATTAGTAACCTTATATTTATCTATAATTATATTTATAGAATAAGCTATTTATAAATAGCTAAGTTATTATATTAATAAAAAGAACTATTTTTTATATTAAAATACTTTTTTAAATATACTTATAAGCTTTAAGCCTTAAGGGGAGCTATATTATAAAAAACGTTTATAAGCAGAAACCTTAAAAAGTTTATATAAAATAAAAAGGGTATTTAAAAACCCGAGATATTAATATTATAAAATCTAATTTATTAAAATCCTTAAAATAAAATAACTTATAATAAAATTTATACTTTAGCTATACCTTAATAAAATAATAACCTAATTAAGCTATTTATATTAAAAAATAAAATTAAAATATTATTTTAAATTTTATAATTTATAGCTATTAATAATTAATTTAAATCGATTCTAAATATAGCTATTAATTTTATTATTAATAATAATTAAAATAATATTATATAAGATATTAAAGATATTTTAATTTATATAATAATATAAGTATAAATAAAGAAAGCTTAAGAAAAATACCGGGCTAAATAAAACGGCTAATATATAATAATTCCGATAAAGGCTTTATATAAAAAAAGGATATAGTTTAAAAGTTAAAATATATTTCCCTTTATTTTCTATTTCCTTATATTATTTTCTATTTTTATTTAATTATAAACTATATTTACTTTTCTTACTTAATCTTAATATTTTTATACCGGTAACCTAAAAAAAAAAGAATATAAAAATAAAGCCTTTTATATTTTAAAAATATAATATAGCAATAAAAGTTAAATAACTATATTATTAATATAAATTATAAGAAATATCTATATTAGCTAAACCGTTAAACCTTATAGTATAATATATTTTTATTTAAAATTATCTTTATTACTTTAAAAAAGGAAAAAAATAATATAGAATACCTTATTAAAACTTTTAACTTTTATTAATATTATATTTAATAGGGAGCAGTTATTTTATATTTAATATCCTTTTTCCCTTTACCCTTATTTATAACTTTTTAGCTATCGGCTTTAATAATTTCGAAAGCTAAGTTTTATACTTTAACTTTTTTATATATAATATCGATATTAAAAGGCTTATTTTTAATTATATTATTAATAAACTTATAATAACCTATATTTAGGGAATTATCTCTTTAAATAAAAAGGATAAGTTAGCTATATAAGAGATAATTAAATATTTTATATTATATACCTTAGCAGCATTATCTCGGATATATATAAACTAGTTATTATTTCTATAATTTAGGTTATAATTATAATTAAAATAGATATAGTAAATATAATTAGTATATTTATTAAATTAAAAATTAAAATAAAAGATATATTTAAAGAAAGGCTAATTAATATAAATAATAGCATTTTTATTCCGACGGCTAATATAGATATATATAATATAGTGTTTAATATAATAATTATAAGAATTAGCGTTATAATAGCTATAAAATATTATAACTAGGCTAAATAAGCGTTTAAGATAGCTAATTATATTAATAATAAAGTTGCTATAAGGGCTAACATTTACTTAATAGATAAAAGTATACTTTAATCCTATATTTTTCTTAATATAATTATTAATAAAGTTAATAATATTAGTATAAGTATTTAAAGAAATTAATGTGTTATAGAATTTAGCTTAATTATTAATTGCCTATATAGTATAAGCCTTACTAATACGGCCTATTATAAAAAGAAAGTTAAGAGAACCGATAAGTTTATATTAATTAGTGCTTATTTAAACTATACCTTTTATTAAAGTAAAAGGTTATCGGTAGAATGCTTAAGCTTATAGAGGGCTTACCTCTAGTAGTGTAAAAGAGAATAGTATACTTAGAAAGATATAACTCGATCCCGAAATATATATACTCTCCCTAAGCCTTTTAAAGTCTATATAGCAACCCCTAGGGATAGAAAGATTAAATAATAAGATAGCTTTACCTATAGACTTCTTAAAGCACGCCTTTAGGATATTAGTCTATTATAACTTATAAGTACTTAAAAAGACCTAAATACTCTATATAACTTATATAGAAGTATCGGTTAATAATAATATTATTAAAAAATAACCTTTCTTTTTTAATCCTAATTATCTTATAATAGAAAAAGCTTAAAGCGTTATCGAAACTAACTTCTTAAGCTTAATATAAAAAACTTATTATAATAACCTACTACTTTACTTAAAAGAATACTAATTCCCCTTATATATTTATAATCTTAAGGGATATCTATATATAAAAAAGTATTTCTTATTTTACCTTATCTTTATAGGGATATATTATTATACTTAATATCTCTATAAAATAATATAAATCTTTTAAAAAAAGGTTAAGTATTTATAAAGAAAGGTATTATAATTATTCTATATAAGTAATTAAAACCTTATTAATAAGCGATATTAATTCTTTATAGTTAAGAATCTCGATTTATATTAATACTTACTTATTTAGCTTAACCTTAAATATAAAAAGCTATAATATATTAATTCCTAATTAATTAAATTAGCTATTTTAACTGCTATAATTAAAGCTATAAGCTTAAAGATTATATATCTTATTATAAGAATAAAGTATATACGCCCTATTAAGCGTATTAAATAAGTTTAAATTATTTAAAAATTAGTAAAAGATAAGCTTAATAGGCTATTTATAATTAAAAATTTCCGAATATATATCTTAAAATCGCTTAAATAAAATAAAGTAATACTATATAAATCGGGATTAATAGACTAAATAAAAGTAATATATTATCAGTTCTTAAAATAGGACTTAATTAACCTATATAATAATATACTTAATAAGTATATTTATATATACTCTTTTAAATTAAATTATTTACCTAATTACCTTTAATAGCTATTAAAGCTATAGGTATTATTTAAAGATTAAAAATTATACTTAAACCCGATATACCCTTTTTCTTATAAGTTAAACGCTAGCTTTCTATCTAATAATAAAATATTGCTTCCGGTAATATTAATTAAAACTAAATAACTATAAATAAAATAAGCTAAATTACTTTTAATAATTAATATATTCTAAATATTATATACCTTTATAATTAGCTAAATATCTACTTCTATCCTCTTATTAAAAAAGTTAAATAAAGTAAAAAGTATATTATAACTTATTAATTAGTTTAAAGGATTATTTATAATTATATAAGCTAAGAATATTTAAAATCCTATAGCTTTAAGTAATTTTAATAAAAATATCCTATTTAATATAATTAAAACTAATATTAAGGTTTAAAAACAGATTATATAAAATATTTAGGCTAAAGATAATCTTTTAGCTTAATATATAGCCTATATATCGATAAACTATATATTATTTTAAGGGACTATATTAAGTAATAATACTTTTAATACTTAAAGCTAAAAATAAAGGTTATAATAAAGTATAATTAATCTCTCTAAATATAATAATATTATAAAAAATAAAAGTTTTACCGGGCTTTTATAATAATTATTATATTACCTTTCTATTAAAAGAAATACTTTATCCGGAATATTATCTTAATTACTATTAAAATAACTATTATAAAAAACAGAAAATCCTTTTAATACTCTGCCTATATAATTAATAAAGTAAGCATTATCTTAAGTGTAATCTTAACCATTACCTATAATATAAGTATAAAAAACGCTAACTTTACCGTAAGCTAATTTAGCTATTTAGTTTATATAGCTACCGGATAAACTATTTAAGCTATTATAAAAATACTTAATATCCGTTAAGTATATAATAAACTATAAATAAAATCTAATAGATTATTTATAAAGGGCTATATACCTTATCTTAATATTACCGCTTTTAACCTTACCTTATATTAGTTTATAGGTTTATAATAATATAAATAGATATTATTAATCTATTTATAACCCTATATAAAGGGGGTTTATATTTAAAAAGGCTAAAAAATATAGAAAATAAAATATTAAATAGGCTCGGAAGCATAATATTAAGGCTAGCTAATAAGCGAGAATTAGTTAATAAAGAACTTAAAATAATAAATATAAAAAGAGATTCGGAAAATATATATAATAAACTTTAGAGATATTAGGCGTAATTTTATAATTATATAATAATTAGCTTAACCTAATTAACCGGGTTTTTAAGCAATTTAACTTACTTATAGCCTTATTATAAGAAAGGTTACTTTTAAGCGTATAATAGATTATAATACTTTTAGGTATAATTATTTATTTATATATTTTTTAGTTTAACCTAATTAGTCTTTTTCTTTAGCAGCTTAACCTACTTATAGCTTTACTATTAAGGAAGGAATATCTTAAGGGTTAATAGTATATGCTATAACCCCCTAAAGTATTAATAGCTTAAATAGGCACCTCCGCCCCTATTTTATAGCAGAAAATATTATCTCCCTTTTATTCTTTTTAAGCACCCTTAAGATATAACGTTTTATTTTATTCTATAGCTTATTATAGCTATATCCTACTTTTTATTTAGTTAAAGGAAGGAGTCTTTTAAACTTAAAGGTAAAGTATTATTCTCGGCTTTAATATTACTATCTTTTTAATATATTCCGGCCGGTATTTATAATAAAAGTTAAATCTAGCTATATTAAATTACCTTTAAGGAAGCAGGCTATAAGTAAAGAGCTAAAGGCTAAAGCTTATATATTATAGTAAAAGGCTTTATTAATAACGTTATTAAATAGCTTTAAAAATAAATTTACTTATTTTATAAAATTAGAATTTTCTAAATAATTTATAATTAAAATTAAGATATTTTATAAGGTTTATTAATCTTTTAATATAAGGCTTTTATTTAAACTATAAATAAATATTTATAAAAGTTCTCTAGCTTAATAGATTTACTAATAAAGTTAAAATAATAAATAATCTTTTAAGTTAGGATTTCGAATTTTTAGTAAAATATTATAATAATATCCTTAATAATATAAATAAAGTTTAAAAACCTTAATAAATCTTTAAATTTTTATTATCTATATACCTATAGCTTAATACCTTTAGTAAATTAAATAAATAAGTTTAAGTTAAATATAGCTTTAAGTTAAGCTATAACCTTTTTAATAGTAATATATATATATATATATATAAGTATTACCTTTAAGGTAAAAGGCGGTAAAAAGAATTTTATTAATAAGGTTAAAAAATATAGCTAAATTAAAAGTAACTTTAATATAAATTAAGGATTACTAATTAATATATTTCTTTTAATTAAAGCTAAAATTAATTTAGTTCTTAATAAATAAGGGGGGGTTTATTATATAAAGCTTATAATATATAAAAGCTAATAAGGTTAGTAAAATAATAATAAAATTATTAAATATTAAGGCTAAAAGGGTTATAGTATAAAGGTGTTTAGCTTTAATAATATAAAAGCGTTTTATTTTAGCGGTATAAAAGTATTTCGCCTTTATAATATAATAAGCCTTTATCTTTATAGCTTAATAATGCTTTATTATAATTATATAAAGATTTTCGAATTTAATAATATATATTTAAAGCTATCTTAGCTTTTTAATATTAATTTAAAAGCGGTTATTAATAAAATTAATAGCCTTTTTAAAATAATTATAAATATCTTTCTTTTCGGGTTTATTAAGCTAATAAAGAATAATAAAAAAGTTACTTAATAATATAATAAAGAGTTCTGCTATTATAAGGAACTTATAAAGTAATAGTAATTTAAGGCTTAATTAGCCTTAGTTTTTAAAAGTAAATATAATATAGAGGTATTATATTTAAAAAATTAAATTAAGATATAATTTCGATAGATATATAAATGGGGCAGAGCGGTTTAAATTTAGGGTAGAGATAAAATATCGGATTTAAATAGTTTAATAGGTAAAGATAAAGTAATTTTTAAGTTAATCTATTTTTAAAGGTATAATAAACTATTATAGTGCGCTATAATATATCTAATAAAAACTTATTATTATATAAAGAAAAAGAAACTAAAAGGTTTACGGGTTATAAGTAAACCTATAATATTTATATAGCGGGCTATAAGAGTGGGTACTGTAATAAATCGGATGTTACTTTAGCTATAGAGTTTATCACATAAATGCCGATGTTCTTTATGGGCAGTGGAAGTGGTCACAGGTCAATAGATCCCGAATCTAGCAATATGAGTAAGACATGGGGATTTTATATCTCGTTGAACATATGCTTTAGGACTGTTGGGTTGCATCATTCGCTGGTACCTATATATGGATCAAGTCCTCACCAAATAATTTTATACAGAGTGAATAGGTGGTTCGGAGGAAGTAAGCCGTTTCGCGATATCAATACATAAGCAAGATTCGCGGCTGCTGTTCTCAAATCTCATTATTCATTTTTCATTTTCTTTTTTTTTTGATGGTCATCAAGGCCCTCTTTTCTTAAGTCGCGAAACAATTTCGAGGAGTTTCAATAAAAGTTCATCAGAAGTACCTGATGAATCAGAAGAGGTGAGTATCGTTCAACTTTTACGCATGGGTCAGGAAATTCCTACAATTATTCGTATTGAATCAGACGCCGCGCAGATAAGATACGGCTTATTTGGTAACCAAAAGCCGGATCAGAGCTGGCCTCCCACCTGCCTCTGAATAAATTGCAATTCGTATAGCTTGCACGTGAGCCCCTAAAAATTCATGGATATCTAGGTCGGATGCGCAATTCATGTCCAGAGCTTTGCTGTATATTCTGCTCACCCAAAGCAATCAACTAGAACCAAGACTTCAGAACTCTGCCCTTTCTTTAATTGCACCCAGCACTATCAACAAATATCAATTTCGTCACTCATCGTCAGAGGAATTATTAATCCACAACCCTGAAATGGCTCAAGTCAGTCAACTGAGTCGCCTCGAGGCGCTGCCCAATGAGATTCTCAAAGAGATCTTATCTCAGATGAGTCTTGGAGAACATTGCAAAGCTATTCGTGCCAGTCCAAAATTACTTCAAGTCTTCTCGGCCTGTCGCGAGCGAATCCTCCTCAAAGTCATCCAGTTGACGCTCGCCCCAGAGATCTTTACAGAACTGCTGGGATTCCTGCATCTGCCCAATTATGCCAATCTTCATCACGTGCCTGAGGCCGACAACGACCAGTGGCCCTTCGCATATGAGCCCATGTCCGATTTTCGCTGGAACCGTTCTCGGAAAAGGGAACAGTACAGACTCACTCAAGCGTTCAGGAAAGCGCACCTGGCTCGCATCGATCAGGCACGAGCAAACGGCACCTCCTTGTTCCCGAATGCGAGTCTCAGAGGGCCAATTGGCCCGGATAAGTTAGAGTTCAAACCAGCCTTCAAACACGTCATCAAGGAGATATATGACACTATGAGGAAACGTGTAAGAGACAACTTTGGCGAGGCGGCTGCCCCATCCACTCCGGGATCGCAACTCACTCGCATACACAACCCTGCGGAGCGTCACATCATACAACTTATTGCAAACCGGCTGCAAAGGTCCGTCCTCAGGGAGCTACTCGAGAAAAGGATGCTCGACAACATTGAGTGGCGCGGCTCGGATAGGTTCTAACTTCCGAGCGCGCGCCAACTCGACTACGAGGGGCAAATTTATACCCACAGAGAAAGATGCTCAGGTGCATCGCAGGCAAAGGCCCTTCTCTCTCGGTCCGTTGGCCACAAATGGTCCAAGGCTATCATTTCTTTAAGCAATGACAGACCTCTGATTTCTCATACTCTGCCCTCGGTTCCCTCAGCGGGGAGTTATACCCTCATATCCACTGAGCATATTCAATTCAACGTTGAAGCAAGGATCACCACGCATTTACGCTAGCGGAGCGCAGCCAGAACTCCTGGGAAAATGGAAAAAGAGGGAGGCGAAAGTTTTGGCAAAGGTGACTTGGTCGCGTGGGTTTGCGAAGGGAACGTGAGCGCTTGTTCGGTATGGAGGAAATTCGACTTCGAAATCGTTATTGTTGGTTGATCTCGGGACCGAGCAGGCCAAACTGCATCCAGGTGCGAGCAAAGTTGATCAATATCGCTGGGGAGGGGGAGGGGGAGGGGGAGGGGGGCTGCGGGATTATGAGGCGAAGTTTGGGCATTGCACACTTCGTTCTTCGATTTCAGTTACATATAGAGTCATTTTCCATCGTTCGAGATGGAGAGATAAGCACCCCCTTACGCATAAAATCAGGGGACCCCCATACTAATTTTAACCCACCCTAGGCTTTAGCCACCTACTAAAATAATAGGTATAAAACAAAGACTTACCACCGTAATTAGCGGTTAGTTAACCGGATATATAAATTATATATCCGGTTTATTAGCTGCTAAATATAGCTATATAAGCTAAGATTCTATCTAAGGTTTTTTAGAAGGGCCGGCTAGGGCAAGGGGCGATAATACCGGTAAGCGCCGCCGAGTCCTAAAGGTTTAACCTATATAAACTAAGAACTAAAGGGGTAATACGAGGGGAGGGGGTAATTATAATAGGTATAATATAATCGGAATTAGCATAAAGATCCCCTAATTTTATATATAAGGGGGTGTTTATCTCTCTATCTCGTCTATCGTTATAATCTTTTTCTAAGTCTAATATATTGGTGATCCAGGTATTTTTGGCTTTTATATGCGGTAAAAGGTGGTATTAATTGAGAAACCGATAGGATGTTGCAGTGAGTGCCGCGGCCCGTGCAGCGTAGGGACAAGGTTGGACACATTGCGTTTGCTCTCGAGACTTGGTCCGAGACTGTCGATAAACCTTGTGGCCGGGTGCTCGTCTGGCGTTTGTTCCATCTAGAGTGGCCATCCACTACATTTAAATCAATCCATTCTACTAACGAACAAAATAAATCTATTAAGCTTAATTAAACTATCTAGTGGATATAATAGGATTAACTTTTATAGAAATAAGGGGGGGGGGATAGATAATTACTTCCCTTCCCTCCCCTTTCCTTCTCTTCCTTCCCTTCCCTTATCTTATTAGAGGTTAGATAAGGGATACCCGTGGGTGGCTACGCTTCGGTTAAGTGGGTGAACCGAAGCGTAGCCACCCACGGGTAAGATGACTAGCCCTTCCCTCATCTCATTAAAGATTAGATAAGAGATAAGATAACCAGCTTTAATTATATAAGAATTTTTCTTCGCCTACAGCTTTACCCTAAACCCTTTCCTCATATTCACGCTTCTTAAATAGAAGAGCCACGGAATTTAATTCCCTTTAAAAAGCTGGAAATTTTCCATTCAAGCACACTAAGGGGTTCAGTGGGTAATGTAATGGATGGCCACTCTGGTTCCATCCCCTCACCAACCTCACCCCAAGCCTAAACCTCAAGACCACTCAAGGAAGCGGACTATTCAACGTTGCAAATACGATGATTTACTTTATGGACTTCAATGTCGACGGAGGCTGCCGCGGCAACGGCCAGCCTGGCGCGATCGGAGCCGCCGCTTGCTGTCTCAGAACCTCCGATGAGTACCGCTATGCGACAAGAACCCACCGCCTACCTCGCGAACCTGCCCCGACCAGCGCGCGGGCCGAGCTCACCGCCATCATACTCGCCCTAGAGTGGGCTTATGAGCGATGGGAGGAGCTTACCTTCGCCGGCAGGCTTGTTGGCCTTGACGTTACGATCAAATCGGATTCCCAATACGCGGTCAACTGCATGAACCTGTGGATCTACACCTGGCAACGAAATAGTTGGAGAAACTCCCGAGGGGACGAGGTTGCCAATAGGGATCTCATCGAGCGCGCCCATTACCTAAGAACGAGTCTGCGGACAAAAGGATGGGTGAAGTTCGTCTGGATTTCTAGGAATGAGAATGTATTGGCGGACGAGTTATGTGACAAGGTATTGGACGCGCAGGAGCACTTGCAGCGAATGATCGTGTAGGATGAACAGCAGTGACTTGGACAGATAGGTCGCTGTGCTCTCGCGACACAAGCTTGCATGGGCTCTGCAAACAAGGCTATATAGTGAATTCTTCTGATGGTTGGTCGCGTACGGGTATATGTTCTGAGTCAATAGGCTGTATAAAGCTAGTTTCGGGACAGAGTTGATTGTAGGACCTGCCGCGACGCGGAATCTTAGACTATTGGCTCAGTCGCGCAAAGCAACCTCTCGAGGTGACCAACACCGCAGCACATTGCGCATGCTATATCTCAGTCTTTTGTTGCACTTTGGTGGTAGAGCCTTGTAGGACGGTCATCAATATGATTGTGAACTGAAAATTGCTTTCGCAATGCTATGTAAGTAATTTACTTCCCCAAGTTCTCTCCTCATTCTCCGGGTTGTCCAGTATGGGCACACGCACACGCACACACTTGTGGGCTAGAGTATGTACCAAGAGATTAAAAGCAAGCAAACGCTGCCGGAATTACTCTGTTGGTTTGTGTCCCATTGTCCACCGACAAGGGGTGCGTTGCTTCATTTGCAGGATGTCTACCATCTCAGGCGACGTCTTTTCCAGCCTCAGTGATCAACTTAGGCACAAATCGTGGAGGTCAGATTCACGGGCGACGGGCAGCCGGGCACCTTCGGGTTGGCGGGGGGGCTGCTGTAGCAGGCCGCGTCGTTGGCGGCGCAATCGAATGCGTCGCAGCCGTCGCCAGGGGTCAAGATGTTGTGCTGGTCGGCGAAGGGATTGCCCCACTGTGTGCTGAACTCGTCTGGAGAGGCGTCGTGTTAGCTGAGAGTGCTCGAAGATCTCTGAGGGGACATAGGACCAGGCAGATTATATTTACAGTAGGTGTAGTCTCCGTTGTTGGGCGAGAACGAGTAGCCGAAGAAGAGCGGGGTGGTGAGGGTCTTGGTCTTCGCAATCTTGACGGTCTGCATGGGTGCGTGCGTGTTATTAGCTTTACTTTGTGGTTTTTTATTGCACCATGATTCGGGGCCAGCGACTTACCGAGCCGGTCGCGCGGAGACCCTCGGTGAAGGACTGCCCTGTTGTCAAGGTGGTAAGGGGGCCAGGCGCCGAGCCGTCCTGAGGGAACGACTGGACGTAGATTGTGGTCGCGCAGTTGTTCTTGACGACGGCGTTCTGGGCAGAGACGCCGGTGGCGAGGAGGGCAGCAGCGCCCGTGAGAGCAGCGGAGAACTTCATTTTTGCGTCTTGGTCTGGCTTATTTGGATTGATGATGGACGGTGAGCGAGGGCGTGCGGTCAAGACCAACATGCCCACCGAGGAAATATGAGCCGGGCCTGGCTTATATAGTCGCTATGGTCCTCCTCATTCAGTTTACGAGAGCGGAACAGCTGGTTCCAGCCTGGAATGGGCCGCATCTTGGCGAGGAGGAGTCAAGAATGCGCCTCATCGTCACCTGCGCGTGTCTTGGGGTGCGGATCGTCGTATAGGATCTAACGTGAGGTTCCCAATGTCGTGTCCCGAGGTCGTGCCCGCGGTCAGTCGGACTGCCCGTTCAAGGTGTGGATCAGGGTAGTGATACTACATCATGTTTGCTCTCGCTGTCAAATACGAGCCCTGCCCCTCGTATCACTTCTGATGTAAGGGCGGGGTGTTTGTCTTAGACCCAATCAAAGCTGCATTAGCTCCCAGAATATCATGTAATCCCCGCAAAAGGATGCGAGTGAGTGGCGTAGGAACTGCACGGAATTCTCGGGAGTCGGCGCGACAAACTGCTAACTTCAACGTCCCATGTGGTACCGGTGGGCCCTGCCAAGACTGTCCTTAAGAGGCTAAACCATCAAAGAGCAAGTGCCTAAGCTATTTTGTAAGCTTAAAGTTATTCTCGAACATCAGGACTTACTGGCTATTCGAAAGAGAGAAGAACCCTTGATGTCAAGATGTACCCGCTGACTGTCGTACAAAACATGATCACGTAAAGGCGCGACTGATTTTCATCTACTTCTTTGGCTCCATGATTCCATTCCCGAGAGAATGTGTCGCACGTGTCCAATATGTGGAGAGACTGTGGCGTGCGTGCATGATACACACAACTGATTTCCCTGCTTCACCACTGCCTCCCTCGTGTATTTCGAGGGTAGCACCCCCTTTTTGATGTAGTAGTTTACGCACATGAATGCGAGACAGATACGACTTTCTTCCCCGCAGCAGCACGCAAGTGCAAACAATTTGAGAGTACTCTGGTGATAACAATCCCACGGATTTGGTAATTAAGCAGGGAGGGCGCTGGGTGGAACCTTCATCTTGATTGTCTCTGCCTGGTTAAGGGCCATCGAAGCGGGGGATCGATGATCTGCGGTCGGACTGCAAGATTACCACGGATCAAACTTACTGATCGAACATCGGAAATATCTCGTGGCAGCGTTGTCCAAAATATTTGAGTGGTAATATGGTTCAGAAGGCTGTTAATCGTGCATAACTTACATAGCAATGTCTCCAGTTCATAACGCCTCTAGGTTGAACGGACCCTGTTGATCCACCGTCTCCCACACACCGCTCAATGAACTAACCTCCCGCTTGATGAATTGTCCATAGCCCTTGTTCCCCACGACACCGCCATTGTCACGGTCCCAGACAACCTCACCGCGCAGAATCGTGTACCTGGGCCAGTTCGCAACCAACCTGCCCTCGTACGGTGAGTAGTCGACATCGTGGTGCAGCATGTCGTTGTTCAGTGTGATATTCGGCAACTTCGCGTCCGGGTACCAAATGACCAAGTCCGCGTCCGACACACCAGGGATGATCGAGCCCTTCTGAGGGTACAGCCCATACATCTTGGCCGCATTGGTAGCGGTGACCTCGACAAACTTTGTGGCCTCGAGCTTGTTCGCGGAGAAGGCCAGCGGGAGTCGAGTCTCGATCCCAGGAAGCCCATTGGGTATGTACTTGAATCTCCCCACGGGGTGCTCATCCGTCACACAGGTCTTCTTGCCCGTCTGGGCGTCGTCATACCGGAAGGGGCAGTGGTCCGAGCTGAGGATAGAAAAGGTCCCGTTGCGGAGGCCCGTCCAGATCGCATTCTGGTCCTCGGCGTTGCGCGGAGGAGGCGAGCAGACGCACTTGGCGCCTTCGAAGCCCGGCTTGTCGAGGTCTTCGCGCGTGAGGAAGAGGTACTGCGGGCATGTCTCTGCAAAGACCGGTTGCCCGTGGGTCTGAGCCTCGCGGATCCGGAGGGCGGCTGCTGGGTCGCTGACGTGGACGAGCAAGATCGGGGTATGCGCGACCAGGTCCGCCAGCGCGATGGCGCGGTTGGTCGCCTCGGACTCTAGTATCGGCGGGCGGGAGTTGGAGTGGTACTTTGGCGCGAAGAGCTTCGCGGCCTCGAGCTTGTCGGTGAGCCAGTCCAGGACGTCCCCGTTTTCCGCGTGGATCATTGTGAGGATCTTGTTCTCCCTCGCCGCCAGGAGCACGGACAGTATTTCACCATCGCGTAGCTGAAGAGCCTGATAGGTCATGTAAATCTTGATCGAAGTGACTCCATGTTGTCTCAAGAGCTTCATCTCCTCCAGGGCCTTTGGGCCTGCGTTTCCCATGAGGAGGTGGAAGCCATAATCACAGTAGCAGTTCCCTGTGGCTAGACCGTGTGTGGCTTCGACTGCCTGTAGGGGCGACTCGGCTTCTTTCTGCAAAGGAGCGAACGAGACAATAGTTGTGCAACCTCCAGCAATGGCTGATCGAGAGCCAGACTCGTAGCTGTCTGCTGAACTGCCCTTCCCGAACATGCTTGGCTCTTGAAGATGTACATGACAGTCGATGCCTCCGGGCTGTTAGACTGTCAGCTGTTTTTGCCCCAAGTGCACGAAATACTAAAGCAGCCTTGGAAGGTAGCCCGACTAACCATGACATATCCACCCTCAGCATCGATGACCTTTGACGCTTTGGCTTTTCCAAGCGAGCCTGAAGGTGAAAGGAGGGCAATCTTACCGCCTCTGATTCCTACATCCAGAGGTGCTGCATCGGAGGCAGTAACGCACACTCCATTTGTCACAACAAGGTCATATTCTTGAGGAAATGACATGGTTTCGGACAGAGCTTGAGCCAGGGACACGACGTTCAGCCGAGTCCAAGCCCCGGTTAAGCCGTCCCAGCTGACAAGTCCGAGCAGAGATAATCGCCAAAATACTCGAGTACCGATACTAGAGACAGCAACAGGTTTTGTACGACGAGTTGCGTGCGATTAGTTATAGGGTTCAATTCCCACGTAAAGGAAGGCCGGGGCAGCACTGCAGCAGGCATCGTCATCGACATCGATCCCGCGTCTACCATTGCCGCGCCAATCACATTCGAGGGGCAAGCTTATCTGTTCGAGAGGCCAAGAGGGCGATAACATCGAAATACTACTCTCGCCATATGTAATAATTAGATTGGGATGATTAGTAAAAGGAGCGATCGGCTGCATTGGGAAGAACCACGGATGAGACGAGAGACTGTCGAATAGGCACATAGACTGGCTCGACCAAATATATTCTTATTCTCTTGGATAGTCTCCTTCTTCTAACCTCTTTCCTTCTCATTCTAGAAGTTGTCAATTTCGGCATCGAATTTAAGACTTGTGACAGAGAGAGACTCTCCCTGGCTGACATGAAACAAAATTTCCAGCCATGACAAACGCCTGTCACGAGGTGCGTCCGACTACACACCTAGGTATGTCCTTTTGGACTATCGTCTGAGAAAACATATGAAGCTTGAGAGCTGTTGAAGCCAGAGCGCTGTTAAAGATATTCATAATGATAGCCCTTCCAAAGTGCAATTTCTCCTTTGCTCCTTGGGAATAGGCCGACAGCGTTTCCTCTCCGCGGACCAGCGTTCCTAGATGCCCTCAGCCCCTTTGGCAGTCCCCACCCGTCGGAACATGGGACGGAAAACTCAAACACCACCACATCTTTGACACGATCGTCGGGCTACTCCCGTCGCAAGTCAACGTTGCAGGCATCGGGGCCACTCAATGTAGCAGCGACGATTCCGCGACCCGAAGTGAGAGACCGCGCGTTGTAGGTTTGGCCAAAGTGAAGATGCTTAAGGACAAACAATGTTCCAGCCCATTCCCAACATGTGGTAACTCAGCAGACTTTGGGACTGTAACCAATCAAAGTCTGAGAATACAAGGGACCGGGCCTGCCACGGGTAGCAGTCACACGCACGGTGCGACTCCCGGATCGCAGCGAAGGCCATCACCGTCTCTTTTCCGATGGTCCATCCATGACACGAGCAATCTACACAGGACAAGGGTGAGAAAGTCTCTGAGCATGTTTATCATGGACTGTCTCGCCCTGTCGTCTCGGCGCAATGATTACTTAGCGTGAGCTGGGTCAAGGTTGTGCGAGAATCAGCCACGCGTCGGCAGATCGACCAGTTGACCTTCCCCCAGAACACAATGGCATTGGGACGCCTCCAATGGGCCGTACCGAGTCCCCGAGGGCGGCTCCCATCCTTCACGGCCAAGCTTGTCGTTCTCAAATTGCTGGAGAACAAGTCCACAGATTTTCTGGGTCAGATGTTGGGAACTTGGGAGCCAGGCAATTGACAGGTGCCGTTCCTCTAGAGGGCGGACCGGCCCGTCGGAATACCGCGATGATCAGCAAGCATGACCTCAAGTCGATGCACCACATAGAATTAGGTGCCCAATATCTTGAGCAAGAAAGAGGTCACCTACGTCAATGAGGAAGTTAAACGGTAGACAGTAACAGAGTGTCGTACAGCAACAGAGTGTCGTGACAGGCCGTTGGGCCTTCCACGCTGTCCGGGCCCCAGGTGCCCAGCAGAAGGCGCCCGCTCTCATTTGTCCATACCACGCTGCTCTATGGGCTGTTGCAACCGTGACATTGTTTCACAGTCAGCACAGTCAGTGACCAGGCCCCAGGCAACCAAGGTGATTGCCAGGCAGCTCTGCCATTCCAGAGCAGCCTACCACGGCATTCAGGGGTTGGCTTAAGAATCCATCATCCGAGGCCACTGACAGTAGTCTATAATCATCGTGAGCCGGCATGAGTCTGTAGATGACAGGCTGTGCAATGGTTGAGCGACAAAATCAAATAGGAGGTAAAAGGAAATGCCGTTTGGTCTTGGAGGGCTGGATGGGCCTGGCCAAGCGACTCTCGTGCCCACTGACCAGCATGATGCAGGACCGAAGTCTGGGCACGCCAAGGCCAACCATCGCCTGAGGGCTAGGTAGAAGAGCAAGGCAAAGATGTGCGCCCGCCTCGTAGTGACAGGTGTTGCGACGCAGTAGATTGGCACGGGACACTCGAGGGCTTCGGCACCACACCCTCGCTTGATATGCCATTATTACCGGTACTGCCTGTCAGCCAGACTTGCCGGGGACGTTGAGTTGAGAAGCAGCACGCTGCCATTCAGCGAGCACAGTCATTTCTGGGTTCAAATGGTAGACATCTTCCCGCTCATCGCTCTCTGTAATGCCTGCGTGATCACCGTGTACAAGGTTTTTCTTCGGCTGGCAGGTGCGCCCGTTTGCCAGATGCCGTCATCTGGACGGATTCAACCGATGGTAGAAAGACGACCCGAGGGCGCCGAGTGCCGACTGCACGAGTGCCTTGCTTTAACTACAGGGGCAGTGCTGGCCAAAGTCTCGACCGCCCAAAGCCGTATGCGTGCAACATGCTGGTATCCGACAGTCCGCAGTATGAACATACTTTAAAAGACGGTCTTGGACTTGTCACGATTACTATGTGTCGGTGTGCTTGAATGATGACTGTCACGGGCGCTGCAGAAGCCATCACTAGGACTTGCTTGATTTTGCAACGCTTACATGCATTCAGTGTAAATCAGCACACTGTCGCTTCTGCTTTATTCGCGAGGAAGGTTGAGAGCTCAACTGCCGATTGCCATTGGCGCCAGACTATTCCTACAGTACGGAGTATTGGCTCTCGCGTCGTTCGGAGATTTGGAGGACCTGACTGCTGCTCGGGCACTCGGTGGCTGGCCTCGGCCTCAGGTTCGGCAGTAGGAACGCATTGCTGCTACCTCAGAGGACTTAAAAAGTCTACGCAACATGCCTTTGCTGGCATATGTTAAGACCCCTGGGCCATGCATGTGTCGAACTCGTTCCACTCTTATATTCCCCTGTATCTACACTACGGTATGGCCCGGGTATTAGTGGGCACCCGGGGTAATTGCGGAGCTAGACTGCCGTCTTAAATACTTTGTCCGGGGCAATTATGTGCATACATATCTTGAGACTCATTTGAAGTTGTTCGGAATATATGCGAATCATTCATGTTCAAAAGGGTTAAGATTAAGGGACATGGCATTGACCCTTTATATAGACTCACGGTAGTAGATGTCGAGTACAAAGATGCAATAGAAGTAGACAAGACATCCACAAGTGCAAAGGTAGGTAGCGACTGCGGCATGTTGTCAAAGTATGTCAGGGTGAAGTTCTTTAGGCCTGCCTGAATTGCAACAGAATGAGCACTTTTCAATGGGATTTGTGTCAACTATTTGCTTTCAGAGGTTCAGCCGCCATGAGAAAACCACGCTGTTCCACGTCCAATTGGATCGTGCTTCATGAGAAAGAGAAGATCTTCATGACAGCGGATGAAGCCTCGGAAGTATAATGCTTCAGTCAGTATCACGGGCGCCAGTTCTGCGAGAGGGAGCGCTGATCACAGGACAGGCTTTGTGGAGGGTTGCTCCTGGACGTGCCGATCGTCACGAGGCCCAGAACGATTGGTCCAGGGAGATTCCTGTCTGACGATCTCTGGGGCTTGGAAATCCGCCGCGGGTTTGATTTTGGGTTGGGGAGGAGGCCAGGCAATGCCGTCCGCGGGTATTCCTCGTGGCTTACCACGGGTAATATTTAACCTTGAAATGGGGACAACGAGCGTACAGTACCCGCCCACGCTCAGGCCCCCCTGCTGACCGTCCTTTTAGGCTTTGTGGCTCCCTCAACTATCACACATTACGTGCATGGGGACCCAGAAGGAAGGTTAGGACGAACGCGCTGGGAGGGCCGACCGAGCTTAGCTTCTCACTTTTCTTGCCCTATGGGTTCCGGGCTCCGCCCACAGGCGCCCCGTACTCGTGTATGTGTGGGCAGACTTGGCTGAGGCAAACAACACACGAGGTAGTGATGCGATGGGAAACCTTATTGACTGTGAGGGTCGGTTGTGTGATGACCAACGCAGTACTGTCGCACTGCGGGCAAGTCAATGAATGGGTCAGTCGGCCGATGTCAAAGGTCGGACCTCTACCTCAACAAGTAGTCGATCGTTCGGTCTCGCTCAACGCCGCAGTAAGATCAGAGGTGACTGCTAGATGCCTATATTGTATAAATGGGTAAGACAGTCATGCGTATGGGAATAGTGGCTGAGTATTGGTCCATATGCAGCGGCCCCGGGGGTTCCGAAGCCACCAGATAAGCAGTGTGCGAACTTTTTCTGGTCGGGGCTCGTTGCATATGTGTGTTGGCCTGACTGGTCTGCTCCGAAGTATGTCCAGCAAGTTCAAAGAGCGCCCATGTATAGTGAGAGAGGATCAGAGTCCTCGTTCGGATGTTTATCAAACGCCGAAGGCGGCCACCATCGCGTGCGCTGCGTGGCATCTCTTGTGAAGGGCAGGCTTGGCGAAGGAGAACGGTGATCAGCGGGCGGTATGAGGTTATTAAGATGAATCAATCAGATAAGAGCCACCAGACAAATTCTCCGATTCGATTGGGCCACCAACAAGCGGGTCAAAGTGCCCGTTGAGAACAGACGCCCAGACGCCCAGACGCCCTGTGACGAGCATGAATGCCCAGCATTATCCTAGCTAGCCGTTCAAGCCAACCGCGCTGCAGCAGTGATAATACAATGCCCCTCGGCCGGCGCGTCGGTGAATATCTCATCATAGAATATGCCAATTGTGAATTTCCAAGTTGTTGCTCTCCCACCGTCACAGGACATCACTAGCATCGGCAGATATAATGATGTATGTACATAATTGTCATTCTTACTCGGCGGGAAGCATATTGATCAGGGCAATGCCTCGGTCTGAGCTGTTCATTACGGAACCAGCCGCACGTCATAAAGTTTCTTCATCTACCGTCGGGGCAAGATGCAAGGGGTGTTGTTGTTAGGTTCGTGGCTCTCACCTCGTATGTTTCATTGCCTCAGAGCAGGGGCTATGGCAACAAACTTTACTACTCAATGTGCCTAAAGTAGCCCGAGGATGGCGCGGATGGATGCTAAACTTTAATGAGCCCAGTCAAAATGTGTCCGCTGCCCACCCATCCCGAACCATTGAGTGGGGTCTCATCGACACTGTTCCTCTCACTCGCTCATCTCACCCAAGTCGACTCACTCTCATTCCTGCATGTCCCAGGACAGTCAACAACATGGCGGCGCAAGCCACTGGGGCCTTTGACCCAAACGAATACTACCGGCTTACGAACCTCGCGCTGGGCGGCGAGTTCTCTCTCGATGTCGACGGTACCAAGGATTATCCCGATGGCAAGATGGTCATGGCAGCGTCGGGGCTGTACACGGGTCAGATATATCAGATCCTGGAGAACACAGATGCCCCAGGCCACTACTTTTTCGCGAGCTCCTGGCTGGGCGCAAAGGAGAAGATGGACGCCGTCATCAACGACAGAGGGGACTATGCACCATTTTTGAGGAACTTCACGACGGACTACAACCAGACCTGGGGTCTCACACCTCACGTCGACGTGACGAAGAATCGGACAACATGGACCATCATGCCAAGTTGGTTCGCTGGTGGGGGAGCGATGAGCAAGGTCATGAGCGTTTACAACGACACCAAACAGCCTTATCTGGCCACGCCGGGGCCGAATCCGGATCTTGGTCATGGCGATGTGAACCAGGCGTGGTTCATTACGAAAGAGGGAATGACAATTGACGATCCCACATATTCGAGGACAGCCTTGGCTTCATTGGCTACAGCAGTACGTATTGAATCGATCCCGAGGCCAGCGCGTCCAGTCACTGACAGATTCCCCTAAACATCAGGCGCCGATAGTACCTGAAGGTGTCACGCCGAGTGCTTCGGCAACGGCCACGTCGACTGCCACGGGAACACCTGGCGGATCAAATGATACTGATCATCTCGCTGGTCCACTGATCGCTGCTGCAGTGGTGCCGACCGTGACCGTCTTCATCTCTGTCATCGCCTTTGTCACTTTCTTCTGCATGCGCCGCCGCAGGGCCAGGAGGATGGCACGGAACATGCCGTACGGGAGCGGGACGACTGCCGCAGCATCCAAGGACGGCCTCGCGTCCGAGATCCTCGACACGTTCAGTGCAGAGACACTGGGCCACTGGCGGCGACGATACGACAAGAACAAGCCATTAGCCCAGAGCGTTGCGAGCAGCCATCTCAGCGAGCCTCGACTCACCCGTCTGCCGGAGGACAGCGAAATGTCCATCAACCCTCGAGCGAATCCACTAAGACCGCCGCCCCTGCGCACCCCGTCGTCCGGCCAGGGCGGAGCTCGGTTCCACGGCAGACCATTCTTTGGGTCCTCGGCTCTGGGACTGTCTGATGACGATACGACACTCACCAGCCAAGACTTGTATCACATGCAGATTGAGGAACTAAGCGGACTCTCGCCGACGAGGAAACCGCCGTGGATGGAGGAACGAAGCCCTAGTGTGATGGAAGGGAAGGGGATGGAGGTATTGACCGGTGAAAATCATCACAAAAGTAACCCGAGACACAGGAGGGACAACAGGCCATCAAGCGTGTTTGAATTGGAGAATACCCGACCGCCGAGCAGATATGAGCTGGAATAAACCAGCTATTTGCTATGCAACATGTAAATAGAAGTCGTTCCAGCGCTCTTTTTTTCCTGATGTATCATCGAAAATTCATAACGCTGTGGGTAACGTGATACTGCTTCATACACACATAGCTCTAACAATTAAATGTTAATTAATCTCGGAATCTGGCATCATGCTTGAGCTTGAGAACCTGGGAACATTGAAGGCAGCATGCTGTCGGCCTGATTTATTACGTTATTTTTTGCAGATCGATTCTACTAACATCTCTTCACTTGCCATTGTGTATGTGTTTGCTGTTTGATTCTCTCATCGAAGTCTACGAAAACCGGAATGATCTCACCCTTCTAAGGTTGTCAAAGCTGCGGGGGTACGGAACGGCACTTTGACTACATTTGAAGTATAGCAGCAGGAAGAGGCCACCGGGGATCTTGACGGGCGAGAGAGACTTTTGAGTGAAAACTAAATATCGAGTCCAGACCTGGCTATTGACGGTACACTTTGCCGAGGCGTATGTGCAGAGATTTTGGCCATGAGCCCTGCCCAAGAGCCCTGCCCAAAATCCCTTTGGAGACGATTCTGGAAGTCGGCATGCAGCTGTATCGGTTTCAAACCTGCTGCTGAGGCGAATGCGAGAACTGAACAGACGATCGGAGATGACCAGCAGGCTAGAAACTTCGTATCAAAATGATTGATGTTATGCAGGGGCAAAATCTACCACAGATCGATGATGAAACAAGAGACTTCCTGTCCAGACGTCATCTTTCCTGGATAGCACCGCCAAATGTGCGCGTATTTGAGAACCTTCTTGCGAAGATTAGTCCGCATGTCTGCAATTATAGCATCGCGTTGACACTGAGCTCAATAAAGGAGTACCTATACGATACTAGCGAAATGAGGATTACTAAGGTATCAAGTCTCAGACTCGTGTGTTACAAGGTAACTTATGCCGCCTTATTACAAGGCCATCTCCGAGATAAACCAGAGCATGAGCCCAACTACCCTGTTCCATCCGATCGCAGGCCAAGCGGGCGTCCCACCCGCGGTTCCCGCAGCTTCCCCACACCTTCCCCCGCTTTCTTACCGCTAATACTAGCTCCTATTAGTATTCTGGCGTGCAGCCTACCAGTTTTATTAACAGAATATATTTTATCTAAAAATATTATATAAACTATTATTATTTAGCTTTTAGGTTAAGCTGTAATAGTAATGCCTTAAACGCTTATATACCCCTTTTATAAGATAAAGAGTATAGCTTAATTTATTTAAAAAGCTAAGTTTTTATTTTTAATTAACCTATAACGTATAAAGCGCTAAAAGGCCGCTATAATAGCCCCCCTATATATTATTAACGAAAAAAGCGTTGCCTTAAAGAATAAAAATTATATAGCTTAAGCCTTTATAAGTATTTATTTAAACGATATAATATATAAAGCTATTATTTAAAAGAATATCTTAATAAAGTTAAAGGCTACTTTAAATAATTTTATATTTAGCTATAATAATAAATAAAAGAATTATTAAACTTATATAAAAAACTTTATTAATATAATACTTAATTACTTTAATATAGCTATTTTTATAATAAGTAATAGCGTTATAGCGCTATACCTATACCTTTCTATAAATATAATACCTTTAAGCCCGCTAGTTATAATTAATAGCCTTTGTTTTTTAAAAAAAAAGGTAAAATAAAACTTTTTTAAGCCGGCGTTACCGCTTAAGGCTTTAATGCGTTATAATACGCGCTAAATAATAATAATAAAGATATATAGGCTTTTAGCGAGCTTAAGTTTACCCTTAAATTATAAAATTTAAAGGCTATATTAAAGAAAGATATTAAGGTTTTTATTACTCTAGCTAAAAAAGCTTTAAAGATAAAGCCTTTCCGCTTTAAATATAAACTATATTAGCTATTAAATATTTCGCTTACTAATATCCCTTATATAAAATATATACTATTTAGCTACGCTATATAGCTAGTTAATAAGATAATTAAAAACCGCTTAATAAAGTTAAGGGTTAAATAAGAGATTAAATATCTTTTTATAATAATAAATATCTCCTTTCTTAAATAATAATTTATATATATAGTTTAAAGTATACTTTAAACTTTTTATTTTAGCTTTATAGTAATTAAAAAAACTTATAACTTTATTAATTCTTTTTAAATATAAGGTTAAAAGACTTATAATTATATTTTTTTTAAATTAAATTTTATTTAACTATATTATATTTCTATAACTAAGCTTTATCTCTTTAATTTATTTAAATAAAAGGTAAACCTTTTTAAAAAAGCGTATTAAATAATTAACCTTTCTTTTTCTATTTAGCTTATTTATTCTTACTTTATAAGCGATAAACTTATTTATTTCTTTAAAATAAACCTTATATATTTTTAAAGTAATAATAAATATATTAATTTACTTAAATAAAGAAGGTTTTTTATCTTTATATTTCTTTACCTTAATAAGAAAACCTTTTACTTAAATAAAAGTTTACTTATTATAAATAAAGTTTATTTTTATAGCTATAAAGCTATTAAATCTATATATCTAAATAATAAAATATAGTGGCCTTATCTAGGTTTTAAGTATATATAAATACTAGTTTAAGCTTAACTATTATCTTAATTTTACGCGGTAGGCTAAATAATTACTTTTAAGTGGTCTTATAAAATAAAGTTATAATAAGTGTATATTTATAAAGTAAAGCTAAAACCTATATATATCTTATAAGATTAGAGTAATAGCGGCTTTTTAATATTGCTTATTTTAAGTAACTTAAAGGCTTAAGTTATATAGTAATAATACTTTTATATAATGCTTAATAGCGTTAAACTAGGTTACTTATAGCTTACGATAGCTTTAACCTCGATAGACCGGTTTATATTAAAGCTAATAGCTTATTAAAAGCATTAGCGCAAATAAACTAGATATAGCTTAATATTACGGCTATTAGCGTAAAATAGCGGCTTTTAACTATAGATAAGCTTATAAAAGATTAATAAGTTATTATAAAAAGTTTTATATAGTAAAACCTATTATATTAATTTAAAAGATATATTATACCTTATTTTTTTTAAATATTTACTATTATTTTAGCTTAATAAAGGAATTTAAATAAATAAAATAATCGATAACTTTATTAATAATAAAGTAGTTATTTAAATTAATTAAAATTAATAAATTATCGCTTATTTAAATATAGCTTAAACCTAGCTATAAATAAAGGTATATAGCTAATATCTCTTTAAGCTTTAATTTATAAGAAATAAATATTATTTAATTATAGTGCTATTATTATTTTAATTTAAAGAAAATAAAGAATTAAGCTATATAACCCTAGCTATTAAAGCTATTATAATAAAGCTAATTATATTTAAATGCTTTAATATAGTAATTACGCCGATATACTATTTAAGTATAAGGCCGGGCTTTATAATAAGCTTATTAAATATATAAACTACTATAGCCTTTTCCCTATAAAATATAATAAATATTTTATTATACCTTATTATAAGGATAGGATAGTAGTTAAGCCGTTTTTTTATAATTTAAAAAAGATTTACTATATTAAAATTAAGCTTTATTATAATACTAATTTAAATATTACTTTAACCGCCTTAAATAAGTTTAATAATAGGAATTCTATTATTATAGCCGTTAAAAATAATATAAAAAAGTGCCTTTATAAAAGAATACCTTTAACTTATATTTTATTAACTAATTTAATATAAATATAAGAGATAATTAATAAATAGAAACTTAAAATTAGCTTAAAATTAAAGAATACCGTTATAAAAATTAATAATTATATTTTTATTTAAGCTCTTTTAAATATAAGGTTAAAAGACCTATAATTATATTTTTTTAAAACTAAATTTTATTTACCTATATTATATTTCTATAATTAGGCTTTATCTCTTTAATTTATTTAAATAAAAGGTAAACCTTTTTAAAGAAATATATTAAACGATTAATATCTTTATTTCCTTTTAGCTTATTTCCCTTTTACTTATTATAAATCCTTATTTTATAGGTAATAAACTTCTTTATTTCTTTTAAATAAATCTTATATATCTTTAAGATATTAATAAATATATCGATTTATTAAGATAAGAAAGAGTTTTTATCTTTACGCTTTTTTACCTTAATAAGAGAATCTCTTATCTAAATAAAGATTTACTTATTATAAATAAAGTTTATTTTTATAGCTATAAAGCTATTAGATCTATATATCTAGATAATGAAATATAATAGCCTTATTTAATATATATAAATAGTAGTTTAAGCTTAATTAGCAGTTATCTCAGTTTCGGCTAAATAATTGCTTTCGAGTAATCTTATAAAAAAGGTTATAATGGACTAGTGTGTGTTTAAGCTAGAACCTATATATATCCTATAAGATTAAAGTAATAGCGGCTTTTTAATATCGCTTATTTCGAGCAATTTAAAGGCTTAAGTTATATAGTAATAGCACTTTTATATACTAGTAATGCTTAACGGCGTTAAACTAGCTTGCGGCCCGCGATAGCTTTAACCTTAACGGGCTAATAAGCGCGGCCTAACGCTATAGCTATTAGTATAGAATGGCGGCTTTTAATTATAGACAGGCTTATAGAAGATTAATAAGTTATTATAAAAAGTTTTATATAGTAAAACCTACTAAAGCCGAGTATAATACCTTACCCTCGGGTTTAAAAAACTCTTTCCTTTAACTAAACGAAAAGTAAAATATAGCTATAATAAGCTATAGAATAGAATAAAACGTTATATTTTAAGGGTACTTAAAAAGAATAAAGGGGAGATAATATTTTCTGCTATAAAGTAGGGGCAGAGGTGCTTATTTAAGCTATTAATACCTTAAGGGGTTGTGGCGTATACTATTAACCCTTAAGATATTATTATATTAATTTAAAAGATATATTATACCTTATTTTTCTCGGATATTTATTATTATTCTAGCTTAATAAGGGAACTTAAATAAATAAAATAGTCGATATTCTTATCTAGGTTTTAAAAATTAATAAATACCGCTTAAAGCCCGTTATATATAACCTTATTAAGTTATTAAAGGTAAGTATAATTATTATTTAAATTCCCTTTTAAATACCTTTATAAAAAGGCTATAAAAAGCGCTATTAAAAACGGTATTAAAAAGCTTATTAAAATAGCTTTTAAGTTATATAGGTTAATATAAATAGGGGTGGATTATAATATATTACCTTATTAAAAGCCTATTTTAATAATAATATTAATATTATTTAAGTGTAAGAACTATAAATAAACTATTTAATTTAAACTTAGAATTATCCGGGATATAAGTTATTTACCCCTTTAAATAAATATATAGTTAAATAAGGATAAATAGCTATATATTATAATATATATAAGAAAGAACCGGGAGCTATATATAATATAATATCGGCTAATTAAGTTAAAAAACCTTTTATAGCTAAATATAAATAGTTATATTATATTTAATTACTATAAATAGCTATAAAATAATTAAGTTATTAATTATATTATAATATTTTTATTATTAAGCAAATATTTAATAAAAAGGGATTTTAATATTAAAAATAAAATATTTAAGCTATAGGTGCTAAATAATAAGGATAGCGGTATATACTTTATATATTAATTATTAAAGGTAAAGATATATTATATTAGATAGCTCGATATATTAACTTATAGAAATAGCTATATATTAAATTTAACCTTTTTTAATATTCTATTTATTATAATTAGTATATAAATAGATATAAGGTATAGCTTAAACTATTATATATTATAGATAGTAATTTCTAAAAAGGGTTTATTAATATTAAAACCGGTATATTATTATATTAAGCTAAATAAGCTTTAGCTTTTTATAACTTTAATAGCTAGCTTTATTAAGATTATACTAAATTTAAGCGTTTTAAATAAAAAAAGTTTAAATAATATAATTATATAATTTTAGCTTTACTAATAAATAGCCTTAAAAATAATAAATAAGCTTATTTAAGATAACTACTATTTAATAAAGTAATAGATAATAAATTATAAGAACGTTTAAAAGATATAAAAGTAAAATAGCTTAAATAATTAATTAAATATAGAGAAAGTTTATAATATATTATATTACTTTAAGAATATAGTTTAATAAGCTAAAAGGTATTTTTAATAGAAAATTATTAATAATATATAAAAGCCGGAGGATCTTTAAAAGATAATAGCTTAATATAAGCTTAAAAATAAACTTAAGTTACCCTTAATTAAATATAACGATTATTTAATTAAAAACCTTATAAAAAAGGCTAAAGCTTTATAAAAAGCTATCGGTAAATAGTTTAATATTAATAATAACCTAAAATTAAATCTATTAAATAATTAAATAATAACGGAGCAGTATTTACTTTTATATTAGAATTAAAATCTTTTAATAAAAAAGTTAAAGAAATATATAATTAATATTATAAATATAACGCTTAAGGTTAACCGGATAATAATAAAGCTATTAAAGATAATATAGCCAGATATAAAGTATTAATACCTTAGCCTAATCTAGCGCTATTTAAGGCTCTTATACTTTTTTATACCCTAGAAAATAGTTAAAATCGCCTTTATACTTAAGGTTAATAAGCTAAATCTCTTTATTTATAAATTATAATACTTAATTACCTTACTTTTATATTTAAATAAAGGCTATAAAAAGGTGCTAGCTAAAAGAATTATTTAGCTAGCTTTATAAGCTAATATATTTAGCTTTTAATATTATAATGCTTTATTTAAACGGTTTATAATAAACCTTATTATATTATTTACTTATAATATAGAAATTATTTTTAATTATAAATTAACTATTTTAATACTTTTAATAGATATTTAAAAAGCCTTTAACGCCTTATTTTTTAACTACCTTATTAAGAGAATAAGATAATAAGGTTAGCTTTTAAAGCTATTTAAGCTTTTATAAGCCTTTTTTAAAGATTAATAAATATAAATATACTTAAGTAAAGCTATAATAGTGCTTAAGGATATTAAATATAATATATTATAAGGTTTATCTTTATTACCGGTATTATACTTATTTTATTTTATTAAGCTGCTTATAACGGATTTAACCTTATAGTTTAAATATATAGATAATATTAGCTTATATTAAATTAATAAAACTTTATAAAAAAATATTAATATTTTTAAAAGGGATATTAAATAGATTTTAAATTAGGGAGCTATTAATAAAGTTTTTTTTATATTAAAGAAATATAAGCTTTTTTATATTATTAAGGGTAGGGGAGATAATAACCCCCTTATAATTTGTAATACTTATATTATTAAATCGGTTTTTATTATATATTTAGAAAAATTAGGGGTAAAGTTTAAAATTCTAGTTATAAGATAGCTAAAGGTTTAGTTTAATAAAAAATTTATATTTAGGCGCTATATAATAAAGTATTACTTTTCGGTAATTAAGGTAATAAGATATTTTAAGGGCTTTTATAATATTATTTAAAGTATTAAAGTAATATTAGTTAAAAAGGCTATTATTACTTATATATACCCTTTTATTTTTTATAGCTATAAAGTATAATATAGCGGCTAAATAAAATTAGCTATTAACCGGGTTTAAATATAAAAACTAATTATTAAAGTTAAAATTAGCTAATATATTAATTAAATATAAAAAGTTATTAATATAGCTATAAGGGTAATTTTATTAATTTAATAAATTACCTCTAATAAGCTGCTTTATAAAATAATTAATATTTTTATAGCTAAGATAGCTTTAAAAGAGGTATAATTACAGGTTTACTTATATTTATAGTATATAAATAAAAAATATCTTTTAGCTATTAAAGCTAAAGCTTTAATTATAGTTAAAAAGCTTATTTATTTATAAATTACTATAAATAAATTTCCTAATAAGTTATAAAGATTAACGCTTTACCTTTTAAGATTTATTTCTGGGTTAAGGGTTAATTTAATTAAAGGTATTATTAAATAAAAAGGTAATAATATAATTTAAGTAATAATATAAAGCTTTATTATCTATTAATATTATTGCTTTCTTAAATAGCTTTT
Organism: Diaporthe ilicicola; assembly: GCA_023242295.1. Classification (NCBI taxonomy): domain Eukaryota; kingdom Fungi; phylum Ascomycota; class Sordariomycetes; order Diaporthales; family Diaporthaceae; genus Diaporthe; species Diaporthe ilicicola. The sequence goes on along the minus strand of JALPVH010000162.1, from coordinate 17,484 downwards.
AATTAAAAAAAGGTAAGGTTAAATATAGCTATATTATTTATTAAAGTGGTAAAAAGATTAAAACCGGTATAAAAGCTTTATTATTATTTTTATATTTAGTTATCTTTAATATAAAAGCTATTAGGGCTTAAAGGGCTTTATAATATATTAAAAAAATACCGCCGGTATAATATTATTATAGAATATAAGTATATTTAAATAATATTATAGCTATTTAATACTTTTATAAAAACTTATTAAATATATTATAATAAACTTTTTAGTAATTTTATACTATATTAAAGTTATATAATATAGATATAAAATAAATTCCGAGCTATTATAATATAAAGGGTAATAAAAAAGTAAATAAGCTAATTAAAGCTAGTATTCTTTTAAATAAAAACCCTAATTATATTATTATAATAATAAGTAATGCACAACAAAACGCCCAGGGCCCTAGGCACCGGGCTTTTATAGCTATGCCGGGCTTCTATAGCCATATTTAGCTACGTTTTACTATACAGGGTACCCGCCATACTTAAAAAAAGCCGCTTTACACCTATTTTCTATAAAACTAGTCTTTTTAAATTTATCCCCTTTACTCTTAAAATGTTTTCCATTAAATAATAGCTATAATTATACGCCCCTATTATATAATCGCCTATATAAACCGGGTAACCACCTAAGAAAGGTTATCGTCGCTATATAACTATAGTTATTATAAATCGGGCTATAATTACGGTTATTAGCTATCGGGCTATAATTATAGTTATTAGCTATCTTATTATACTTTTATTTTATTATAGGTTAACTTTCCTACGGAGGCTTTATAGTTAAGGGTACCTAGCGCCCCTAATAATCTTTACCGCTAGCTACCGCCCCCCCCCCCCTCTTATAATCCTTACCGCTAGCTGCCTGCTACCTACCGCTAGCTATCGCTAGTTTTTACCGCTAGCTAGCTACTTATTAGCCTGCTATTGCTAGCTACCCGCTAGCTGCCCTTTAGCTTACCGCCTGCTAGCCTACTACCTGCCAGCCTGCTATTACTAGCTATCCGCTAGCTACCGCCAGCTACTAACTAGCTATTAAACTATAAATTTCGTAAAGCTACCTATAGCTCCCTTTATAGGGCTATCTACGGCTAAAATTAGAGATAAAAAAAAGGTAGAAATAAAAAATAAAAGTAATAGCACCTGGAATTAAACCTACGGCCTTAAAATAAAAGGGAAGAAATATTTTACTATATTACGGATAATGCTTTTTTCTTTTTATATAGGCGGCAATTAATATATAATAAAACGCCTAGGGCCCTGGGCGCCGGGCTTTTATAGCTACGCCGGGCTTCCGTAGCTACGTTTAGCTATATTTTACCATGCGGGATACCCGCTATACTTAAAAGGAGCCGCTTTACACCTATTTTCTATAAAACTAGTCTTTTTAAATTTATCCCCTTTACTCTTAAAATGTTTTCCATTAATAAGCTTATAGGCTTTTATTAAAAGAATCTTAAAAAGGTTTAAAAAGATATAATAAAAGGTAAATAAGGTATAGTTATTATAGCGTTATTTTAAGTAAAAGCTTAAGTTTATAATAAAAAAATTATTTTAATTAGCCCTTTTATATAAAGTTTTTTAATAATTATTAATTATTAAAATAAGGTATAGGGATTTTATATAATATTATAAAAAGTTTTATTATAATAATATAGAGCTATAATATATATATAGGGTATTAAAAATATTAAATTATATAATTTATTATTATAAGGTAAAATAGTTTTAAAAGAATTAGCTTTAGCTAAAGAACCGTTTATAAAAATATCTTAATATGCTATAGGTATATTAGGATTACCTTACCTTTTTTTTAAAAGATTTACCGGCCTTTTAAAGATTTTTAAAGGTTATAAGCTTTTATAAGGATATCTACCTTAAATAAAAGGCTTAAAATATATTTCTTTTATTATTAGGTTTAATATTAATTTTAGTTTTTATTTTTAGTTTAGTTTTTTTATTTATTTTATTTATAATACTGCTATTAGCTTAAAAATATTATATTCGGATTATAAGCCTTACTTTTAAGGTTTCCCCTTATTATTTAAATTGGAAAGTTATAATTTTAACTATAAATTAGTTTATAAGAAGGAGCTTTTTTATATTATATTTAATTTGCTTTATTATAAGGGTTTAAATAAGTAATATATGCTTTTTAAGGTATATAAATAAGTTTTAGCTTAAACCGCCGCTATACCCCTTAGGAGGTTTTAAGGCGTTTGCTATACGAGCCCTTTTCGGCGTTAATAAATATTAATTAATTAATTAATTAATTAACCGCGGCTTCCCCACCCTCGCTTTAACTTTTATGCTTGAAAACACAGCCTGACACATAAGCATCAGCATAATAAATGGTCTGATAATGTTTGGACGTGTGGGACCTCATCCGGCTGAGGTGGGACCTCATCCGGCTGAGACGGGGCTCATTTGGCCCGCGCGCGGAGCGCCTTGTCAGAAAGAGGTGCTGTATCCGCTGCAGGACCATACGCGGAAAGGCATCGCGGAATCGGGCTCGGGCGACGCGAATGCGAGGTACTAATGTAGCTGAGATCGTTGGGACAAATAAATTTATAGAAGACAAGTCTTGCCCGACAGCACGTTATGCGCTCGAGTACATGGTTGAAGCCGCAAAGCTCGGATGTGGTGATTATAATTGACAAGTATGATTTGTCCAAGAGGTCGAATCTAGTTTAAATCACGGGATGTTGTAAGGATAACAACATTGAGCACAATTTTTACGTATATTCAGAATAAGAGCTTTGTAGCGAATTTCTTGTGTTTGTCTCGAAACACTGCCTGGGTAGGTGCCCTCTTGTATTTTTAGTATAAGCTGTTGCGTCTTAGCCGGACTAATTAGCAACCTATCTTAAATTTATTCGTGCCTCACCCGTGATCAAAACGGCTCCCTACATGTCGGTAAAGTGTACGTGACTCGTGGGGAAGTTCTTCCCCAGGGCTGGTAGCTTACTCTTCGTCACACCGCCCGAGCCAGAGCCCGGAATGAGAATTTCAGCCCACAAAACACTACTGACAGTCAAGAGGCTTTCTCTTGTGGTGAAACGGGGTGTGGAGGTAAAACTATTCATCTCCAGAATCTGTATATGCGGGTCTCTGTTGCCGGCTGAGCCACTTGCACACCTGCTTGAATCCGAAGGCCTTGGTCTAGCATTCATCAAGGAGCTCACGGAACTCGTTCAGCATGATCGTCTCGCCACGGAAGAGCCGGGGCATCTGGTGACCGACGAGGTGCACGATCGTGACGTTGGTAAGTAGGTCCTCATAAGAATTTGTGGCCTTCTGCATCTCTGCCGTTGTGTCCTCTTACCAGGCTTTTTGGCCACGGGTCTTCTCCACGGGCCACCACTGCCGTCATGTGCTTGGCGCAGTTCAAGTGGCTACTTTTGTATATATGACAAGAGGTTATGTTGTCTATCCGCTTTGATAAAATTCCAATCCTCTAATTGATGTTATCGACGCGCTAATTACGAGACTAGTACTGGTATATTACCCAAATCACTCACTGGCTGGTTCGGTAAGTCCAAATGTTGGCTAGTATAAATTGGCTGATTTTGCGGGCCTGATATATTTATATCGAAGCTAGCACTTGAAGAATTCTGTTTCGAGTTCTAACTTCTAATCCTCAAATGCAGCCACCTGCTTCTGCTTTCGGACACGTCTTACTCACTTCAACTCACACTCCACAAAAGCACTCACTCGTTCCGAACCGAAAATCAAATCTTGGTCTTTTCAACAAACACACCTAGGTACATACTACATCCACAGCCACCCAGATACCTAGCACGCTAAAACCTAGTCAGCTTCCAAATCACGAAGATTAATATTCAGTCTCTTGACCAACGAAATCTGCTACCTCCCAAGACATTGCAGCAGACCGACGCCTCAAGATGGCTCGTCGCATCCAAATGCTAAGAGTTTTCAACATTCCCATGTGCGGGACTTGCCTAGATGAGGCGGAAGAGCTCGGCTTTATCGCTCTTTGTGGTTTCGCACTTTACTGCATCATTCTCTTCCTAGGATCCGGGTGGTGGTGGACCCTCGGCCCCCTAATCACCCTCCAAACCGCCTTTATCATCTGTGTTATATTCGGGGTGTTCTGTGCCTTGGTATCGAGTCTCGCCTTGGCATGTGCACTTCAGGGTTACCTTACCGCTGCGGATGGCGATTATAACCATTGCCACTTCGCTGATATGCTCAGGTGAATGGAAATGCTGTGCGACGGCGGTTGAGGTACTGGTTGGCTTACAGGTCGTGGCTAGCTTGGTTCATGGCCTGGTGTCCAATCCCAAGTGACCCCCTCAATCTCAGGTGGTGACGCAGTGTCAAGAGGGAATCGAGTTATGGGCATTGGGCTGACGTCAGCGCATGTTTGAAAACGAAGACATACCAGTGCTAGCTGGAAGTCGAAAGAAAAGATAACCATTCCAGTGGAGACCACTGTGGAAGCTGCTAGGGGGGACAGAAGTAGAAGACAATTCATTAGGGTGGGGTGTTCTGTAGAAAGAAGAAAGGAAACTATCTACAACCTCGCCGACGCTGAGGCGGCAGCGGCGGGATCGCTTTGTACGGCCATTCAGACTGTAGTTTTCCAGATTCAGAGTGGCTGAGGTCATCCTTGAAGCACCCAGGAGCATTTCAAGTTATTTTCCCAGGGTCTGTAAATATCGAATAAAAGTTAGACCTACAGCTTCATAACGGACATAACTGCTTGGTTAAACATGACAATGCATGCCAGCCTCACATTCTCTCACGCTTCAATTATTTGCGGAGCCACCACTAAACTTTTATACTTTAGGCTGGTTGTGTCGAATTAGAAGAAGAAAAAAAAGAAGAAGAAAAGAGAAGAAAGATTGGAAAATAAGCTCGGGGTTTCAGACCCGAGTCCTGGATATTTAAGCAGACCAAACTCCAACAATGGCAATCCTCTGACCTGTCACAGTCGATGCGACCCAGCGAGCGGCAGTGAGGATGTAGCTGAGTTCACGATATCCGCCAACGCGCTTCATCTGGTCTAGATAGAGAATTGGCTTTTATGAATTGTCAATGCCTCTTAGGGGACGTTAATCTGCAATGATAACTAGTTTCTCTTGACACCCTGGGCGGATCGCTCTTAGGCAAGATCAGTGGCGATGTGCACACTGTCTGCCAAGGAGAAATTACAGGTTATAAAGGGAATTCAAGTAAAGAAGACAATACGAGACTAAACCCCAGGGCATAGACTAAGGACGTAGCGCCTGCTAGTCAGGGGCCGCTGCTGGAATGTGCCGGGGCCTGAGAACTGTTGTGGATTTCACGCCCCTTGCGTCATAGACTTCGCGCCCCTTGTCCATCCCCTTCATACCTCAGTGCTTCGTATGGACATGCCATCTCACGTCGATGCTGCACTTCCTTAATTATTGACTGTATACACGAAGTCCAATGTCTCATCTTAAAGCCTGGCTGTCAAAATATTCTCAAATAAACAGTGACACCTGGGTTCTATTTCGACAATCTCAAGTGAATGCTCGGGGCATTCACACAATTTTGCAATCTCAGCCTCGGATACAACTGAGCCTTAACGCCCTAGCAACTTCCCGCCGTACTTCAACAATGTCGAAACGACATGAGCGCTCCATGTCCCATGAAGATGGGCTCAAACACCCTTCAACCAAACGAGCCAAGGAAATAGACGCCCACCCGCCATTGGAGGAACTGTTGGACAAGGTGAAGAAGCAGAAGAGCGACCAAAAGACTCAAAATGTGTTGCATTGGTTCAGAAGCAAGGACCTCCGGGCAGAAGACAACCGGGCGCTGTCGGAAGCATCCCAAAAAGCGAGGCAAGGCTCTGGACACCTTGTCACTTGCTTCTTGTGGGCGCCGAAGGACCTCGAGTGGCACGGCACAAGTCCGGCTCGAACAAATTTTATGTTGGAGTCTTTGAAGCTGCTCCAGGACCAATTGCATGGCCTGAACATTCCATTGGTCATTCTGACGGCCGATAAGAGAGGAGACAAGGGTGAGAAGGTGCTGAAATTTCTGCAGGAGCACAATGTCAGCCACGTGTTCGCCAACCTTGAGTACGAAGTCGATGAGCTCAGGAGAGACATACACCTGATAGACCAGCTGGGCGAAAGGGAACTGGGAGCATCGTTCCATCTGGTTCATGATCAGACCGTGGTAGAGCCGAAGGCTTTGAAGTCAGGCTCGGGTGGTCCCATGAAAGTCTTCACTCCCTACCATAAAGCCTGGCTGGCGAAAGTGTCCGACGATCCAGACCTTCTCAACGTGGTCGACATTCCTGCTGCAAATGACAAAAGGGCAAAGTCAACGGACTTGAAAAAACTTTTCAGTTCAAAGATCCCTGCCCTACCGGAGTCAAAGCAGTTTGCGTCGACAGAAGACAGGAATCGCATTCGGAAGCTGTGGCCAGCAGGTCATGAGGCTGGAATCAATCGCCTGCAAGACTTCCTCAAGAAGAAGGCCAAAACCTACAGGCAGAACCGGTCGACCCCAGCGACGGACAATTCCAGCCGACTCTCGCCCTACTTCGCTTCCGGTGTGATCTCAGTCCGTGAGGCACTGAAGGCCGCAATGGACGCAAACGACGGTGATGACTTCGCCTCGGGGGACGCTGGTATATCAAGCTGGGTCCGCGAGATTGTCTTCCGGGAGTTCTACAGGCACATGCTAGCCATCACACCCCACGACGCGATGAACCTACCTCACAACCTCAAGTTCGACTTTGTTCAGTGGGAAGATGACGAGGAGGGCTGGAAGAAATGGTGCGAAGGCAAGACGGGCATGCCGTTCGTCGACGCGGGTATGAGGCAGCTGAGGGAAGAGGCTTACATGCACAACCGCCTGCGCATGAACACGAGCAGCTATTTGCGCACAAATCTACTGATTGATTACAGGAAAGGAGAAAGGTTCTTTGCGGAGACATTAATCGACTGGGACTTGGCCAACGTAAGTATTAGATCATATTTTCTCAGCGCCCTTTTTCCACACGAATAAGTCTCTCCTCTTGAAACTTCCATAGAGCTCTGCAAGAAGACACTGACACGCGGCAGAACACTCAAGGTTGGGAACCCAGCTACACAGTGTTCAATCCTGTAGTGCAGGCAGAGAAGTGTGATCCACACGGGGACTACATCCGAAAGTGGGTGCCAGAGCTGAAAGAGGTCGAGGGAAAGGCGGTCTTTGACCCGCACAGTCGGCTGAGCAAGAAGGAATTTGAGAAGCTTGGCTACCCAGCGCCGCATGTTGATTTCAAGAAGAGCAAGGAACGGTGCATTCAAAGGTATAAGCAGGACATGGCAGATGCTGACCCGTAGCTTCGTCCCTTTTGAGATAGCCACAAAACTAGAGTAGAGACCGCAAATTACAATTGCTGCAGGGCAACGCGTTTGATAATGCTGAAATTCACGAACGACGTGGGAAACGACTAGTTTATCCATTGCGGAGGCCAAAACATGCTTCGCAAACCACTTGAGGGTAAGTAGTGTATCGTAGACGGTGAACGCTAATTACATGTGCATGTTGACGTGCATATAAACTACATACGTATTCTTATTGACTCAAAGAATCGAGATTCTCTGTCAGTCCTTCAATTTCTCCTGAAAGCTTTTTCTGCATATTGCTCAAGCCACCTTCACTTGTTGTACCCCTCATCCACACCGATGCAATCAGCAGCGTTGTTATGATTCTCGGCGGCGATTTAAAGAAACTTGGCTCCATATCGGTCACAACCCTCAGAGTAGATCAAACACTTTACAGAAGTGGAAAATAGTAAGCCAGTCCCAAGGAAGTCATTTCCGGCTTCTGGATTAGAGAAGAAATTTGAGGAGCAGCCGTTGGTCTCATAACATAGTCGAGGACCATGTGATTCGTTCTCACTTATGTAGTATTTGCTAAGTAAGCCGTGGCTGTCTAGAGCATACATGGATTGGTTAAAGAGCTATGCTTGTTAAAGAGCTATGCTGACACACAATGAAACGAGGGGTCAAATTCGGTCTATAATATTCAGATCATCAAGACAGAGTTCGAGGGGAAGTGCAAACACGGAAAGAGTGTGCGATCACAATATTACCGAGGATCAAGCCGCCAATTACGCCGAAGCAGTTTCCCCAAAATGGGAGGTGTGGCTTGGAAGAAAGGCAATTAATATGGAGCTGTAGTGAAATTTCTGGTTGGTCACTGCAAGTCCCTGTACTAAGGTATATTGATTGCTGAGCTCCTCTGCCTTCCGACGGGGCAAAGGAAAATTTCAACGGGGATTTTCTGAGGATAGCCGCAGAGCCTAAGCTTTCTAGGCAGGTAATCTACCATGATAAAATTATCGACGGACAATATGCTCGATCTAAACATGGCCAAATCATCAATAGCTAATGTTTTCATTGATATCGCCTGAGACAACGCTTGAAGCAAGGTAAGTTACCCAAGTATGGCCCATGACTAAGACGGGCTAGAGTGATGACCTGAACAAGCAGCACCTGCACATGGCAAAACAGCATTTCCCGAATCCGTCCAGACACGAAGACTTCATGAGTAATCCAGCACGGCGCGATTCATGACTCGTCCCAAAAGAGAAATCCGATGGTCTCGGGTTTCTGAAAATTTGCTCTAGCCCGACGCCCAAAGCTCACAACGTTCAAACCCGATTCAATGCCTGTTCCATGTGAAAGCGAAAGAAAAAAGCACCTGAAGTGGCCTGCCGAGGATCGAAGTTCGCAAAAAAAGAAAAAATTGAGTTGGCTTGCCGCTGCAGAGGCTGCACGGCAACGTCAACGAGGGGAAGTGAGGAGTTGGAGGCAGAACCGTAAGCTGCTCGGCATGCATGCTGTGAAACAACAGCTACAACCTCGTAATGTTACCGATCTTTTGGTTTTTTTTTGCCAGGATAGGAGCTTTCCAATTGGATTCTGGACCGGTTGGAGATATCCTTGACCTTGTCAGGTATTGCAGTCCGTCGAGTCTGATTGGGACAGGATATATCCGGCCTTTCGCATGTGATGGAGAGAGCTCCGTTGAAAGCTGACATGCATGGCTCCTATAACAGCAACCATCGACAACCACTTACTCAATCACTACCACCGCGATGTTCCTCTTTGGCACCCTCATGCATAGTTCGGCATGTCACCCCTAATCAGATCTGTCCTCGCGTCCGGTTTGGCTCGGATCTGGCATTCCTGGATCTAAGACGAGCACTACTCAGTGAACCAGTGAGTGCCCTCCAAGCTTCACGTGCTGTACCATCAAGGTTCCACTCCAGCTTTTTGTGTGGTCTAAAGTAGTGTCGAGAGATATTATTGGTGACAAGAGCTGCGCACTCGTCACCTTCGACCCGTGCGGAGACCTATCCTGGAGCTTGATGGACATGCGTCTGATGTTGCTCACGCATATACAACTGCTGCATGGTGTATCACCTTGTTGACGCCGTCTTAGTCCTGGTGGGTGGAGTAAAGCCAACTCAATTGCAACACCGGTCGGATACCGGTCAAGGTCTAGACTGATATTTGGGCGGCTTATTTGATGCCACGACCTGAGGCCACTTGGTCGGAGAAGCAACGCGAGTCAAGTTGTTGCATCTTCACGCATTGTTTTCTTTTTCTTTTTCTTGTGCAATATCTGCGTGGCTCAGCGCAGCATAATGCAAGAGTCACTCCTGCCCTTCAATGGAACGGTCTTCCCCAGTGAACGGCATCAGATGTCTCACCGGCCCTACAGCACCGCATACTGACACTGGCTGTGCTCGACACCTTACCTTTCTGGTTTCCGATGGTTGATGATGCACGAGCTTCGGACATATGGGGCTCAGACATATCCGATGGCAATCGATTGAGTAATGGCGGTCCTTAACTTTCTGACGATGGCGCATGAAAACGTGAGGGGGGCGAAGTCTAACATAGCTGAGGTCTCCAATTCCAGTCGATCTAGACCATGGCCTACAGAGCTAGGATATCCTGAGGGCAGAGCTGTGAAACTGAACATGCCATTTCATTTCCCCCTCCTACTTCTTGCTGCTCCAATATGTCTATCGGACTGAGGGAATCCAGCAACAAGGTTCGAGCCCCATCGAACGGCAAGTGCACATTCTCGTGTCGACGAGCCATGTCGTCTACGGACGAATCCCTCAGGAGTAAGTGGTGCACATTGCAGGGAGATCTCGATTGATTGGTGTAGCACTAGAGAGCTTCACTACACAGGAAGGGGTGCTTTGTCGATCACTGCCCCTGGTTCCCGCACCTTGGCAGCTCCTCGTTACCACCACCCTTCCGATCTCTAGCTGGAGCCGCACCCTTGATCCATGATTCCCGCATCGAGCCGGCGAGAATTTTGTGGGGGAATGGCATGGCGGAGAACCTAATTGCGAGGTTTGGAAAGTCGTGACAAGGAATCCCTTTCACGTGAAGCTTCAGGGTCCAAGACCTCCACCACCGGGCTATAGACATCGTCCGACCTACAAGATCAATATAGCTCTCGGCAAAACGTCGTGTCTTAGTGTCTGTTCACCATGGTAGCCAAGTCAAGATGTGCCTATGGCACTGCCATACGACCGACCAGTGAGCTTTGCAGTCGAGCCCTGGGACGAACGTTGCGTACAACCATTGAAAGTGATCAATGATGCCCAGGGAGGGGCTGCTGGCCAGCCGCGTAACGAGGATTGATGTCCGGCATGTTGGCCTCGTCATCGAGTGCATCCGATAGCGTCTTTGGTTGCCATAGTGTCGAGCTAATTCGTGCATATTGAAACCAATGCCGTGAAGTCTCACCATCACATTTTGAATGTTACCATTGCGGACTCTCATGAGGAAGTGCAACGAGGGATGAAGCACCTAGGCGCAGCTCAACGTTTTCGAGATCGCATCATCGGCGAATCGTCTCTCTCGATCTCCTGAATTGACTTTGTTGGGAGTTTCACGTGGCAGAGAAAGAGGAGAAGAATACACCCTTGAAGTCGAGGGACCACATGCGAGTAGGAGGAGATGCTGCGATCTAGTGCGCTGGGCTGTGATGCCTTGCCAGAGATGGTCTGGCCTTCCTGCATCGGCTCATTGACCCAATAATGTACAGTCCGGTCATGACTGAACGGTCATTGACCTTTCAGACAGTCGATGAATGGCCTGTAGAAGGGAGTCTCGAAAACCATATAAAGACATCACACGTCCCCATCTGAACTTTCCTGTGTTGATTTTCATATCATTACTCGGGCCCAGAAACACAAGGCTACACTCCACTCTCAGACTTTTCACAGTATCATACTTACACTACTGAATTGAACAACAACTTCTGCAACATGGGTGACGCACGCTCTATCATCTCTGAACCGCCAAAAGACGGCAACGTCGTCGCCGTTGACGCGTATGCTCTGGTTCAAGCCATTCTCGGGCGCACGGCTGAGAAGCCAAGGAGTGACTCGGACCGCACCGAGACACTTGACTACGACTACCTTCCAGACATCCGCAGCGACATGATGCTCTCTGCCTTTGACGAACGTGGTCCCAAGCCTGACAACCAGCCACAAAACGTCAGGATTGGGTGCTCCAACCCCTACGCTCTTGTTGAGGCCATGCTTGGTCGACGTATTGACCGGAACTCGGTCAATGCGTCAACTCTGATCTCGCAAGTTCTTCAGACCGACTACGACGAGCTGTTCGACTTGAGGAACCAGTCTGTGCTCTTTGCCGGCCTCCAGCTCAATGAGAAGGAGCGCACTGCATCTCAGCTCACCGAGAAGGACATGCACCTCCTCAGTGAGCGCGACCTCATGACGCCTGATCTGTCCCGGGTCCAGCGTCTGCAGGACCTGGAACAGATCGGCCTCAAGGATCTGAACCAGATACGTGTCAAGCATGCACGGATTCAGAATGGCAAGATCCGCTTGGTCATTCAAGCCAACGGCGAGGGCAACCGCGTCGCTCGTCAAGTGTCCAACCGCGAGCTCACGCGGACCATGAATGAGTTCCTGACACCATTCCGGCTGCGCGGCAAGGACGACGAGAACATGCCCGACCGGGACGAGAACGAGTGGTCGCCGCCCAACGCGTCGTGGCGCGACATGTACGACTACTTCTTCCAGAGCGTCAACCGACGCCTGCTCAACGACGTGACCAACTTCTCCATAGGCGATGGAAGACGCCGCACCATGCACTTCTTCGACGACCCGACCCAGGGCGCCTCCACCAACAGCTGGCTCATCGCCGCCATGTTCTCCGTCTTCTGGGCGAGCCCTGCGACCATCAACCGGGCCACCCGTGTCCACCCGCACAACGAGCGCATGGAGGACGGCAACGAGGACCGCCGCTCCCAGCGCCACACCCTCCGCGTCCGCTTCCACGACAAGGGCGGCAACAACAACAACCGCACTGAGACCGTCGAGGTTAACTACGAGATCCCCATCACCAACTCCAACAACGAGCCCGTCTTTGCCCGCGCCTCTGACGGCACCGACATCTGGCCTTCCCTTTACGAGAAGGCGTTCGCCAAGTGGATCCAGGGCAGTAGCAAGAACCAGAACCAGCACCACCCTGATATCACCAGCACCCACTCTGGTGACCCCATCAAGGCCATGGCGCAGATCAACGGCCGCGACCCGCAGTACTTCCGCTGCGAGAACCACAACTCCAACGAGCTCCTCGGCGTCGTCCGCCAGAACTGCGTGAACAACAAGGTAAGAAAGGCCCCCCTGCTTCTTCTGTATTCTCCCGCCTCCTGGCACGACTTCCTATACTGATGGCATGCCCCCTGCCACCCCTAGACCATCAACCCCATGTGCGCCTGGACCCACGCCACCGGGCCCATGTACCGCGGCAGCAACCTCGTCGCCAACCACGCCTACTCCATCTGCGGCTACGCCGTCGTCGGCGACAGGCAGTACATCGTGCTCCGCAACCCCTTCGGCGTCACCGAGCCGGCCGGCCTCACCAGCTACCCGGGCCTGCTCACCCGCATGGACCCCGAGCTCTGGCAGCCCGCCGAGCTCCTCGACCAGGGCGGCCTCTTTGCCCTCGAGACGCGCCCCTTCAAGGAGTGCTTCCAGTACATGGGTGTCGCAAAGTGACTCCTGCATGCATGGTAAAGGAAGGGGCCGACCTAAACTCTGAAGAGTGGTCCCCCTTTCCTCCACACGGTGCGGTGCGTTGTATGAGTGTGAGACATCTCAACATGCCAGAACTGACCTCATTGTCACTCCCTTTTTCTTTTTCATCTGTCACATTGTCTGATTACCTTTCATCATTTTCCTAGGAATCATTGGACATCATTGCTTCCATTCGAACCAAAAAGTTTCTGTTGGGTGGCTCGACGGGGGGTAATCCACGCTCAAGCATGCCGAAGGCAGCCCAAATTGTACCGATACGCAGGTAGTGGCCAAATCGATAGCTTCTGCGTAACTTTGCAGTGACGTTGGAGATTGATGTTGCGATGCGTGAGTTGTATAATGTAGAAATGCTGTCATCGTGAACGTCCCGGCTATTCAGAAGTCTACACCGCGGGAAGGATGAGTTGGGTTGTTTCTGGGGGAAGTCATATGACCCCAAAAACTATTTCTCGCGTGGACCGATACACCATTCGCGTTGTGACTTTGTTACGATAAATGCTCGATATCTCAGACCTAACTAAAGCCTTTTGACGGCCAGCTGGTTCTCGTTCATGCTGCGAGATGCTGCGATACCGATGCCGCTCGCCATGTGTATGCGATCATTGTCTGTGAAGGTTGGCAAATATGACCGAATTGGGTCGAGTCGGACAGTTCATTTTGCTCCGTTCAGGTGAGTGTGAGTTTATGTGATCCTGGCATCTATGCTGTGCGCGAATGGCTCACCTGACTTGTGACGGCAGAGAGTTGGGTTATTGGAGACGGTCATCGGTCTGTGACCGCTTGAATCCCGCGGTAATTTCAGGGGATTTTAGATCAAAATTGTGGCGAAGCACAGACTGTACAGGACTAGCTGAGCTGAGTGTTGGATTGAACGCTTGATCTATTAGGCTAGCTATGGTTTAGACTACGGGGGCAATGCCCCCTATATATAGACATATCTAATTTACTACGGGGAAACAGTAGGAAATAAGATATCCCGTATTTGTAATAAGCATAGGTATCTAGAATATTCTAATATCCCCCCTTAAACTTATTCCTTTATATATAAAGAATTAGTTTACTTATAAAAGAGATATTCTTATAAAATATAGCGTAAGATCCGATATATATAGTAGAATATTTATTTATATAGAAATAAAAACTTATTAAAATAGAAAAAATTTTCCATTATAAGTAAAAATATCTTATTATATAGGTAAAAATCCTAAAAAGTTATTTTAAGTACTATTAAACTTATAGCCTTAAACGTAATACGTTATATATTATTATTCGAAAGGGTTATATATATTATTTATATAAAGCATTTATAGATTTTATAATAGCTATAATATTTATTTATTTTTATAGTATTTAGGTTATACGTTATATTAATTACACTATATATACTATAAATTTATACTTTCCTAATAAAATTCCTTCCTTATATATATATATTAAGTATATATTATATATATATTATATACTGTATAAGTTATATATATAGTATTTTAGGAAAAATCTTTCTATTTTTATATTTCTAAGGGAAAACCTTTAATATTTTTATAAATATTTTATATATATTCTAAGTTACTTACTATATATAGAAATAAATATATTATTTATTTAGAGAAGAAAATACCTTAGTTCTTAAAGAGTAAACGTTTTTTTATTATATATACATATTATTAAGGCGGTAAACCTCTTTATTTTCTAGCTAATATTTTATTGCTCTATTAAACTATATTTATATTTAAACTTCTTATATATAGGTTTAGATATAGGTTTTATAAGCTAATCTACTAAATTATTATTAATATTTATATATTTTATAATTATTCGGTTTTATTTTACTATATATCTTATATAGTAATAAGCTATATTTATATATTTTATCCTTTTATAGAATATATTATTTTTAGCTAATATTTTAGCTTCTTTATTATCTATATATATAGTAGGTAGCTGTATATTATATTTTAATTCTAGATTATTATTAAAATATTCTAGTAAATTATATAGATATTCGGCCTTTTTTATTACCTTTTATAGTGCTATATATTTCGCTTTTATTATAGAAAGAGCGGGTATTTTTTATAGTTAAGAGGACTAACTTATAAGGTTAATTTTATTATTATTATTATTATTTATATTATATAAGCTAAATATATAGCTTAAGGTACTTTTACCGTTATCGAGATTATTGCTTTAGTTTAAATCTATATAGCCTATTATTTATAAATTATTTCTGTTATAATTATATTACTTAAATATTTTTAGAAATTTATATATATATCCCTATATTTTATTTAATTCGTTTATATAATATTAGCTAGGGTTAGCTATATATTTAACTAATTTATTAATAGAATAGGCTAGGTTTAGCCTTATTTTTAAGCTAATAAATAAAATAAACCTTATTTATTATTAATATAATTCTATAATATTATTATTAGCTTAGTTTATATTTTTTATTAATTTTCTATTAGGTATATAGGGTATAAGTTAAGGGATTATCTTTTTATTTATTACTTTTTCGGCTATATTAAATTTATTTAATATTTTCTCGATATATTTATTCTGGTTTATAGTTATCGTTTTATTTTTACGATTTATATCGATATTATTTCCGAGGAAATTATTTAATTCCCTTTAAAAATCTAGGTTTATAGTTTTATATAGGTTATTTATTATATTATTTATATATTATTAATTTACCCTTATTACGATAATATCGTCTATATAGTAAATAAATATTATTTACTTATTTTTATATATAAATATACCTTTATTATAAGGATAAATAATAAACCTTATAGTATATAATAACTTATATAGAAAGTTATATTATAATAATAGCGCTTGCTTTAAGCTATATATACCTTTTAAAAGCTTTACTACTTTATTTTTATATTCCGGCTTATTTATATATATAAGTAAAGGTAATTTTATATATATTTTATAGTTTATTTCCGAGTATAGAAATATATTTTT
Source organism: Diaporthe ilicicola (assembly GCA_023242295.1). Taxonomy (NCBI): domain Eukaryota; kingdom Fungi; phylum Ascomycota; class Sordariomycetes; order Diaporthales; family Diaporthaceae; genus Diaporthe; species Diaporthe ilicicola. The sequence goes on along the minus strand of JALPVH010000162.1, from coordinate 1,386 downwards.
TATATTATAGCTTAATATATTTTAGCCTTTATTTATAGCTATTATAAGTAGTATAGTATATATTTCTAGCTAGTATATAGTGGAAAAAGTCTTTAAATAATTTATGCTTAATTTTTAATTATAGCCTTATACTATTTATCTAGATTTATATCGGGTGGTATTTTCTTTATTTATTATCTAATTAGGCTTTATTATATTTATATTAGGTATATATTTTTTTTTAAATATCTATTTCCCTTTTAAAGCCTTATAGCCGGATAATAAATTTATTATTATATAGGTTTTCTATTTTAATAAACTATTATTCTTATTTAGTATAAATTTTAACTATAGTTATTTTTTTAAACTATTTAATAGTTCTTTTATACTATTTAGTTCTAAAATTATAGCTGCTATTAAATAGTATTTAATTTCTAAAGTATTTTTATTAAATATTAATAATTAATTATTTAATAGTATATTACTTATATTATATATATAGTCTTTTAAGTTCCCTTATATTATTATTTTATTTAATATAGGGGGAGAATTTTTCTCCCTATTTTATATATTATTTAGCTTATTTATACCGTTTAGCTTATATATATCTAATACGGGATTACTTATATTAGGCTATATATAAATATTATTATTATTATTATTATTATTATTATTTATGCTTAAGGCTGCTATATTATTAATATATTTTCTTTTAAGTATAACTATATCCCTTATTAATAAGGGCTTTTTATTAGTTAAGTTTTAAACCCTATATATATTAATATTTAGCACTATATTTAATAAAATACCTTTATTATTCTAAGGTTTTAGTTTTATTTTATATATATTATTTTTATAATATACTATAGATTCTTAAGTTTTAAGGTTATTTATATATAGGGGTTATTTTTTATTTATTAATTTATAAAGAGTTTTAAAATATAGACCTTAGTATAGTATTATATTATATAAATAAACAGTATATTTTATAGCCTTACCTTATAGGTAGATAAGTAAATTAGCTGTATATAATAGGTAACGCACTTTATTTATTATAATAAGATTTAGTCTTTCTATAAGCCTATTAAGCTTTTTTATATATATAGGCGTTATATAGTAATATATACTATATATATTTAAGCTTATTTTAAATCTTTTATTAATATATTCTTTTTTATTATTAGTAAAAAACTTTTTTATTTATTTATTATATTTATTTTTATATTTATTTTTATAATTATTAAAAGTATTTAAGGCTTTATCTTTATATTTAAAAAATATAACCTTTAAATATTTATTATATTTATTAAGAAATAAAATATAATATTTATATTTATTATATATAAGTTTTAAAGGTCTGCTTATATTACTATATACTTTTTCAAATATATTATATATTTTATTATT
>JALPVH010000161.1:0-125746 GCA_023242295.1 Diaporthe ilicicola | reverse complement strand
TTTAATAAAATTAAATATAATAAAAAAAAAGACTTATAATTAATATTATATTATTATAATAAGTATATAAGTTATAAAATATTAATAAAATTTATTAAATTAATAAAGAAAATAATTCTATTAACGTAATAATTAAATTATTATTAAATATAGCATTTTAATAACTTATTAATTATAATAAGCTTTATATTTATATAAATAGTTTTATAAAAAAATTATAACTTTCTTTTCTTTATAAACTATAATTATTATTTAAGCACTTATAACTTATAACCTATATTTAACCTATTAATTTATAATATTATAATTTTTAAACTTATTACTTTTAACTTTTCTTTTATTTATTTATAAACTTATACTTTTTAACCTTTACTTTATAAACTTTTAAACCTTTATAACTTATAGTAATAATTTAACTTAATTATAATTATAAAATTATATTAACTTTTTAATTACTTAATAACGCCTTTTAAAAGTAATATATTATAATAATATAACTAACTATTATAAATATATTTTTATTTAAACTACTTAAACTTATATATAAACTTTTATTCTTAATATCTTTAAATATTAAGCCTTTATAAATATTATAATATAATAAACTAAACTATTTAAGATTTTAATATTATTAACTATATTATAAAATTAACTTTTTAAATTTTTAAAATTATTTACTATATTAATATAATATTCGTTATATTATAAACTTAGCTCCTTAAGTTTTATAAACGCTTAATAACCTATAAACTTACTTATTAATTGCTTTAATATTAAATACTATACTAATATAATTATTATTTACTAATAATTATTACTTTAATATAAAAAAGATATTTTTTTTCACCTTTATTAATAATAATATAACCGCTATTTAAGCTAGCAATAATTAAAATAAAACCGATAACTTTAATAATAAAAATATAGCATTTAATAAATCCTTTAATAAATCTAGTAATAAAGCTTTTATAAACTTTATTAACCTTAAAATTAAATAAAAACTTAAATCTAATAATAAAAATATAATAGGCAATATACCTATAATAAAAGAATAAAAGTAAAAGGTTATCGATAACCTTTAAACTATAATTAATATTAATAATATAGCCGTTTAAAATAAAAAGCGTATAACCGCTATTAAATTTATAACCGTAAAAGATATATAAAATAAAAACTTTATAACCGCCGTTAAACTTATAATAGTAAAAGATATATAAAATAAAAATATTATAACCGCTATAAAGCTTATAACTGCAGAAGATATATAAAATAAAAACCTTATAACTATTATAAAGCCCTTAACCGCGGAAAATATATAAAATAAAGCTATTATAACTATTATAAAAGCTCCGATTATTAAAAAAATATAAAATAAAGCCCCTAATACTGCTAATAATATATAAAATAAAATCTTTATAACTATTATCGAGCCTGCCATTAAGCCTACCACCGCAAAAAACATATATAATAAAGCTATTATAATTAGCCCTAGTATTAATAAAGCTTATATAAAGATTATTAAAAAGCGTAAGGTTGCTATTAAAATTAGATATAGTAGCAATAGTATATATATTCCTCCTATAACCGTTATTACCCCTAATAATAAAGGCGATAATAAAGAAAAGAAGAGATATAAGCTTTATATAAAACCTAGGAAACTAAGTTAAATTACTAATATTATAATATATAAGAAATAAATTAAAGATTAAATTAATATACTACTTTTAAATAATAAGATTAAAGCTAAAGTAAAAAAGATTATTAATAATATTAATAATTAAGATAAGTAATATTTATTAAATAATATTATTAAAAATTTAAGGTTAATAGTTAAAGAAGTAAAAGATAATAAAAAAGAATATTAAAAGTTTATTCTTAATATATATATAAAGGCTATAATTATCGTTATTATAGCATTTAATAATAGCTTATCAATCCTTAAAAAGCTTTAAAATTAATATTATAAAGATAATAATAAGGTTACTAATAAATAAGTTATAATACTTATATAGCTTTAATACCTTATAAAGTAAAATAAAGTTTTATATATCTATAGCTACTATATAATAAATATTTTAGCCCTATAGGTCTAGCAGCTTAAAATATTATTAAAAAAAGGTAAAGGTAAAGCTAAGGCTAAAGCTACCGAATTACCTCTTAAGATATACTTTAAAAATATCCGTAATTATATAAAGAAAATAATAGGGTTTCCGGACTTAAAGGCATTAGAATTTAAGCTTAAAACTTTAACTCTATCCCTAATAAGTAAATAAGCTTATAAGACTACTTTAAATCCTTAAAAAATAAAAAAAGGTAGGAAAAATAAGATTAAATTAAATAAGTAAAATACTAATAACGGCTTTTAATATAATAACTATATATTAAAAATAAAATATAGTAAGGTTTATAATTCCTTTAGTTTTTAAGTTTTATAACTTTTATTTACCTTTATCTTTAATTATATTAAATTTTATAACCTTTATTTTTTAATTAAACTAAGTTTTATAATCTTTATTTATACCTATTTTTATAATAAACTTCTAATTATAACGATTATATTATATTTATTAACCCGGTAAAAAAACTATTATAATAATTATTTTATATTTATCGAAGGAATATAATAGGATTAATTCTTAGGGATAAAGGATATAAATTAATATAATATTTATTTTAAGTAATATAGGATATAGAAAGGTATATAACGGTAGATATATATTATTATAACCTTTACTTAATAGAAATATAGAGATAAGAAGAGTTTTAATATATAATAATATTTTTTAAAGCTATTTATATAAAGGTTAGGTAAATCTATAATTTTAAAAAGACTGCTAATATCGGCAGTTATATTTAGAAAAATAGTATATAATATAACGGGCCTATTAAGGCTTATTACCAGCTAGCCCCTACCACAATAGATTCTAATTAATAATAACACCCAGAATCCAACCCATTTTGCTATCACCATATATATACATTGCAAGCCCTACCAACAGGAAACTTAAACTGCTTATATATTGTATGCAGGTGAGCTTTACCACCTTAGTTTGCAGCCACCCCACCACAATCATCCAATTACGGTCATTGCAGTCTTGAATCCATGTGAGATACGGCGTCGATGAGTTTCGATCCTCCCAGAGTCAAGGTTGTGTCATTTTCAACGCCGCCGTGATCCATGCTCGCCAGTCAAATGCAGTGCCGAAGCCAATATGCAGACACCTAACTGCATTCGAACCCGGTCGGCCAGGGAAAAGAGAGATCGAGATGCCTCATACGACATACATCAGGCTCGCCACTCTAGAGCCCGCAACCCAACCGCAAGAGGATCTCGTCATCCACCTTGATACCGTTCCCTTCAAAGCCCACTTCAGCGACTCCTGTTACGACGATCCAAGTCTGACAGCCTGGCATGACGTCCGCACCGTTCGGAATGATGACCCGCCGCCGCCCAAGTACGAGGCTCTGAGTTACGCCTGGGGCTCCGAGGTGGATCCTGCCCGTGTGTGTGTCCGAAGCCGAAGCCACAAGCATGACCCCCACAGGTACTACCTGTCCATAACGCGCAATCTACACGACGCCTTGTGCGCATTGCGGAGAAATCGTCTCGCTGCCGAGAATCCCGAGGGCGCTCTCGCGTCCAGTTTATCACGTGTCCTATGGATTGACGCCATCTGCATCGACCAGGCCAACGCTGCGGAGAAGGGCCCTCAAGTTGCGATGATGGGAAGTATTTACCACTCCGCCAGCCGGGTTGTGGCATGGCTGGGCCCCGCAGACGAGACATCCCACCGCGCCATGCATTACATGTGCTCCGTCGGCTTGCAAGTCAACGTATCGTTCCGCGGGTCAGAGCTCTCACCCGCCCCAGGCGCCGTCGATCCGATCTTGGGGTACATGCTGGTGCCGCTTTTTGAAACCCATGACCACGAAATGGCCAAGTGTCTGGTTGCCTTGCTTGGGCGTGCGTGGTTCTCTCGCCTTTGGGTGGTGCAGGAGATTCTCCTCGGAAATCACATGCGAACGCTCGTGCTTTGTGGACCTCAAGACGCAGTGCCGTGGTCCTTGCCCCAGGGTGTTCCGCAAGGCCATCGCTGCGGTAAGCTGGAAGTGGCGACATGGGACTACATCTCAGCACATTCATGCTGTCATGTCGCGGCTGCGGACATTTGTAACGTTGCAGGACAACACAGCGTATCTGTCGCGCCTGCGCCACGACTTTGGCGCGCTCACATGCAAGGACCCGCGCGACAGGATCTACGCCGTGCTGAATTTGCTGGGGCCTCTCGAGCGGCGGCATCTGTGCATCCGTCCAGACTATGACAGGCCCGCCGCAAAGTTGTATCGGGAACTGGTGAGGCGGTCGATCGGCGTCCTGGGCGATCTGACGATCCTGGAGGAGTGCGAGGCGAGTGCAAAGTGCGACAGATCGTTGCCAAGCTGGGTACCAAATTGGGAGTGCCAGTCTGCTTCTCGCGCGTCTAGAAACGTGGAATCATTCGCCTCGGCACAGCTTGGAGGCTGGACCGCAGGTAATGATATTCTAGACGACAGCAACGACATTCTGGCTTTGACCGGAGTCAGCGTTTCGACGATCCAGCAAATCGGAAGAGGTGACCCTGATAATATCGACACCAGGGACGACATTCGCGTCGCCCAGATGCTCCTCCAGAAAGGGCTGTGGGAGCCCGACCGGCCATGGGATGTTCCTCTGTGAGAATGGGTGCGCACCTTCTTGGCCGGGGAGGTCGCCGAGGCCATGTCTCCTGTACTGCTATGGGCCCCCACGATGGAAGATGGTATAGAGACACTCCGGGCCATGATCGCTGCAGCAAGTAATACACCATACAAGGCCACTTTCGATAAAACGAAATGGGTATCCAACATGAGTAAGAGGTTCCTCACGAAAGCTGGAAGCCGAGTTGCCGGGCGGCGCATGTGCAAAGACTCACGGGGATCGCTCGTCTTGGCTCCAGCACTGGTACGCCCTGGTGACTTGGTTTGTGTTCTTCTGGGAAGTGACGCTCATATGATCCTGAGACGGACCTCGCAAACAGGCGAGCAGTTCCGCTTGGTTGGAGCGTGTTATGCCCATTGCGCCCTATGTAAGCCAGCACCCTGCTTTCTCATGTTGAATATTGCGTTGAAGATTTGTCTTCGTTAGCAGCTGGTCCTAACCTGACTCCATCTCCCTCATGGAGATGGGACTGCGATTCTGGGTCCTTTGCCCCCTGGAATCCGAATCGTTCACAACCTTCGAACATCTAAGATGACCTTTATCTCTATCGAAACTGGGCGACGATCCTTGCTTGACCTGCGGTTGTCACACCTTTTCAGTGAAGAAAGGCTTGCCGAGTTTGAAAATGCACTTCTTGAGAACGAGGATTCGACGGTGAGCATGCACGAGCAGATTGATCCTGAGGTTCTATCCAAGTATGGGAGAGGGTTAGACGGCAAGAAAGGGGTTGACATGCGGAGATTCGAGATCATATAACTATTTGTACGTAGCTTTGGGACATAATCTGGCCGCTTCGTTCTGTCTCAAGGGACTTATAATTTATTCCGGAATTGCAACTGACCAACTCCGGTAGTGTATGGAGACCGAGCGAGATCTTAGCCTCACCAGGACGCTTGTCTAAGGCTTGGTATGGACTCTTCAAATCTTGAAGTAGATGCTATGGAAGATCAAAAACTTCCTGTACTGAACCCCGTTTACCTGTAGCATCTCCCATGGATCCGGTAGGCTGTAGAGAACGAAGGAAATACTGGTAATTTAAATTCAATTTCTCTGTTGGTATCTTTACTTGATATATTACTCATCCTCAATTGTACCGTTTTCAGTTTCGTGTTTACTGTTTCCGATGTTCATTTTCTTCACGGGGAATTTTGCCAGAGAACAAGGAAATCTGAGGGACAGAAGTAACTAATAAACAATGGAGAGCAACAAGAGGAATTAGGACCTAGGGAAAGGAGGGACATAGCAAAAGTGTGTGGCGGCTCGAGCAGAAAAGGGGGGGAAAAGTGATGAGACTGGGACTTGAACCCAGGAGGATTGCTCCACCAGGAATGATTGTTAAGATTAACCTTAACCTGGCGCCATAACCTTGAATGATTATTAGAACGTGCAAGATATTATTGATACAGCATGAAGCAACTTACCAACTCGGCCATCTCACCGTGTGATGGATTTTTGTGGTACGGGGGATTTGTAAAGATTGTGTGGGATCCATGGATCGTGGTGGAGCGGAAGGGGTCGCGTCTGGGGGCTCCGGGATCCACCACTTGAGTCGGGACCGGAGACAGCCGAACTACACTGAGTTCACTTGATTCGGCTTTCAGAAAAATGGTAAATTCTGTACCCGTATCTTGTAAGCTTTGCTTGATGTTCTTTAATGAAGACGCGCTCCGGGACTCTGCAGGAGGAAATGGTCACCAAGTGTTACTAAATCGCGATGTATAAACAGTGAACCTTTAGTTCCTCTTTCCCTAATATGAAAAGTGGTGCAGTCTAACAAGTTGTCGTATACAAACATTTTTGCCAGATATATTACCCTTGCAGCTATGTAGCAGCCGAAATGAAATACACTTTTATATAGTGATAAGTCTGGGGAAAATTAAACGCCGAAGACTTAATCGGAGCTCTTATCTGCTTAAAGGCGCGGTGGTTATCGTTAAGGATTATATTAGCTAGAATTCTCCAAGGTATAATAAATTCTGCTACGGTATAAATAGGGCTAGGTTTCCGGAAAGAATAATTAATTAATATTACTTTTCTTACCTTTAACCGGCAGAATTAAGTGCCTATATAGGTAAGAAAAGTCTTTATAATATAAAATTATTAGTATTTAGTACCTTAAGTAAATATTAACTCGGTATTAATAAAAGCTTTATTATCGCCTTACTGCTATTATATATATAGTTAATATAAGTAATATAAAATTATTAGTAAATAAAGGTATTATAGTATAATAGTAATATAGTATAATACCTTTTTATTATTATCTTTATATATTAATTATATTATAACTACGGGTTTAACTTACTTATAGGTTAATTTTAAAAGCGATAGGAAGAAGCTATAATATTGCCTTAAGGAATAGCTATTCTATTAATTTTTAATAGTAATAGCCTTTTTTTATTAAATAGTTTAATAGCGCTTCTGCCCGGTTAAATTAAAAATAAAATTATAGGGCTAAGGGTAATAGTATATAATATATATTTTTAGGCGTAAATTATTTAAATTTAGCTTTATTTTTAATTATATTAAAATATTAATATTATTACCTTTTAAAAACTTATTATAGTAATTATTACTATAGCTTATAACCGGCTTAAGTATATTATTTACCTATAGGTAATAGTTTTTAGTAAGCGGATATTATTATTATATAGGCTAATAAGTAGAGTTAGTCTTTAAGGGGGTATTTTCTTTTTAAAAGCTAGCTATAGCTTAAAGGTTAGCGGTAGTTTTCCTTTACGCTATAATCTTTCTTTTTATTATAATTTTTTTTCTTATTATAGTTTTCTTTCTTATTATAATCCTTTTTTTCGTTATAGTTTTCCTTTTTACTATAATCCTTTTCCTTACCTAATAGTTTAATATATTAAGAAGATTGTTAAGCAGCGGTAATATACCTAGGCTTTTATACCAGGTTTAATTTTAAATATCCTATAGGGCTATAAGGTATTAGCGGTGCTAATAGCTACTGCTAGTATATTTATATCTTTTATACTGGGTATAGCTATTGCTATTATAAAGTTAATATAACCGGCTTAAAATAATTATCTTTTTCGGAATTATTAATAATTATAAATAAAAAATTTAAGTTTATATTAGTAATAAAGCTAAAATTAATATTAATAGCTAAATGCTATAATATAAAATAATTCTTATTAAAATAAAATAATATAGGGTTACTTTAGCTATTAATATACCTATTATAATATTATATTATATATTACTTTTATTATTAATAATTATATAATTAATTAATAGCCTATTAAAACTATAGATTATATACTTTATATATTTTATAGCTATAATACCTTTAATATAATAAAGTATAATCTATAGTAAAATTAGCTATAGTTAGCTTAAGCACTTAAGGGCTATTTTACTTAATTTAGCCTATAGTAGGCCTATATTACTATATAGCTTAAGTGTAAAATTTAGTTATTAGTTATTTAAATAATACTTTCTTAAAGTTACCTTATATATATTATAGCTTCTTATTAGCAGGCTAAAAGTTCTGCTTAATTTTATAAATAAAAAGGGTATAATTAATAATAATAATATTAAATAGAAAATCGAAGATAATAGCTTAAGCTAGCCTATAATAAAACTAATATTTATTAATTTAGCTAAGCGATTTATAATAATTAGCAATATTTATATTATTTATCTATTAGTTATATATATCGATAATTAGCGAAATAGGTAATAATACTTTTACTTAATTATTAAAAGTAATATAAAGAAAAATCTTTTTTTTTTATAATAAAGGCCCGAGCTATCTTTTATTATCTAATTATAGGTTTTTTAAAGCTAAAGAAAATATTACTAATAAAAAGAATTATAATGCTATCCTTTTATATAATTCTTATAGATTTATAGTTAAGGGTAGGTATTAAAAGGGTTTTACCCTATAATATATTATTTTATACCCTTTTAATATAAATAAAATAAGTAGAAATACCTATTAGGTTAACTTATATAATATTAAATATAATAATATTAATCTTATAAAAGGAATTTATAAAAAGCTATATAGGAAAAAGGTTATTAATAAATAGGTAATATTATAAGTAGCTTAGCAGCGGCTTAAATAAAGCTTTATAAAGCTATTATATATAATACTAAGTTAGCGCTATATTAATAATATATTTTAGCTAACTCGGGTAATATTTATCGGGTATATTAATAATATATAAGCTTTAGCTAATAAAGGTAAAATTAAATATATATTTATATTAACTTAAGTAAAATACTTTAAGGCTAATCTTAATAAGCTTATAAAGGAATTATAATTTATACCGGCTATAGTTAAAGAATTTATAAATAGCCTTATTAACTATAAATAATATACCGGGCTATTATAATTACTAATTAATAGTTTAAATCTATATTATTAAATAATCAATCCTTATAAATAGATTAATATTTTATTATAATATTAAATATTATATATAAAAGAACTAGAAAAGTAGCTAAAAGCGGTTATAGGCTATATAGCGCTTTAAAAGGTAAATTAAATAGAAATATAATAATTTAGCTTAAAATTAATTAATTTTATCTTTAAAGTAAAAGCTTAAATAAATAATAATACTTAAAAAGATATATAACTTAACGGTATAAGTATTATACTATTATTAAAAGTATAAGTTTTCTTTTTATATATCCGGGTTTTAAATAAAATAAAAGTATATATTAATATATTAGGCTAAGGTTTTTATTAAGGGTAAGGGAAAGAATTTAAGGAAAATATTAATTTTCTATAAATTAGTAATATTAAGGTATATTCTTAAATTAAAGTTTATAAGCGATATCTTATTAAAGGGCTAGCTATTAAAGCTATATAACTAGGGCTTATAAATATCTTTAAATTTAGCCTTAGCTTTATTAGCTTTATTTAGCTTAAATAGAAATAAAGTAATAATAGCTAATTAATTTAGCTTAAAATATAATAGGCGTTAAATAATATTATTTATATAAGGGTTATAAAAAGAAGGTGCTTTATTAAGATTACTATTAGCGTTAATATTAATATTAATATTAATAGCCGGCTTACTAATTTTATTATAAGTATTAAGGTTTAAATAGGTATAGTTTTATTATAGCTTTAAATAGTTATTCCGGTAGAAATACTTATTAGCCCTATTATTATTAGGGTTAATAATATCCTTATTAGAATTATTAGCCTTTTTAAGTAATAAGTTATCTAGGATTTATATATTAAAAATATTATTAATCTGGCCGGCCGATATATATTTAAGGTTTAAGTTAAAGCGTTATAAAAAGGTATATTTTATTTTTAAAGAAACCTTATACTTATAACGGTTATTTTAAAGATTTTTAACGTTATCTTTAAATAAATCTTTAAGGTTAATTAGCTTAAGAATAAAAAGGGTATAGCTACTATTAGCTATAAATAGTATTAGGAAGCTTAAGTATAGCTATAAGTATAGTAAAATAAATATAAAATATATAATAAGAAAGGTTTTTTTACTTATAATAATTTATAAGGAAATTATTATTTAAAAGGTATAATATTAGCTATATATTATTAGTATATCGACTTAAATATACTTAAATAAAGCTTTTCTAACTATTAAATTAATAACTATTATAAAAATAGTAAGAAATTATAAGCTTAACGGAAAACTATAGATATTTCTAAATAAATTAATTATTTACTACTATTAGAGGTATTATAAGCTTATATATTATATAATAAGTAAGGGTATAAGTATAGGTATAAGTTTTTTAGCGAATTTTAAGATAGGTTAGCCCTATATAAAAAAGCTAGCTATTTATTATATAAAGGGTTAATTTTAACGAGGAAAAGTATAAAACTAATATTTTTAATAATAAAGATATTAAATATTTAATCGGTTAATTAGATTTCTATTATCTTTATAGTATTTTATAGTAGCGTTATTATAAAGGGTGTAAAGGTTAATAAGCTTAATGGAAGTAATTATAAGCAATTAAAGGTTTAAAGTTAATTATAATTAAAACGGGCAGGCGGTTAATAAACCTTAGCCTTAACCCCCCTTTTATATAAGGGGTAGGTAGGGGGATTATAGGGATATTGCTTAAGAGGCTTTATATAGAATAATATCGCTATATCTTTTAATTTTATATATTTTCTTTTAAAAAAAAATTTATATAAGTACTTTTAATTAATCTAAATTTAATAATAGCTTTATCTATCAATATAAATAGCTAGGTATTAAAATATTTAGGTATAAAGTTAATAATATAGCTTATATATTATATTTGCCCCGTTTATACCGGGTGGGTATAATAACCACCGTGCCTTTAAGCAGTTATATATAGGGGGTGCCTCACCTTCGGAACGCTAAAATTAGTTAATAGCTATATAAATAAGATAACTTCACTTATAAATTATTAAATAACAATTATTAAATAAAATACGGATAAATTCTATATATAAACTTAATTCTTTTATTTAAATAGCGTATTTAATAAATAGTTATATTTTTATTTTTAAAAGATAATATTTAGCTTTAAAAAAAGAGTATTTATTTTCCTATATTAAATATATTAATATATAAACTATCTAAACCACCTTAGCTATAATTCTAATAATAAATCTTATATTTAAAATATCTTTATTAATATATTAATATAATATATATAAAATATATCGCTATATAGCCTTTAAATTCCTTTATTAACTAAAACTAAATATATTTATATAAAAACTTATAGTAAGTAAGTTATATAGCTTAAATAATTTATATACTAACACTTTTAATATAGAGAAATAAATATTATTTTTTAATATTAAATTCTTATTAATAATATTTACTTTTTTAATACTATTTAATATATATAAAGAATATTTATATAAAAGAATAAGTAGTTAAATTTCTTTTATTTATTTATATAGGTTATAAATAGGAAATATAATATAAACTCACTTAATTTATATAGCTGTTAGCCACTTTCTGCGTTCCAAAGGTACAGGCGTTCCGAAGGTGGGGCACCCCCTATACTGAACAGTCCACTAACGCGTGAAGAAGACGGAGAGGTGAATTCATCACAGAGACAAATTCACCGGTGTTGTACTCGGAATGTTTCTCGATAAGTGCAGAAGCAAATATATTTCGGGGGTGACCTGGATATCCTTCAGGACACAATTCTAGAAGGGGAGAGTTCTAACCGTAGTTTAGATGAAATGAAAACGGACATAGATTCGATCAGGACATCAGAGGGCTCCGTATGTGTGCTGAATCTCGAGAAATCGCACCTCAGCTCTATCAACATTGGTTATCCACGCGAGTGCTCTTCCTTCACAAAGTCAGCCGCCCTCTCCGCCACGCCGACTACTGTGCTCGTGATCGTCCCCTGCGGTATCATCGGAAAGACGCTGGCATCAACCACCCTCAGACCTTGAACCCCGTACACTTTCAGCCTACCATCAACCACACCGCCGCTATCCTGCGGCAGCATGGCATTAGTTCCCGAGTGGTGATAAGCAATCAACAACCTCTCCGCCACGAACTCGTCCACGTTGTCCTCATCCAGCACACCACCATCCAGGTACCCCGACTGGAACACCGTCCCGTTCCCCTCCAGCAGCCCGCTCAGCGGCGGGTTCTGCACCACATCCCGCATGTGGAAGGCCAGCTGCCTCTCGAGCTGCCTGTCCAGGGGGTGCGAGAGGTAGCGCGGGTCCAGGCGGGCCTGCTCGGCCGGGTCGCCGGACTGTATGTGCACCGAGCCCCGGGAGAACGGGTGCGAGACGAGGCCGATGATGCTGAAGTAGTTCCCGCCGTCCCCGGGGCCGGCAAAGACCTTGGAGCTGTCGTTGTAGAGCCATGGGGAGATGCCCCCCGCGATCCATATCTCCTGGACAGCGGAATCCCGGGACGAGTTGAGGCCCTCCAGGAGGAGCTTGTGCTGTGGTTCAAACATTGGATCTGGGGACGGGTCTTCCATTGCGTCGTACGACCCGCCGATCTGCTCGAGGGAGAGGAGTGCCGAGCTGCCATTGACGGTGGAGAAGGGTCCGCTCCGGGACGAGGTGTACTCTGCTAAAGCTGCGTTGAATGCCTCGGTGGATGAGAAGTCATCCGTGGTCGTGACCCCTGGAACCACGACCCACCCGAGGGGCAGCATCAGGTGGTTCTGGAAGTTCTCGCCGACGTTCGTGTTGTTGACGCGGCACTCGATCCGGAAGCTGCCCAGGAGATCACAGTTGCCTATCCCTGAGAGCTCCAGTAGCTTTGATGACTGCATTGATCCCGCCGATAGGATGACCTCCTCACTCGCTTGTACCGTGTGGGTTGAGTTATCCTTGACATACGCCACTCCAACAGCTCTGGGACTCGCTGCCGTTCCATCCGCCTCGCTGTCGTTGAACAGGACCTTTGTGACGAAAGCTCCAGTGACGACGGTAAGGTTCGGTCTCTCGGAAGCACGGAGGTGGTACTCGGTCGCAGGATAGCTTCTCTCCCTCGTCTGTGGGTCAATGTTGAAGAGGTTCGTATACCCTCCCGGCGCCTCTCCTCCCCTCGGGTCCCCGTCAGGGTACAGCCCCAACCTCTCGAACGTCTCGGCCCATGCCTCCGTGAAGGGGCCGTACGATGTGGGAAATGAGTTCAAGATTGGCCCATCCGATCCGTGTAGATCTGGGTCTACGTACTGCGTCTGCATGTCCTCAATTGCCTCCGCCGAAGGAGGGGGGATGTACGCCTCGGACTTCTTCAGGTAAGGCTGCACCTCGTCCCAGCTCCAGTTCGCGTTCCCCAGGGCGCCCCAGTTGTCGATGTCCTCGCGCGAGGCGTGCGTCCACCACATGAAGTTGACAGCACTGCCGCCGCCAAGGCCTTTGCCTGCGATGTTTGCATGGACTCGGTTGTTGAGGTATGGCTGACGACGACGTCAATCTCACCAGTTGGTACGAAAGGGCAGTGGTACATAGGTAGCCCTTACCTGCGGTACGTTCCGGTAGTCCCAGTCATACTCATGGTCACCATACATGGACGCGAATATGCCAGGGCACTGCGTCTTTGTGTCGTTGATATGGTCACCCCCAGCCTCGAGGACAAGCACAGAGAACCCTGGCTCTTCGGAGAGGCGCGTCGCGAGGGTCAAGCCAGCCGCGCCACCACCGACGACTCTGACATCTCGTCAGTCCCGGCATATGTATCACAAAGGGGTACTGCATGTGCTCAGCCCTACATGAAGTCGTACGAATCCCGTGCTGCAGCGTGCCAGAAGAGGCAGATGCCAATGATCGGAGCATATTTGGCTGTCAACATGGTCGTTGAATCGGAAAAGAGAACTCATTGTTCCTGTAAAGCAAGCGAGAGGTTCCCAGCTTCATTATAAGCAATGCTTATACCGGCTCCTCAGGAATCGAACTGCCGCCATCGCATTGTGCCTCAGTGATAGCCATTGGTGGTGGACTGGCCCAGAATTGATCGTCTTGGCTGCTTACGGTCTTGTGTGACTGGACCTGCTAGTCTGCATGCTTCCAGGAGACAAGAGTGGGCTCTGCTGACGGACACGCAAGGAGAATACTACGTTCCCCATTTTGATAACGGCTCTGTGGCATGACATTGACGACAGGCTCACTCAAAAGGATTCGGGTCCAACTTAAGAAGCCTGGGATCCCCGCTGTCTCCCCCTTTCGGTAACACGCGATGCAACCACAGGCTGTCTTTTTCGATCTTCGACTTGTTGACGTCGTGCAGCTTCTCGTTCAAGCCCAGCACAACGCCGTTTCCTCGTGGGCTGTTGTCGCTGTCACTTGGTTTTGATCTCCTCGCATCTAGGACCTTATCATGCCCCGAGCTTGGAAGCGTGAAATGCATTGCACATGGTACGAAGCCACTGGATTCGCCTGCGAAAATGATTTTTGTTCGCGAGTGATAGGCACATCGGTAGTTTTTGCGAGGCGCGAACTCCTCACCGGACGTCAGATGTGGCACCACAGCCAGCAACGGCCTCTCTACCAACAATGGTCGACTTCTGGGCTTGTGCGCACACATCTAAAATTGATGAATCACTCAGCAAGTTCCCGTGGGCCAGGACTCTAGAAATTTTAAATCCACAGCGGTCTTACATGACTTTTCTGCGGTGTTATAGCAGGGTCGTCTCCTCATACCTAGGTATTCATCGACTGTACCAAACATCGACTGCGTAGGTATATGACTGTACGGCATGTTACACGAATCTGCCGCGGGGGACTGACATCCACGAGTAGCAGACAACATCAATGAGCAACAGCGTACATAGTGACGCCAGAACTTTCAATTCCAGGTATACCATAAGGAGAACAAATCCTGGCCGAGAGACAAGTTGCTCAAGGTAGTACTGGAGAAGAAACCTGGTAGTGGTTCACCCAAGCACCTCACGCCCACAAGGTTCGAGAGAGTGTGTCCACGGTACCGGAAAGCTAACACCGTGACCTACTGTGATGGCTGACAATCTAGCTGTCATTGCCAAAGGACCTACAATGTACCATCGTTCGTCTACCGTCAATGATGCTTATAGCCGCGCCGTCACACGTACTGCTGAACATCCTTGTGTTGTGTAGCCAGCCATGACTGTTCACTCCTTCAGAGGATACTTGAAGGCCTGGCAGGCTGTTACGCCCATCGCACAGGCCCCTCTTGAACTCGTGATGTGGATGCTGGGATCCAAAATTGCATTGGATAGGACTGACGTTGCCTGATGCTTGGCCTGCGCAGCAGCAGCATGCAACAAGCTCAAAACTTGGGGAGCTGCAGGGCCTATTGGTAGCTGAGGAAAGCCGGGAAGTAGGTGGCTCAGAAGAGCGACGGCCAGACAAATCTGTGGTGGGTTCCGATGGCTTCCGCGTATAAGTGTTAGAATTCTAAAAACCACCGTGATCCTAGAGATATCGCTGGGCCGGGCCTGTATCCATCGAAGCTAGTTTAGGGACCTAACAGAGGAGAGACAAGGTCTCAGCGATGTGCGCCAAAGGCTCTGATTCACGGCAGCAGACTCTTGGAGACATCTCCTACGTTAGACGGCAAAGGGGTCACACCGGGAGGCCACACATACAATACATGGGAGGGTAACGGCGAAGGAACGTTGTCGAGCACACCCGTACACCCAGCCCGGACCGTGCTCGTATCTGTCGAGGTACTTAGGCAACCACGAGTTAGATTGCTATCCCTAGGGTGAGGGCATTAACAGAGTCATGGTCGATTCAAGGCCTGACTCTCTCCCGTGCCGCCGGCGCCAGCATTAGGTGGTGAAGCAGACCGAATCCAGACCGGGGAAACGCTGACATGTGCTGAAGCATCCCCTCCCCCCTCCCCCTCCCCCCTCCCCGCCTAAATCACCATCTGTTCACCAAGGAAGGCCGAGCACTGGCAAGGAGGAGCAAAGAGACCGGACAGCCGCTAACCTCGATCGAGGCCACGGCGATCCGCGAGCCGGAGTCGGGGTCCCCGAGGCTCGAGAGGCTCGAGACACACTGTGATCGACAACCTCCCGCAAGGTGAAGTCAGTGGACAACAGAAGATTCTTTTGTAGCTGTAGCAGCAGACGTCACCTCTGGTGGAATGGTTTCCGCCCGAAGCTTTGTATGCTGAGGATGAAACGGCAAGGGACGGTCGTTGTCTTTTGCAAAGAACAAGAGACGCTCCTGCTCTCCCGTGGCCGGGTTCAAGTGCGTCCTGTCTACATGGGCGTTTTGGCATCTGGGAGAAAGAAGCAGCTAGGTGGTCGCATGCATACTGATGGCCGCATAGCCGTAAATTCCCCGGTCCGGGACGTCGAGACAAGTTCGATACCCACGCAGGTGACTCGTAAAGAGAGGCTGGTCCAGCAGGATGAGACAAACGCCTCTGGACGATGCAACACAACAAGCATGTGGAAACCTTGATAGGACGGAGAAAATGCGGGTGGATCGCACGAGACCTGCTTCTGTAGACCAGGCTGCATCTTGACTGCATGTACCTGTCGAGTCTGGAACAGTCGCAGCCGCTCTTCTGTAATTTTTCTCGCCATCTAAAGCGGTGTTGCCATGTGGAACAGGTAGGGCAGGGCCGTGATATGCCATCTATAGGACGGGCGGCGTCTCTGGGGCTTTGTTTGGCCCTCGAGGCCCAGGCAGGCAGCCGTCATGACCAGCCCCGTGTGGGTAGGTTGACGCAGCCTTTACACGCGCGGGGACGAATGAGAGTAGTCCAATGCAGACTGGACATGTTGCTTGGTTGCTGACTTGCAGTGGGCAGCAGCTGGAAATGGAGGGGAAGCCCGAACGACAGTGCAGGCCGCAGAAGAGGCCCGGCCTGATGGACCGGCGAATGGGCACGAACTGCATAGGGAAGGAGTCTAATGTTTGCTATGCCCAGGTTTAGGGTGAGATTGGGCAGGAAGCTGGACAAGCGTGGCGGCGAGCGTAGCGAGTGACAAGGAGCGTTCCGACGCCCTCCAGACGTATAATAAGCCCGCGCGTTGTTGATAGATGGCGAGGACTTCGGGCTTGGGCTCCAATTGCAGGTCGGGCCATTATACGCGTCACTGTTCAGTATGTGTGAGTGTTACTGATGGCGTTGAGGCTTTACGGTTCGGGTTAGCAACAAGCTGAGCGAGACACTTGCCCCTTAAGGCAGACCGAGCCTCCCCCGCCCTACTCGGCGTGGTGCATGTGCGTTGTGGACTGTGGAGATGTCTCGAGTCAAGTGCGGGCCGATGTCTCTGATTCTGGAGGGCCGGAAAGTCTGCGGAAAGTCTGCCCAAGCGTGTGAAGGAAGTGAGACAGGAGCCACTTCCAGGGCCATGTGGGATGAGATTCTCTGACCGTGCCGTCCTGGCAGGTGGTCGTGGGACCGAGACAACCTGGACGCAGAATAGTGTAGGCAATAGCATGCCGTGGTCCCCCGTCCGAGGTGCGGACAGGTCTCGACGTGCCGAATCGAATGCCAAGGCCACACAAGGCAGGGCAGATGGGAGGGGGGGGGAAACGGGCAGGAGGGTGCAGCTGATGGTCCGGATGTGGTCATTCATGCTGGGCTCAAAGTCTGACAACTGTAGATTGCATGTCCAAGCCCAAACGAGGACTTGGACTCACCACGTCAAACTTGACAACAAAGTCCGGCATTGATGCCCGAGGCGACAGCCCGCAAGGTGAGGCGTGGTCGACGGACATACGACTGGCTGGCTGGCTGGCTGGCTGGCCGTGCTGCTGGGTGGCATAGGTTGGGAGGTTGGGAGAGGGAAAGGAATGGTTGAAGGGGGGCCTAATGATTGCTTCTCTCACGTGCGCGGGCCGCTGAGTGGTCTCGCTCCTGTCCAGTCGCCTTGTTTCCCTTTCTGACTTGTCCAGGTCGCATGCTGCTGATCTCGGATCGTCTTGCGGCCTGGGTCCTGCCTCTTACGCAGAGGCTGAAGGTGAGTACCTAGGCTAGGTAGTCAGAAGATGTCCATGCTGTGCACCAAGTCAGTCGCGAGTGGGTGGAGAAAATAGTTCGCTGCACGCAGGCAGGCAGACACACTGGACTGGGGGGGGGGGGTGGTTGGACGAGCAGGCAGAGGCAGGCACGCAGGTCATAGTCGAGGTCATGGTCGTGGTCAAGGAGCAAGAGCAAGGTACCACAGTACCTTCCCTACCTCCCCAGGTCCCCTTCCGCCCCTACCTTTCTGCTTGCTGTACATACAGGACATAGCACGAAGGCACGAAGGTGTTGGGCGTGTGTGTACGTCTGTACAATTGGTTCGGTTTGTTTCCCCTGCCCGGCATCCTGCAACTTATCTGTGTACGGTATGGCTGGGCTGCACCTGTGCGGAAGCACTAAACACCAAAACGTTACATGATTTCGAGGTCCCGAGGTACCCACCAACAAGTTCTCACCATCGGGTCATTGCAGTATTTGCGCTCACTCCCACAGATGTAGACCTTGACGATGCCACTGAACTAGAAAGCCCTGCCTCTGGATCCATCTACGCTGCTAGGTACCTAGGTAAGTAATTACATGGGTTTTATTCTTGCCGTCATCTCACGGCAATAGGGAAGCGGCCAGTGCCCCCCTGCTTGAGCTCTTTCTACAGTTCTGATGACAGCAGACGACACAGGGCAGACAATGATCGGAGGCACCCTGGCATGACGGGCGTGTGCGAACAAGAGACATCCCTGTTGGTGGTAATAAAAAAAGGTTTGAAGTGTCGAAAGGTCTCAGGGTCCCCAGGTGGAGATACCAGAGACGCCGACGCCGACAACCACCGCCCACAGACGACGATGCGACGGCGCGATGAGACGACAAGGCAATGTGGACAACGATGCAGCTGATGGACTTTCGGACTGCGTCTATGTCAAGTACCGAGTACCCCGGGGCCTCCCTCCACCGCACGCCCCAGTCAAGTCCCGCCCCTCGCCCCTTTTGGGCCAGTTGCGTTGCTTGTTGTCTATCGCGCTAGGCGACAAGTTAATGCTTCGTTCATGCCCATGCCTCTCTCTGTCAGGTCTGTCTGTCAGGTCTCTGCAGTGTCTGCCTCGCGTTAGAAGACTGAACAGGGAACAAGAAAAAAAATAACCACTCGGTTGCCAGATCTCGCCTTATCCCATCCTGTCCTACCACCGACCACCCTCCTCATCCCATATGTTACCATGCCTACCGCCGCATGTCACGCCGTGCCATGCCCATGCTTTGACACATCTCTAGCCCATCTACTGCCACCACCCTGGCCTCCTCAACCCTCAACCCTATCGAGCTGCCCCCACGGCCCAGCGACCATCACTGGAGCTTGTGGGAGCACAGACCGGCGACGGACCAAGGCCGTGCGAGATCCCAAGAGCGATCGACACGGCATCGTCAGCTATAGCACAGCATCCCCCGGCTATAGATCTGAAGCTTGGGCCTTCTGCAGCGGGCCAGCGGCGCAGACCTAGACCTCACCAGACCTCACCTCTGCGGCCCAGGGGTTCATTCGATCGCCCATAGTGGCAGTCTACTATGCATGCAACATCCTTCACCTCTTGCCTCCCCACTGCCGCACTGCCGCGAGCCCGTGACGGCGCTGAACCTTGACGGCAGACACGGTTCGGCCGTCGCGCGCTATTCGGCTTGTGCGCTCAACTGGCCACCCGGGGCCCGCCCAACATGAGCTTGCTGCTGCCGTGGGTCTGTCAGAGACGGTGCCCACAAGACCTGCTGTGGTTAGCAGCGAGCCTCTCTCTCTCAGCCGCCCCACCAGCTGCCAACAACCTCTCCGTCCTGAGGGTCGTTATGGATACGCACATGCATGGCCTCTGGCATGGCATGGGCGGACCCGCCAGGGTCTCCGGGTACCTAGTGTATCTACCTAGGCACTGCACCGGGCATGGGTGGATTCGCCCAGTCTCGCCTCAACCACTGCATGAGCACACACTACGCTACATTGGACTGCACTGGACTGCATTGCGCACCAGCACTGCGCAGAATTTCCTCCGTGGCCGGCACACGGTTCTGCCTCCGTTCGACTCAGCCGAACCCCTGAGCCTCCTCCCACAGAGGCTACCGTGACACAGATTTTGACCAGCAAGGGATGCCACCTATGCGACCTATGCGTGCTCAAGCTATCCTATCCCGACTTCAGAGACGGAGTGCCAGGGCACATGCCGCCCCACACCACTCTCGACCTGACCTGACCCGACCTGACTTGTCCTGTCTTGTCTTGATTTCCTATGCAGCAGTAGGGACCTTGCCTTCCTTGCCTTGCCTTCCTTGACCTAGATACTGTACACTACCTTGCCCTGCCCTGCCCTGCCCTGACCGTCTGTCAACCATCACCGTTCACTGTGACTGTCTGTCTGGGCCTCAATGCAATGCCTGGCGTCCACTATCCCAGCTTCCCCCAGACCCGTCTTCCGTTGCGAGCCCCTCAGATCCCAGAGCCCCCTCTCCGTCCTCGGCTTGTCGGGTCTCCGCTGGGAATCGACAGACTGAGTCTGTCTATGTTCGAATTTTCTCTCCCTCTCCCTCTCCTCTCCTCTCCTCTCCTCTCCTCACACGGACGCGCTCTAACCATTCCGGTCGCCATGTACCCTCTTTTATCCCCGGGGCAGCCCTGACGTCGCTCCTTCTTTTTGCTGCCGTTTCGACGCTTGCTCTTTCCATCCCTTCTGCTTGTTGATATTGTACTGTACATATCACGTTGTACACCGCACACCATACCACACCATACCACACAACTCAGCATAGCTTAGTCCCCTGGCTATTACTGCTCTCTTTGCCCTCAGAATTGTATATACCATACGGCGCCCTGTTGCATTTTGCCCAAACCCTGACCTTGTTCGGATCTTCGAAGATCATCTCGTCTTATTCTTCTGAACTTAATCCAGCAACCTTAAAACAAAATAGACACCACGGATCAGCACACGAGAAGGCCCCTTCATCGAGCAGACTTGCCGAGCCCCACATCGAGTCGGCTTCCAACTCGGTCGGAAGCACCATCCACCACACATTGTTCCCGCAGCCCAATTTCTTCGCGGTCAGATTGAGCCGCCCTTCCGTGGACGCCAGCCTAGCCCTAGGAGGACCGCTCGCCCATAGAACAGCTTCGCCGCCACGGATTGCAACTGGATCTTGCCCCAATTAATCCCGTTCCCTTGGCTCGACACCCTTGTCCCATTTCCACACCTAGGTCAAGAGCGGCCGTCCGTGCTCCTGAACTACCTAGATAGGTTACTGTCTAGGTAGCGAGGCTTGGTTATAGCTCGACTAAGAGGTACTTGATGCTCGGCCTCCCGAGTCGTATAAACGTGGACTCGTCACCTGACGACATATTAGTTCTACTGCGCCTCCGAGAGACCCCAGGCCTTTGTGGTCTCTGATCGCTTCTTTATGATGCTTTAAACTCGAGGCCTAGGGGAAAGATCGAATGGCATCGGCGTCAACCTCAAGCTATGGACTTGGCGCCCGTGACAGCCAGAGTGGAACGGCAAGCAACATGGACATTAGCAGTGTCATCAGCAGCGGCGGCGGCGGCGGCGGCGGTCGAAATATGCACCAACCCCCCAGCTTGGCCGAAGCTCCTCTAGGAAGCGGTCCTCGACCAGACGAGCCTCGCTCAAGCCAATACAGCATTCCAGGGGCAAATACAGGCACTCGGAGCCCAAGCCCGGGCCCCGGCGACGATGGGGCCGGCGGATTTGGCCCCGACAGAATACGAGAACCCCTGCCGAGTCGGCGAACCCAATCAATGTCCCCGCCACGGCGACGGGACACGTACTCGTCTGCTTCGGGAACCGGAGAGAATGCCAGACAGTCGAGAGGCCCGTCTGCAGAGACGACAAGCAACGGTTACGGCCTCGCAGAAGTCTCTCCAACCAACCAGGCTTCTCAAGGCGTCTTTCCTGTCAACGGGTCCGATTCCTCCCAGAGTAGACGAGCAAACAGGAGGCGCACCGGGCCCCTGTCGGCCGACCAACGAGAGAGGGCCGCGATCATTCGAAAGCTGGGCGCTTGTTCGGACTGTCGTCGCAGACGGGTCGCTGTAAGTATGAAACGTGAAATGGGCAACTGGCTGAATGGAGTGATTCCAAGGCGACGTCCTCTTTGTTTTCAAGACGTCTACTCCCCCTTTTTGTTGGAAACCGGACATCCCGCGTGACGCCAACTCGCCCTGAATACGTATGATCACGTCTCGAGGGCGAGTTGTCTGCCTCGTGCAGACTTCCCGGCCAACAATCCTCCCTGCGCTTTTGAAATTATCTAAGTAGTTCTACGCATGCTTGTGGACTGGAGCCTTCATGTTTTCTTGGCGCTCATCTCTGTTCTGCAAAATAGTTGCTAACAGAAGGACCATTCAAACCATGTGCCATACCCCTACATTGAGAATCATTCCAGGAACGAACCACCTATAGAATTTGGACGCTGATTCGAGCATTTTCCAGTGCAACCCGAATCATCACAACATGTCATGGGACGAAGCGAGAAGGAGATACAGATCACATAGCCAGGATCTCCAGGAACCCATTCCAATAAGCTCTGATCGCGCCTTCCAGCCAGTCAATGGAAACTACACTTACGAGCCTCAAGGCATGGATCTCGATCAGTCACCTACGAGCCAACAAACGGTCCAGTCGTCTTCCACCGACGCTCAAGCGAGGACAATAAGGACTCCATTACCTTCAGGCCCTCGTCTCGAGCGGACCGCTCAGGCCGTGATGTCTTTGCCTGGTATTGATACTTTCAGGTCCGACCTGCAGGGCCACGCTTCCAGCATAATAGCGAACCCAACTCGCAGCCGATACAGCGCCGTATACGCCCTTCTACTCGTATGGGAGGATGAAAAGAATGATGCAGTGAAACAGAGCGTGGAAGAACTGCGATCAGTGCTCGACAGGCACTACCACTATACGTTTGACGTGGACGCGATACCATCAGACGAGCCCGAGCGCTCATGGAGGTGGTTATCAAGAAGGATGGACCAATTCATGGGAACGAACGATCAACGAGACGTCTTGAAGATTTTGTACTACAACGGCCGTACACTCCTGGACGGAAATCGGGCAATGGTTCTCGCCAGGTATGTCTGGGCAAATCGACAGTTTCCACCCCTTTTGTGGATTTCTAGCACCTGCATGCGCTCTTCCCAAGCTCCTGCGAGTGTTTTCCTGCTTGTCGTTTCTTCCCGCACTCTTGGAGTGCATGTGTCCCACGCACCGGTTTCGAGCACTCGATTACACAACTGGGAGGAAAGGAGCTCCGTTGTGCTGTACAAGCCGATGGGGGCAGATGGCTCTCAGCGAGCACAGCCAGTACCATTGGACGGAATATGTTCATGGGAATTGACACCAACCTTGAGCCTCTTGATGCGATGCTGCATGATGGCGTTCCGTCTGTGGCGTCGGCAAAATGCTTCTCTGCGAACACTGTTCTCAAATTGTCTTGTTTACCGGTTGGAATCTCTTGAACCAGGCTGACAAACACGTCTCCAGCTCCACGGAAAGCGAACAGCCCCGAACGATACGATGGAGCGCCGTACAGCCCTTTCTCGAACAGGCGATCGCGGACACACTCGTCATCATGGACGCGAAATACTTCGGCGTACCAACGGCGGCAAGGCGTCGCGGCACGCTGGAGGTCATCGCGGCCGGGACGTTTGAGGAGCAGGCGGCCAACCCTCTAGCACGGTGCGCTTTCACGCAGGCCCTCAGTCAGAATCTGCGGACCCGGGCCGCGCGCACAAAGCCGTTTTCCGCCGCCGACCTTCACGCGCAACTCCTCGCCGAATACCCGAAAATCGTACAGGAGCTGAGCTGCGACCGCGAGCTCCTGACCAACTTCCCCGCGCCGCTGCACCTGCAGTTGGCCGACAGCCACAACGTGCCGTCGATCCTGATCGCGCCCTTACAGCGCAGCAGGCCACCAAGCATCGAGAGCGTAGCCTCGTCGTCCTCGCCTGGCGCGCAACTCAGCCTGACGCTCCGGCTGGACAGGGAGCCCGATGCCGACTGTTGGGCTGAGTGGCTGCGCCTGATGCCTGATGGAGTCAGGGACGTCAAGGTCGAGGGAAGTTTTCGGTCGGCCTTGCGGTAGGATCCAGCCGGCCCAACGACTTTTACTCGTGCCAACGCACGATCTCCTGGACGAAGCAAACCCCATAGACCTTCTGGGTTTGTGAACCGTCTGGCCTCTTCCCGAAGGCGAAAAGCAAATTCAAGCTCTTCTGAAAACTAGCGGGAAGGGGACGTTGCTTGTTTTGCTTGAATTCTTATCAACCGCGGGTAAATCAGTACGCGCGACTTTTTGTCTACCTTTCTTGGATTTATTTATACAAGGTCTGGTTTTGATGATGCTCTCTCGATTATGACTTGGAGAAAAGCTTTCCGGGGGATTAGCTACCAGGATGGAAAGCATCAAGGGAGCAAGGGAGCAAGGGAGCAAGGAGTCTCAGGATGCAAAGACCTAAGGTCTGAACCTTTTTTTGTTCTCGGATCGCCTTTTCATTTTTCCCATCCAGAAACGGCCATGCTCCGCGGAGTACGGTGCCTCGTTGTATACCAACTGTTATGGACTAGGGTTGGGTGGAAACATACCTCGGAGTAGGAGGATTGCTACCTGGGCCGTCGGTAAGAGACGCTCACTCGGCCGCTCGCTCGGAGACATTTGATAGGTCGATGGGCTCGAGAAATAGCTATTTTTAAACTTTCATGTTCCAGTGTCGACCAATGACTTTGTGTAGGCGCTCCTTCTCAATGGCTTTGCCTTACTGGTATTTGGGCATGTGGAAGACATAAACCACTGGCATTAATACTGGGGAGGCAGAGAAGCAGGGCGTAATTCAAGTTATGAATAGGACAGGACGAGCCCGTTTGGTGATTTAGAACAGATGTGGCTCACAATGTTGACTTGCAACGTCTCCCTTAGTATCACTCTCTGTGGACACTTTACAGCAGTGATGTGAACGCATAAACATTAATAGTACATCATCCAAACACCCCTATTCAGGTAATCAGGTGTCCCACCACTTTGTTGGCATGCCCATGACGCCTTGCAAGCGTCCCGGAAACAGCAGATATCCCCTAGATACGACTGAAAGAGGTTAAGGGAACAAGCCGTTTCTCATGCAAAACCCAAAAAATGGCCGTGGATGCCGAGGGTTTAGATCCCTACTAGACCAGTATTCCAATAACGCCGTAGCTTTCCTTGGTATCAACTTGACTCATATGCTGCCAGTCTGTCGTGCTTGCCATCATCATCCTGCTTGCTTCCCTTTCATTCCCCAGCAGGGCCAGTCATTACTCCGCCCATTTCCATTCTCAGATAAATGGGTCGATGGTATGGTGTGCATTATCGCCACCGGATCGACGCGCTAAAGGGCAATGGGCTGGCTGAGATGCAGGTGTCCGAGAGCCATAACGCAAATCACATCCCAGGCTCTTCGCAAAGCACCGTGACAAGGATATCTGGAAGAAATCCTCAGCGAGCAGGTGTCCTTGGACACCCCAATGGTCATCATCAAAGCGGTCAAGAAACCCCCAAAAAGATGCCCGCGCAAGATTAAGCCAGCAGCCAAGTCGCCGCGACGAGACCGACCGCGAAGGTCCCCCAAGAAGCAGGGACGGTCTGCGCGCCGATCGAGGACGAGGAAGACGCGTTGCCGCTCTTGAAGCGGGGCTCGTAGGGAGCGGGCTCCTTTGTGTCGAGGGTGCCGTTCCAGCAGTAGCGGCCGAAGCAGTTGTCGCAGGTGGAGGGGATGGCGGTGTTTGTCCTGTCGAGGCTGCGCTTGAGGATGGCGCAGGCGACGCAGGCGGGCCACTCGTTGTCGATGGTGCCGTTGCTCTGGGTGGCGGCGTTGAGCCCGTTGGTGATGATGCCGACCTTTTCCTCGTCTGAGTAGCTGGGCGTGAAGGTCGACACGTTCGAGTTGGCCGTGTAGGGCGCGTTGGGCACGTACACGACCAGCGGCGGCACCACCTGGCCCGCGCTCAGCGTGAAGTTTTTGGGGTCGCAGCCGAAGAAGGTAGGGCGGTTGTTCAGCCCCAGGTTTATAAAGGTGTTGGCGTCCGGAACCGGGGGGAAGAGCGTCCCGTTGGCGATGGGGCTCAGGCTGCGCTCGTATGTTGCGCGCAGGGCCGTAGCGTTGGGCCAGTTGAACTGCGTGTCTGCGCTGCTGTCCACGGCGAAGATGACGTCGACGGCTCGTACGGGCTGGAGAAGAGGGCTGATCGGGATGTTCTGAAGATCCTCACCGCCGTCAACGAGGCCGAGCTCGGTTTGGTTGGCGTTGGGGTTGGTTGCGTTGTTCCAGCCCAAGAAAGGGTTCGGAACCCACTGCGCAATATCATCATTGTCCTTGCTGCAATTATAGTTAGCAGGCCGGGCTATGATGAGTACAAGATCCGGAAAGCAACAACCGTAGGGGGGTGGCTACTTACCCAAGTGGTGTCAACAAGGCTGTGAGGGCATCCCCTACAAAGGAGGGCACATCGGCGTACTGGGAAATGTTGGTGGTCAAGAAGGTGTTGAACAGAGAAGAGCTGGTTCCCATCATGTAGCCGGCATTATCAAAGCCCTGTACACACTTGCCATCGGTCGGGACCACCCCAGCTGAGAAATTGGAGGCCAAATACTGCGTTGGAGCGAACCCAAAGACTGTCGGGTCGAAGGTTCCCATCTCCCAGGGGTTGATCTCGTAATTGGTCGCGTTTAGGCTGACAATGCGGACCCCGGGGGCTCTTCCGTCGGTGACTATCAAAGGCATAGGGATGGAGCCGCTGGTGAAGTTCGCATCCTGGGCGAATGAGCTCCAGGTGTACGCCGGGCCACCATCTGTGTCGTTGATGAGCTGATAGGACAGAGCCCTTCCCCAGTAATCCGTGACCGAGGTCTGGAAGCCTGCATCAGACTTGTTATCGACGGCCTCACGAACATCGTTCCAGTAGGTGACGGTGCTGACGATCTTGATGCCCTGCTTTGGCCCCTCGAAGATGCTGTTTTCGAAGTCCCAGACCGAAGATCCAGAGCTGCCGTCCCTCAAGTCCACGACGGTCGAGAAGTTGTTGCTGTAGATGGAACCGACCAGCCATCCAGCGCCGGAAAGCCCGGCCACATAGGTCGTCGCTTGCAACAAGCCACCGATACCCCCGGTATCCGTGGAACCTGGCGTCCTGTTGTCTGCAGCGGCAATAAATCCTGCCCCATTCATCAAGGCGCGGTACCCTCCTCCGCTCATGGCGATGCCGATGTTGGGCAGGGCCGAGACATTGTTGCTGTGGCTATTGATATAAGCCGCGCCATCAAAACCCGAAATTCCCGCGCGGGTCATCAGGTCAGCCATGGGCTGCACAGTAGCGGCGCGCCTTTTGGCCAGCCAGTCGGTCTCATTTTTACTGAGAGTTGCAGCACTGCGGATAGTTGGACGCGATGTTGGGCAGTCGACGACGGCAGGGGCGTATCCACCGCTGACGGCATTTGGAAGAGCCCTGGCGACGTCGAGGAGAGCCCGCTCCCGTATTGGGATAGAGTTGGCGGCCGTGAGGGAGATGGAAGTGGCCGAAAGGAGGCACGCGACCAAGTGCATCGAGGTCGGTGCCATGATGTAAGAGGTGTGGAGACGATGAGAGAGATCGAAACTGGATCTGGGACGAAGGGGAAGAAGACAGGGCTGGAAGAAGAGAGGGAAAGAGAGGCAGAGTGCCTATGGCAGCACAGCACACTTATGACACGGGCTGAAAGGTTCAAGAGAGAGGAAGATAATTTAGATGGGATGGGACAGGATGGGACAGGATGGGACAGGTCGGGGGTGTCAGACGTCTGACCTGACCTGCATGCAGCATGCAGGCACAAGAGGAAGAGAAGAGCAGGAGTAAGGCCAGGAGTAAGGAGGCTTGGATGTTGGGTTGGTTTGGGCTGGTTTGGTTTGACTTGGGCTGGTTGCTGCTGTGGCCGGCACGGGTGCCTCGGATCAGAGACTGCGAGCAAACATGCGCCGCCTCCTAGTGCATCGCATCGCAGTCTAGCGCAAGTAGAAGATGTACGAGGTGTACGAGAAACGAATAAGAGAAAAGAAAGCACACGCCAGGAGAGAGAAAAGGCTGCTGGGTGTGACGCAATGCGGTCCATGACAGCCCCAAAAGCGAACAAGCGGCGGGCACGGTGGGAGAAATAATTCCGAACATCAGACAAGATGAGGGAGAAGGCTCGGTACTGCGCCTCGGCCGCTTCTTGTTCGCGTTGGCTCCCGACAGACAGACAGACAGACAGACAGACCGCGATCCACGAATGGTAAGGGGTTGCGGTGTGCTTGACTGCGACCTTGTGCTACCTCGGCGTGATCGAGGTCAGTCAGGTGAGCGACGGCAGTGGGTTTTAATCTGGATATCACAAGGTGTCCATGTCAGCATCAGCCTTCTTGGTGTTGACGTTGATTGCTGCGGCCAATGCCAGCTCGACAGGATAGAGTTGAGGAAAAGTAGCATGCGGGCTGCGTTAATTGCGTTTGGCAGCGCGCGATGAGATCACAGACAATTGCTAGCCGAAAGTCTCTCGGCAGTTTCAGAACAACACGACGGAATCGAAGCCCCCCCCCCCCTTCTAGGGTTTTTTTTACACTCCCCCTAGTAAGTTTTACTCCTTCTTACTGGTCCAAAAAGGAGAATCAAAAACACCACCAAAACTAGCAAAGTATCCTCCTCAACTTTTTGATTCGTAGTCTCTACGGGTTGGTCCTCTGGGAACTCAGGCACGGCCTACCGGCCTCTCGCTTATGCTCGTCCTTTCGCCCCAGCCGGCCCTTTTGTAATTAAATTGCCAGCCCTGAAGAAAATCTAATTAAGAGCTGGAAGGGCTACTTTGGTGAGACCAACTTGACTAGGGGGAGTGTAAAAAACCGACAAGGGGGGGGTCGATTCTGTCATGTCGGTTTCAGTCAGAAACTCCGGGTGCAGTAGCCCTAGCCGTATTCGGGCCTCGAAGATCGCCTGGATCGGCCCCAACGGGACGGGCATCATTGCCCGAAGGTCCCCTGAGCCCCTGGTCCTGGCCCAGAATTGGCCCTCAGGCCCCTGCATTACGGGCACCGTACTGCAGCTGCAGCGTGTTCCTGCACGCCTCGCGCTCCGTCAAGCCCGTCCAGCCAGCCAGCCAACCCAACCCGTCCAACCATCCAACCATGCAGACTTTTCCCATCGCTCGATCCGTCCACTCAGCCGCCTTCCGAGGTTGCAAGCCGTCCTGCCAGCCTGCCAGGCCAATCCCGTCCACCTGGACCAACGGGCTAAATGTGACCCAGCAGTCCAGAAAGAGACGCGCACGCACGCCACACGCACCTGCACCTGCGGATACTTTCAATGCAAGCCCACGGCGCCTCTCCCGCCACATGGGGCTGCCACTAAGGCTTCTGGAAAACCCCGAGCTCTCTTTTAGTGTCAGTTGCAGGTCGCTTCTTGGTGTGGTGGCTGACTTCTTGCAATACGCAAGCCACCACCACAACGGGGACATGACACGACGATCCCTGAGCCGGCACTTGCTTACACACACGCACACATCAAGCAGTCTATCCATCATCACATGTGGCAGTGCGACTTGTTGTCGGGAAGGACAAGAGGGCAAAGCCTCGGGGCGTGGCTCGCCTGTCAGACCCCAGCCCCAGTTGGGCTTGGCCCGAGTTCGTCCTGTTTGAGACCCGAGGTCGTTATCGCCCTGGCCGGCCTCAGCCCAGAACCCGTGCCCGGCCGAGGCCAGCCTGTGCTGTCTCTCTTTTCGGACTCTCGCACGTCCCGGCTGGCCAGAAACCAAAGGCCACACATGCCCGCAGCCATGCGTTTTGCCCGAGGCCATGCGTACTGCCCACGGCCCATACGCAAACACTTGCAGTTGCTACCGCCAAGAAGACGTCCTTCGTCTCCAGAACTTACGATCTTCTCTTCAGCCTGTAGCAGGCACAGATTAGGGAAGGCAGGTCAAGGCCAGGGATTGTATCAATGTACGTGCGTCATACTCGCTTGCATTATTATTCATCGGGCTCGCCCGAAGCTGCCGCCGCCTGAACCCTCTCTCCTCTCTCGTTCATGCGTACAGCTTTCCAGGCTTAAGGCCGCCACCTCTCCTCCGAGCTCCCGGCATTGAAACTACAGTAATCCGACTGTGCTGCTCGCCATCAACAACTTCATATCCGACCGGCGGGAGCTTCTCCAACTCCTTCTTCAACGCCCCATTCTGATAGGCCCCCGTGTCATGGCCCAGGTCGTTCTGTATCGCGCCGCCGATGTCGAGGATGTTCCTAACAGCCCCGGATCCCCGTCGGTTCATCCGGAACATGTTACTATTGATGTGGACGTCCAGCCACATCCCGAAGCATCCCACGATCCAGCACACCTCAAGGATAACACCGATCAGCGTGATCACGCTCGAGAAGCCCCACACATAACCCTCCTCGCTGATGCAGATGAGGTTGTCGTCCCGGCGGAAGTCGGTCGTCAGCAGCTCGTCCCGGTAACAAACGCACATGTCCCTCCCCGGAAACCACTCGCAGTCGTTCTTGCGCGCTGGGATGTCCAAGAACGGGGCATCAAGTGCGATGCCCGAGCCATTCCACCAGAGAGTCGAGTTGTAGGGCACTGGGTCGAGTTCCGTGTAAGTCAACCAGTCGTCGTTGCTGATATTGACGGAAGGATCCACCTGAAAGGTGACGTTAAACCACGGCGTACTCGTGTTAGCTACTTCCTGACCCGCGCCGGCGAATTGGAAGCCGGTAAACTGCCGGTACAGCCCCTTGACTGCGGTGGAATACCTGTGCGAATAGCCCGATACCGAGATGCCTGATCCCGAGCTGTCCGACATCGAGTCGCCCGTGTAGCCATACTGCCCTCGATGTATTCCCCTGTTTATCGAAACGCCGCCGAGGTCATACGGCTCGTTTGCACCGTATCCCCAATCGTTGAAATCCGTGGTTTCGTTCACAATACCTGTCGAATTTGCATCATAATAGAAGCTCTGGATAGTGTCTTTGGTCTTGTAGTCTATGATCCATCAGCTCACGTCTGAGCCATGGGGCGTCAGGAGAAGCTCTTACAGGATAAGACGTTGGTCCATTCATCTGAACCCTCCGTAATATTGCAGTATGTCCAGTCACCGATATCATCAAATGACTTGAAACACCTTCCCAACTGCGGCCCTTGCACGAGGGCCGGCACGGTGTCATTGAGCCTCTGAGTGTCCATGGGCATGCACAGGTTGAGGCCGTCCGAGTCGATGGTCGTGTACGAGTGATCGCCCATCTGGTACGCGGGCTTGCTCGGGTTGAGGTACCCCGTCGCGGCGCCCCAGATGGACGAGAAGGCGAGGACGTACAGGATGGCGAGGAGGAACCAAACACCCGAGAAGACGGCGCGGGCGGGCCGCCTCGTGCCCAGGAAGCGCAGCGTGGACCACAGCGCGGGGAGGGACGCGGTCGAGAAGAGGATGTCGAGCTGGAAATAGTACGGCACGGACGAGTACTCCATCATCCAGGCGAGCTGCGAGGCGGCGACCTGGTAGAGCACCCACGCGTGCAGGAAGCGCCCGCCCTGCCCGACGACCGTGTCCCACGCGAGGTCCAACAGCTTGGCACGCGTGAACGAGAGGTCCCGCACGACCTGCAGATTGATGTAGAAGCTCCTCTCCACCGCGGGCACGCTGTACCCCCCGCAGTCCTGCGTCATGGGCGGCACCGAGAAGATGTCCAGCTCCGGCAGCATCGAGAGCCCCTTGAGGCCCGAGATGGCCATCGCCAGCACTGCCAGGAGCTCGAGGACGAGCAGAGAGATCTGGCCGTTCGTCAGGGGCGTGAGCGATCTGGGCGGAAGGTGGCTCCTGCCGTCGCCGTCGCGGTCCTGGCCATAACTGCTCGTGTCGACCGACCCCGTCAGGGGCTCGAACTTGGGCTCACCAAGGCCTTTCTTGGTGGTCTCACGGTCTGGGTCCAGCAGGTGATAAGAGGGGGCTGGGCTGTCGACAAGCTCTATGTGCCCGGCATCGTTGGCGAGCTCGTCCCTGGTGTCTTTTGTTTGCAGGGCCGAATACTGCTGACCTTCGCGTCGGGCATGCTTATTCAGATCTCTCGAGGAAAGCAAGCCTTGCCGGCTTCCCGCAACTTGGGTGTTCTGGTCCATGGTTGTCTCCAAGGACTTTATCCGGAATGGTCGTCATTGGTAGGAGCACAACGTCCCTCAGCCTTCAAGTTGGAGACATCGACTGGGCACGGAGGCAACGTCTGGTCTTAAAAGATGCCCGGTGTCAAATAAGAAATGATGATCAATCCGCGTCTGGCCCGACCACATCCCTGCGTGCATCGTGTCACCGGCAGCTGAACCACCATGTTGCCAGGTTGCACGGTGATGTATCATCCGATGTCGTTCAGCTCTCAGGGCGATGCCAAACCTTGTCTTGGGCAAAAAGGATTCGACTTTGTAATGACAACGTGCAGAAATCAGGGGTTTCTGGCACTGTTTGTGGCGGCAATCCACCAGCTGAAGGAATCGAACCCCGGCTAAATCCCGCCAAACCCGCTCATGTCCGTCCAACAGCGGGCGACGCACATAATCAAGACAAACAAGCAATCATTCAAGTCATGCCTGCCGTCAACAGTCGGGGTAACTCTATTCAATCAAATCGAGAGATTGTGTCCGGGGGCGAATCCTACAGCTCGTCATTCTCTGGGTCACCCCAGCAGGCAGCAGGATGAACATGATCGGCGGTGGCCTCCAGGTCGAGGCCAGCAGTTAAGCTCCATTCCTAGCCCAGCTTATCCACTGACGTACCTAGCAATGCAGCTTCGTGGCTGGTCTAAAACTTGAATATGGACTAGTGGGTGCCTCTTGGAATAGCGTCAAATTCTGTCACCCGAAACCAGGGCTTCTGCGTTGACCGGAGAGCACCAAGGCAGTAAGTATCGCATGCCGTTCCAATGGATTCACGACTGAGCAATCTCCATCCCTAAAATCCGAAGCGTGGACCCGCACGACGCATCAACCTCCGGCGACAACATATCATCTAGAAGTCCAGGAGACACCTCACGGCCAATTCAGATCTGTGGAGCTAAGTCTCGGAGAATAGTCGCCAAGCTAATGCAGAAAGGATAGATCGCACCATTTCGGATTGTTGGCAAACATGTCACAAAAGGTTTCGACGAGCGAGCGAAGCAACTTGGAAGATTGTAGCACCTTACCCCTGCCAAAATGCAGAGCGGCCTTTTATGGATTTTGCAAAGGGGACTAATTCATGAACAAACGCACCCTATGTACATCGAGCCCGGTGCACGCTCTTCCCGCCAGAGCTTGTCTGGGCTCACTTGGCAGCCAGTGACTGCTTGACATAGTTGACGAGGAGCGGGCTGATCTTCGCCTCAATCTTCCTGTCACCAGACTCATTCGGGTGAACGCCGTCTCTCAAGTCCGAGGTCGAGAAGCCGTCGTAACAGTCCGCGATGACAATCGGAGAATCAGTCGTGTTAAGCGTCGCCGCCCACGATGGGATGGCGGCATTCAGAGCGACGATTGCATTGTTGTTAAAAGACAGAGGAATGACCTCGTCAACCTGCATGTCCCGAGTAAAAGTCTCATCGTCAGCGCTGCACAGACAGGCCGATGGGTGGTGAACGAAGTTGGCATGAGTAGCCATTGTGGGAAAAAGGCAGGACCACGTACAATGAATTTGGCCTTTGGGCTCGTCTGACGCACGGTCTGGACGATCTTGGTATATGCGGCCGTAATCTCGGCGGGAGTATGTCCCCGGGCCACATCGTTGGTACCGAGCATAAACATGACGATGTCGGCGGGAGTGTTCTTGGCCCAGGTCGCAATGTAGCTATTGGCAATGTCGATAGCCAGCCAGCCGGAGTGGCCCTCGTTGTGTTGGTCCCACTGAAGCCTCAAGTCAGCTCAACATTTAATTATTTCTCTCTTTCCCTACTCTTTGGCCAAGTCTCTCAGATCGGTGGAGACGACGGGGCCTTAGGAGCGGCAGGGGTCTTCCAGTGCGGAAGTGCATCACGACTTACATTGGCCGTTTTTGGCTTGCAGTTCTGAGGGTTGCTGCTCTGCGATCCAACATATTCGACCTGTGATGACACGTTTGCAGCCACTAGGTCATCCCAAACATAGGCTCGCCAGCAGGTGATCTCGGTGATGCTGTCGCCCAGAGGCACTGTTCGAGAAGAGGAATAGAGTCAGCCTGGCCTCTGTCTTGTTTTCTTCTTGTGTGATCTCAAGGCTAAAGAATCTTACTGATACGGATCTTGCTCTGGGCCAGCCCGGACCCCACGAGGGCTGTGGCCGCCAGGACACTCCACATTGAGAATTGCATTGTGAACTTGAGTAGCTTCGCTGAGGCAACTGTCTCTTCGAGGAGTCTTGTTGTCGATCCAGTGGCAGAGTTCAAGCGCCATGTGATTAACATTCATCACCATTGAACACGGGCAGAGTAGCCATCTTATAGTCTTGACATCTCCGTCCTGATATTAACAATTCTAATTGAAAGTAATGGTGTTGATGGATTCGGCGCATTCTATTAATCTGGACCGATATTTACTAACTTGTGTCAGACAGCATTGTTGCCCCTCAATCTAAATCTCATCAACCAGCCAATATCAGTTGCTTGTTCTATTGAGGGGTAGCCAATCCGGGAGGTTTGAGTTTTCGGAGGCTGACTTTTTTTTGCTCGGCTAATAGGCTGAAGGGGGATGGAACGCTGCACGGGTTTCCAGATGTCCACTCTCATCCGTCTCTTGTAGTCTCGGGACCTACATCTGTGCATGTAGGACAAGATAAAGTGCCTTTGGACCGGAGATGAAATTGATCGCCAAAACCGGGAGGAAAAAGAATGGCCTTCGCATCTACGATAAAAATGCTCCTCTCACAAATTTTACTGGCCATTGTGTCCGCCAGCGAGTCTAGATGGGTCTCACTGCGCGCGAGGAGGCCAGATAGAACCTCGAAAAGTTGCACCTATTGCAATTAGAATACTCTGAGACCTTTCCCGGACATAGCACCAGATCATTTGCGTGGAAGACGGTCTCGTGATCAGACCTGTCCACGTCTCACGCTTTGGCGTGTCGCAATATTGAACCTGGTGATAGATGTGAATTGAGTTGCTCTCCAAGATTTCCATTGGTATCAGCAAGCGTCTATAGAATGTACTTGATCATAACAATATAGGTGCAAGATCTTGAAGACAAAAGGGTCTGCGGCTGTGGAGCCCCGTTCCCCGCAGGAGTTGTGTTCAATGATCCGGAGTCCAAAGAGAGTAATAGCGCGCGAATACATAGAGGCAAGATCGGATGCGCGAATAATATAAACAATGTGTGAATGCCTATCCGGATATTCTGATCCAAAGTCTCGAGTTGATCGCTTCGTGGGCCACGCCTGTCTCTCGTCTCTATTTAGCAGGCACAATGTAACAAAGCATCCCTGTTGCTCTCGTGCCGAATATCCACCGTCTTTGTGGTAACTACTTCAAGTGCTAGGTACCTCGTAGGTATTCTTAGTTTCAGTGAGTAACTTACTAAGTATTCCAAAACCAGAAGTAGATTTCCCGGTAATATCAGTATAGGGCCGTGACGAAGGGCTACAATGTTTTGCAAGTATGTCTAAAAGCTTATCATCTCAGTGCGCGAGAAAGGAAAACGGGGGATGAAGATTCAGTCGTCAAATACTGAAGCCATATGAGACATTGAGACCAAAAGTTTCAACCCTTCATTGAGTAGTCTACAACATTGAGCGTAGTAGACGGCCTTGCTGTCACTGCTAAGGACTGTGGCTTCAACCAGATAGATGCAAATAGCGATCACGCTCAGTGTCGGATCACCGGCTGGTGTCGTAAAAGGCGCACTGGACTACCTATTGAAAGGAGTATTGACAATGAACTCGTTTGATCTGAGCCCAAAACTTGAACGGTATATTCGACGTCGAGCTGCTTCATGCACTTTCCACGACCGCCCACAACTCTACTTACACCAGATTGATGATTTTGTCCTTGCCATCAGAGAGAAACTCTCGGCCCCAGGATCCAACGATCCAATATTGAAATAAGCTCATCCTACCCATGGAACTCAATTCCCGTCATGCAATCATCGCAGAAGTGTTCTGTGTCCGTTGGAAGGAAGTGAGCATGGCGACGCGGGCTGCAATGATTATGCTCATTTGGCGTCGTCCTCAGCCCTTTCATTTGGGATTGAGCACCCCCAGCTGCATCCGGTCGATGCTGTACCTTGTTCGTGATCCTCGGCGACGAGAGTTTCCTCCGCAGCCCTTTCTGAGCGCTACCGCTGGCGATGGCGAGCTGGGCCTCGTCTCGAGCCCATCCTTGACGAGCCCCAAAACCATAATCTCCACCGTCCTCGTCGAGACAATTCGGATTCGATCTTGTATCGCGTTTTCGGACACGCCTTGGGAGATCCTCAGCAGCACGATGATCCTCATTATCGTCAAGGACGATTGGACTGTGCCGGGTTCCCTGCTGACAATGTCTCGATGTGACTGTGCCGGCTGAGCGGTCATCAGGTTTGACAGATACATTCAAAGGTGGATTCTTAAATCTGCCTACTTGAACGAAGCATAACACACAAACTTTCCAACCACAACTGAAAGAAGAAAAAAAAGGAGTAGATACTTCAGTCATGGGAGAGTGGCCGTCCAGCCATCCCATTCTCCATGCCGGTCAGTATATCAGTGGATACCACGCCGGTCTGTCCTATTATCTCGGCTGCAAGTCTGCTCGCAGAAACGAGACCAAGACAACCAACAGCCAACCTGCATGTTACCTGAATCAAGTGGTACCGGTACCGGTATCGCTTCAGGCGGTTCCGAATCTCAGCTCTTGATGCTGGTGCCCGGGGCATATGCATTCAGTCCCACGACATTCCAAAGAGACAGAAAAGAGCATTTGGAACTGAACTTAATATGGTACCCATAGACAGCGATTGCATGATTTCAAGAGTGGTGGTCGGGTTCCAGGCAATACATTTGCAGACTACAGCCCACCCATGTCCAGGTGCGGTCGGATTACGTAACGACGTCAGCGGCCCCACTAAATCATTTTCGAACTCGCAGGGTCTCTTGGAGAAGCCCAGAAATTCTTCACAAGCAGCAACCTGTACACTGCCGTACCGCCAGCCGTCGACATGATAATATCTCCAGTTTCAATACAATAACCTCAACCCAGTGCGACCCGCCGTACTGCAGACATCTCCATCGTTCTTCATCCACCAAAATGGACGCTCGCGCCCTCCTCACATCCCAGGGATGGCGGGGCTCTGGCCATTCGCTGCACAAATCCGACGACTCGATCGGCCTGGCCAAGCCCATCCTTGCGTCGCGCAAAGACAACACCCTCGGAATTGGTCGCAAGAACCACGTCACAAGCGATCAGTGGTGGTTGAACGCGTTAGACGAACAATTAAAGAGCCTTGATACCTCCAGCAAGACCGGCATCGTGCAGACCAAGAAAAACACCAAGCTGGACAGTCTTCTCACGGCCGGAGCTGGGAAATACAAGGGCGCAAATGCCCTGTACGCATGTTTCGTTAGCGGTGGGATGCTGGAAGGGTCGTTACAGTGGAAAACGGAGGGCGAATCGACGGACACGACACCGGAGGCAGAAGCTGCTCCAGTAAGAACCGAGACCAAAGAGGAGCGCAGGGCCAGAAGGGCGGAAAAGAAGAGGAGGAAAGCTGAGAAGTCGGCCAGAAAGTTGGCCAAGAAGTCAGCGGCTGCTGCTGCCGCACCCAAGTCTGTTGAGAAAAAGGGCAGATCCAAGGACTCGACAAAGTTGAAGAAGAGCGCGACATCAGAAACGAAAGAGGAGCGTCGGGCGAGGAAAGAGGCGAAGCGAAAACAAAGACTAGAAAAGGAGAAGCGCCCGAGGATTGAGAAAGGCTGAAGACATGATCAAGGGATGTTTAACAATTCTACGTTCCTATGACAAATTCGTCTGCAGTCTGCTCCGCCGTGTGACCAGGCCACAGCGGCAAATCGCCGAGGTTCAGGACCGGAGGAGCATCGCAGCGAGACACCCACAGCATATCTGGCCAACACGAGGCAAATGGTCACGACTAGCGACATGTCTTCGAGTACATGAGGGCCGACCTGGCTGCGAGCCGGATGGGCTGGGACACTGGATCCAAATTCATTGGTGGTATGGGGAACTTTGCATCAGGAAGCCATCCGAAATATTAGACTAGACTCTTTTGTCTTGTCGCACTTCCCATCATGTACAAAAAAGCGACCTGTAATTGAATTTGAGAAACGCCTTGGCACTTTACGACGAAGCAAGCTTGGCTACCGAGTCTGTGATAGACCTCACACCCTTGCTCACAATAAAAATGACTGGTTCATGATATGAATGGCAAACCAAGCCAACTGTGCATTGCTCTTCTGTTGGTTGATACGGGTTTTCAGATGTCCTGGGCGGAATCGACTAGCTAGGGCCGCAGTGTAAGTGTCCATCCCTGGCCACTGATGGCTAGGCGGTGTGCTGGGATGTGGGGGTTCTGGGGAGCTTAATCGCCGGCAGAAAGAAAAAGTTTCGAGTCGCATTTTACATGCACCTCAAGCTTGCCAGGACTCGAACCCAGTTCCGATTACAACGCCAATCAGGACCGGGCTTCAATACAATGTCAGCCGATATGGACTCAGATCACGAAGAGAAACGCCATAAGAAGTCGAAGCGCAAGCACCGGCGCGAGGAAGAGGGTGACAAGATGGACATCGACGAGGCTCCAAAGGCGACAGAGACTCCCAAGAAGGAGAAAAAGAAGCACAAGGACAAGAAGAGGAAACAACGAGCAGATGACGCGGAAATCGAAGACGTTGAAGTCGAACCAGAACCAGTTGCGTCGCCCGAGAAGAAGCAAAAAAAGCACAAGAGCACAGACAAGAAAGAAAAGAAGAGCAAACACCACAAGCCCGCAGCCTCGCCCGAGAAACTGGCAAAGGAAGCAGAGCCAACAGAAACACGGCAAGCCGTCGCGCCAGACGAGAAGCAGTACCCGTTCTTCACGCAGACATTCTCCCAGCGCATCCCGATCTGGCCGGCCGCGTTCGACGAGCCCCTCACCAAGACAGCGCGCGAGTACCTCGACCCGATGCTGAACCGCTACTCGCCCAAGTTCAAGGGCGTGCTGCTTGCGTACAAGAACGTGAACCTGTCGGAGCGGCCGCAACGCGCGGACCCGGCGGACCCGCCCACGGACGACACACCGGTGGTGCTGGAGTCGGTCGAGTGCTACGCGCCACCGTTCGCGTGGCTGACCGCCGACCTGCACCTCTTCGTCCCGTCGAGGGGCGCCTCGATGGAGGGCGTAATCAACCTGCAGAGTGAGGGGCACATCGGGGTGGTGTGCTTTGAGAAGTTCAATGCGAGCATATCACGGCGAAGCCTACCGAAAGGCTGGACGTGGGTGGACCAGCCGGACGATGAGGTCGAGCCGGCCGCCGAGGAGGAGGACCCCTTCGTCGAGGCGCAGGAGGGTGGCGAGGGCGAGGATGGTAAGAAGGCGGAGGAGATGCCCCAGCTACGGAGCTCGGGCTACTGGCTGGACCACAATGGCGACAGGGTGGCTGGGCAGATTTCCTTCCGCATCAAGAACTTCTCGAGTGGGTCCACGGGCGATTACACGTACTTGAGTCTGCAGGGCAC
This sequence comes from Diaporthe ilicicola, assembly GCA_023242295.1. Taxonomy (NCBI): domain Eukaryota; kingdom Fungi; phylum Ascomycota; class Sordariomycetes; order Diaporthales; family Diaporthaceae; genus Diaporthe; species Diaporthe ilicicola. The sequence goes on along the minus strand of JALPVH010000161.1, from coordinate 85,915 downwards.
GATGCTTGATGATGAGGCCGAGAAGGAGTCTGTTGCGGAGGAGAAGGCGATTGAGAAGGCGAGGCGCGCCAGGCAGAGCCCCGGTGGGCTTCTGTATCCTACCATGAGGTTGCCTGAATTCAGCATGACGAGGCTCAAGGATGACTCCATATGAGCGGGTTATGCTTTCAACGATTGGAAAGACGGACAACATCGGCAAGATATGCTGGACATGTTCCCATCTCGAGCAGAGCCAGTACTCCGATGGCCCCTTGTCAGCTGAGGAAGTGACAGGACAAGCAACCCAGTGCCTCGGTCAAACAGGCAAATATCCCAGGCCCGCTAATAACGAGGTCACTTCGTGGATTGAACCGGAGGTCTCCAGTATCGCCGGAAATTAACGGATACCACAACGACCACCAGGCTGTTTCCTGCAGGCAGGCTTGGGGCGCGAGATGCTTCTTCGTGATGGACTGTGTCGCCGGCGCAAACATCACTACTGCTCATCTGTTACAATAGACCCAGAGGGCTCAGGGTAGAATTACCGTAATAATGACTTGCCTGACTCAGGTCTTGGCACAAACAAATTAGTTGACACAAAACTACACGCTCTAGTCAAATACCAGCCGAAACTGCGAGGCGCAACGACACAGATTGGCAGTAACAGCACCGACCACCAAATCCTGGTCCATCTACAAGCTCCCTAGACCTGTCAGATCCTTATCTGTATTAGTTGTTCCCCACACGCTTTTCTGATGCCGGCCAGGCTTTGTTGCTTTCGCGGATTGGCGTTCACCGGGCACATAAACAAGCATCTGGAAGTCAGTCACGCGCCTACCATGCGCGAACTATTAGTTCGTCTCGAGATTGGTCGCAATGCTCCTATTGGGAGATACACTCGCGACTGCGCTTGATGTTGTTAAAGCGCACCTCGGCAGAGCGAAGATGGCGGCATCAAGAACTGATCTGCACAATCCCTGCTACCCGTCGAAAGAGCCTCGGCTCTCCACCTACCTATCTACCCCGGAATGCCCCAGATCTCCAATCTGGTTTGCCTTGGTCAGTCTCCGCCGTCTCCGTCTTGTTCATTACGGTTTCCTATCTGCTTCCCCATATTTTAGAATAGCCTCTCTTGAAGTGTTCTTCACGATCGTCCTTTTCAAAAGATATCTGCAGCCACTGTTTACAAAGCAGCCAAGATGAAAGGCATACAAGTATCCCAATATGTCAAGGTGCGCACAAGCAGCTGTGTCTTCACGTAGCAACAACCGCCTCTCGATACAATTGTACTGACTAGCATCCAAGAAACTTGACGACCTAAAAGTGACCACACTTCCGGACCCTGTGCCAGGCCCGAATGAGTATCTCATCAAGGTTGAGGCGGCTGCCACCAACTTCTTCGACATCCTGCAGGTCCAGGGCAAGTACCAGCACCAACCGCCGTTCCCATGGGTAGCCGGGATGGAATTCGCCGGCACCGTGCTCTCCACGCCGTCCGCGAGCTCCAGCCCCAAGTACCCGGTCGGCTCGCGCGTGTTCGGCGCCTCGCAAGGCGCATACGCCACGCGGGCGACGGCGGGTGAGGCGGCGCTCCGGCCACAGCCCAAGGGGTGGACGTCGACGGAGGCCGCCGGGCTGTTCGTGACGGCGCCGACGAGCTACGGGGCGCTGGTGGTGCGGGCGGGCGTCAAGAAGGGCGACTGGGTGCTGGTTCACGCGGCGGCCGGCGGCGTGGGGCTCGCGGCCGTGCAGGTTGCCAAGGCCTTCGGCGCAACAGTGATCGCGACCGCTGGCACCAAGCGGAAGCTCGAGGTCGCGAAGCAGTTCGGGGCGGACCACGTTGTGGACTACAGGGACGACAAGTGGCCCGAGGCCGTGAAGAAGCTCACGCCCAAGGGCCGCGGGGTGGACATCGTTTACGACCCGGTCGGCATGGTGGACAAGAGCACCAAGTGCATCGCCTGGAACGGGCGGATACTGGTGATTGGGTTCGCGGCCGGGGCGATCGAGAAGGTGGCGATGAACAAGGTTCTTTTGAAGAACATCTCGCTCGTGGGGATTCACTGGGGCATGTATTCGAAGATGGAGCCTGAGACTGAGGTGAGGGTTTGGAAGGAGATCCTGCAGCTGGTCGAGGACGGCAAGTTCAGGGGCACCGAGTTTACGGACAAGGAGTTTGTGGGCCTGGAGAGCATACCAGAGGCCCTCAAGGCCCTAGGGAGCAGGGAGACCTGGGGCAAGGTCGTAGTCAAGGTGCCTTCAGAAGGTCAGTCGAAGCTGTGAGTTGGCTATGTACATTATAGGGCAAGACATTGTGGTTTTGGGCGTCCAGAATAGTAGATAGGTACCTAGTCAGTGCATGAAGACGTGTTAACCGTTCAGTATCAGTGTACACACTGTTCCAGGTACCGAGGTACACAGGCACGCAGGTGGGCAGGGCCCCTGAAAGCTGACCCGCTACAGCGCGTGACGTTGGCGCTGAGGAACAGGGGTGGGTGAGGTGTCTCTCCGACCCCTCCATCTTTTTCTTTGTCGCGTTGTTCTGGCCGCGTCTTCAGCTGACATCATTTGTCTCGATCGTCGCCCGCTTCTTCTTGCGGCCGTGACACGACACTTTCAACCGAAAGCTAGTCCAGCGCCGGCAGGATGAGCTTCGCCATCGAGGTGCCCGGCGAGGCCAGCCCTCTCACCATGCAGGAGCTCTGCAAAGCTCTCGAGGCTGCCACCTCCATGGACAACAGCCAGAGGCAGGCCGCCGGAAAGCAGCTCAGCACCTGGGAGACCCAACAGGGCTACTTCCCCTCTTTGCAGGTACGCAACACCACTTCTTGCTGGCCCGAGCTTGAGTGCTACCTGTTGTTTCGAGACGTACAATCTCTCGAGCTGGGCAGCTAGCTAACTAAGGCTGCGTCTCACAGAGTATCTTCCTCGATAAATCGATACCACGAGAGATTCGCTTTCTGGCCATAATACAGATCAAGAATGGAATCGACAAGTATTGGCGCCATATGGCTAATAACTCATTGAGCCCCAATGACAAGGCGCTTATCAGATCAAGACTGTTCCAAGGCACTTTGGGCGAGGACGACAGGGCGTTTGCACTTCACAATGCCCTGGCGACTGCGAAAGTGCTCCGCATCGACTACCCAGACTCATGGCCCGAGGCACTTCCAAGCATCATTGACCTTCTGAGGACATACAAGAATGGAGACCAAATACTCTTGGGTGGTACCCTGGTCATCCTCCTTCGGGTGGTCAAGGAACTCGGTACTGCTCGAATGCGAAAGTCACAGACTGCCCTCCAGTCCGTCACACCCGAGCTGGTTTACCTCCTTGGCGAGATATACACAGAAAGAGCCACTCTGTGGACCGAGTGGCTGGCGAATGGGCGTGGCGACGAGGATGATGCAGACCTGGCTATGCAGAACAGCCTCTGCGCGGCAAAGATATTGAGGCGGCTGCTAATCTTCGGATACGAGAACCCTGTTAAGGACAAGGTCGTCGTCGAGTACTGGTCTGTCACCCAAAACCACTTTGGCCAATTTCTAGGCTACGTGAGCCACGATTCCGCTGTTCCTGCGCCCTATCAAGAAGTGGTCGGGAGGCATCTCCTCCAATTCACGAAGCTGCATGTTGAGATGTCAGAAACCCACCCTGCCAGTTTCCCTCTTCTGCCAAACTCTATCTCTCTTGTACTCGCATACTGGGACCTTGTGGCCAAATTCGCCGAGGTTTTCGACAAGTCCGGTGGTCTAAGACAGACGACTACAGCGAACGGACCAGGCGCCAAATCCAAGGTCGAGGGCCCATTACTGGAGAAATTGGCCCTCAAGGGGCTGTTGTTGGTGAAAAGCTGCGTGGCTATTGTCTGGAAACCTGTGCAAACTTTCAGATACCTTAGTAGGGGATTCTTGGAACAGAAAGACAGAGCTGTCCAGACTATCAAAAGCGAATTGCTCAAGGACGACCTTGTCATGCAAATCGTCAACGTCATTATCACGAAGCTATTGATCTTCCGGCAAGCTGATCTCGAAGCCTGGGAAGCCGACCCGGAGGACTTCGAGTCCACGGAACAGTATTTAGGTGATGGTTGGCAGTTTGCCGTAAGGCCATGCTCCGAACGAGTCTTCTTGGAGCTCTTGGTTCACTACAAAAATCTCCTGACACCTCCCCTGTTGTCTTACTTCCAGCAAGCGACAAGCGCCGACTCGGACGTCATCACCAAAGAAGCCATCTACACTGCCATGGGCGCGGCTGCGCCCAATATCTCGGAAGCCTTTGACTTCGACAACCTTCTCGCGACAACGCTTGTGCAAGATGCACAGTTCACTGGTCCCTTGGCCAAGGTCCTGCGACGCAGGATCGCCATCCTGATCAGTATTTGGGTCCCGGTCAAGATCACTGACGCGAGTCGGCCTCTGATTTTTGAGATCTACCGCCACCTACTCAACGACAAGGATGAGATCAATGACGAGGTTGTCAGGCTCACCGCGGCGAGGCAGTTGAAAGAAGTAGCTGATGACTTTGGGTTCCAAGGCGACGTATTCGCAAAATACGCACCCGATTTCCTCCCCCAAATCATCAATCTGCTCCAAGAAGCCGTTGTCGAGGATACGAAGCAGGCACTCTTCGAAACCCTTCGTGTGTGCATACAGAGGATGGAGGAACACGTTCTCCCCTTCGCTGACCCCATTATGGCGGCACTTCCGGCTCTATGGGAAGCTTCTGGTGAGGCGTACATGGTCAAGGCTGCCATCATTGGAGTCCTGTCAGCGCTGGTGAACTCGATAGGAGCTGAGTCGCAACGCTATCAGCAAGCAATGCTGCCGATTATCAACCAATGTATGAATGACAGCTCAAGTCAGGCCTTCCTCGAGGATATCGTGGATCTCTGGAGATCGCTCGTCATTCAAAGTTCATCTCCCTTGTCTGCAGAGATGATCAGCCTTCAACCCATGATACTCCCTCTTTTGGGTAATGAGCCTCAGCTGGCCGAGGCGGCGTTCGACATCCTGAACGCGTACATTATCCTGGCTCCTGATGCCATCCTGTCAGACAATATGCGAAGAAGCACGCTGGAGGCACTGGCAGTCCCTCTGCAATCATCCGGTCGGGGAAGAGGCGCCGATGTTTTGACCAGCTACAGAAAAATGGAGCTCATGTTCCTCGCGGCCTCAGAGCTCGGCGGCTCCAACGGCGCATCTGTCATCACACAGGATCTCGTCCAACTCGGCGTGATCCCGATTATGCTCCAGCGTATCCACAGTGACTGGGAGCATTCGCAACTGACCGGACCCAACGCGGCGAACAAGGAGCCCCTTGAATGGGCACACAAGCTTGCCTACTTCAGCATCCTCGCGCGCATCAGCCTCGCGGACCCCACCCTGCTGGTCAACGTCATCTCCACCGTCGTCGGCGCCGACATGGCGCAGGTGTGGCCGTGGCTGTCGGCCACGTGGTTCGGCTCTTTCGACAGCATGGCCGACATCGAGCGGCAGAAGCTCTCCTGCATGGGGCTCACGCGATTGTGCGAGCTGCCCCAGCCCGTGCAGGACCTCGTCTGCGCCAGCCTGCAGGACTACTTCACCATGTGGCCGTCCGTCGTGCTGGAGTGCCACGACGGCAACGCCCTCGGCGAGGACGGCCTGGTGTGGGACGCGGCGCCCCAGTCAGACGAGAGCTCGCCGCTCGAGAATGCCGAGGCCGCCGTCGTGGCCAGGGACCCGGTGCACACGGTGCGGGCGTACGGGTTCATCACGGAGAGGCTCCAGGACCTGGTGCACAGGGCCGGTGGCGAGGCGGCATTCAGGGACAACTGGGTTGTTAATGTGGACAAGGATGTGTTGGACGGCTTTGAGAGGCTGGCCAGCGGCGCCGGTGCTCAGTAGAGAGGGACGGGGAGGAAGTTACAACGTCCTCATCGAGGCTATGATTCGCATATAGACTTGAGAGGTTGTGCTAGAGTAGGGCAGCAAAGATACCTTGGCGTGCGTGAATGAGGAACGTATGAGAATATGAGACCACGAACACATACATAAACACCTGCTAACCTTGGCTGCGAAGCACATACCGCGACTTGACGCCTATAAACAATGCATTGAAGCCGTTCTCGTGTCTGTCTATAATATCATGATTTCGTTCTTCTTTTTTGAGTCTCGGGCCTGGAACATATCAACCAACCCACTTCCTGGCGTTCCTAAACATCCGCAACCACGGCCCAAACTGGCCCCACCGCTCAATCTCCTCCTTCGGCGCCCAGCTCGCCACATCGGCCATGATGGTCCTCTCCGGGTGAGGCATCATGGCCAGCACCTTGCCATCCCTGCTCCTGACACCCGCAATACCCTGCGGGCTGCCATTGGGGTTGAAGGGGTACTTCTCCGTGACCTTGCCGTAGTTGTCCGTGTAGCGCAGCGGGATGAGCCCGCCGTCATTGCAGCCCTGTAGCCCGGCGGGCGACGCGAACTCGGCCCTGCCCTCGCCGTGCGACACGACAATGGGCAGCAGCGAGCCGCTCATGCCCGCGAAGAAGACGCTGTTGTCGTCGTCCTTGACCTGCACCATGCTGTACCGCGCCTCGAACTGCTGGCTGGTGTTCTCAACGAAGGCGGGCCAGTGCTCCGCGCCGGGAATCAGCTCCTTGAGCCGCGACAGCATCTGGCAGCCGTTGCACACACCCAGGCTGAAGGTGTCGGGCCGCCGGAAGAAGGCCTCGAACGTCTTGCGCGCGTTGTCGTGCATCAGGATCGACTTGGCCCATCCCTGGCCCGCGCCCAGCACGTCACCGTACGAGAAGCCGCCGCACGCGGCCAGTCCGCGGAACCCATCGAGCGAGAAGCCTGACAGGATGTCCGTCATGTGGATGTCCACGGCATCGAAGCCCGCGGCGCGGAAGGCGAACGCCATCTCGGCGTGACCATTGACACCTTGCTCGCGCAAGATGGCGACGCGAGGGCGTTGTGTGATTAGGGACTTCAGGTTTGTGAGGGCGGGGAGGCTAGCGTCGGCAGGGTCGAACTTCAATTTGTAAGAGAGACCTGGGTCCTTGGCGTCGAGAAGGGAGGCAAACTCTGACTCAGCGCAAGCTGGGTTGTCTCGAAGCTTTTGCATCTCGTAGGAAGTTGTTGACCACCATTGTTGCATCTGGGCCCTGTCCAAGTCGACGAGCGGTGTCATGCCATACTTCACCGACAAGGACTGCTTAGAAGTTGACCGAACGTAGCCAATCTTCTTTATCAGGCCTGGCGGCGGCCCGCAAGTGGCGAAGCAGCGGAGGAATCTCTTCTCATCTGACTTCCGGATCTGGAACACAGCACCGAGCTCCTCGTTGAACAGAGCTTCAAGGACATCAGATGTTGAAGGAGACTTGGCAATGTCATCGATCGAGATGTCAGCAGCACAACGACCGGCAAACATCATCTCAGCGATGGTGGTAAGCAAGCCACCATCAGAGCGGTCGTGGTACGCCAGTACAATGTCCTCTTCGTGAAGTTGCGATAGAGCATCGAAGTAGTCCACGATGAGCCTCGTGTCGTGCACATCAGGGGCTTCATTCCCGAGTTGTCCCAGGGTTTGCGCCAGAGCTGAGCCTCCCATGGCCTTGTGTCCCCCAGCCAGGTCGACAAACATGAGTACCGAGTCGCCGACTTCCTCCACGCGTCGGAGTTGTGGCGTCCAAGTGCTGCGAACGTCTTCGACAGGGGTGAAGGCAGAGATGACGACTGAGACAGGCGCCGTCACACTCTTGGACTCTCCACTCTCGTCCTTCCAAGACGCCTTCATCGAGGTCGAGTCCTTTCCGACAGGGATGGAAACATTGAGTTCTGGACAGAGCTCCATGCCGATTGCCTGCACAGCCTCGAACAGCGCAGCACCTTCGCCAGGGTGGTTGACAGCGGCCATCCAGTTTGCAGATAACTTGACGCGCCGAAGGTCCCCACGAACATCTGTGGCACCTTTGATATGAGCAGCACCGAGGTTCATCAGACTTTCCACGACCGCCATCCTTGCGGAAGCTGCCGCAGAGATGAGGGCAACAGTTGGCTTTTCACCCATTGCCATTGCCTCGCCATGGCGGGTTTTGTCTTCAAACCCGAAAGAGCCAAGGGTCACGGCCACATCTGCCACAGGCGTCTGCCATGGACCGGCGAGTTGGTCTTGTACTGACAATCCACCAACGGTCTGCGAATAGGGTCAGTATCAGTGCAAAAACCACGCTCGGGCTGGGGTTCGTCGTCTTACTCGGTCTGCTATGGTGATGAGGAACATCTTCGATCCAACGGAGGGAAGAGAAAACACCAATTCGGTGGCTTTGGAAATCACTTCTGTTTTATCCGAAAGACCGTACTTCTCTGATATACTCGTCGCTGCATCAAATGGAGCCAAGGGAGTCTTGATGCTCTCGACCACTCGCTCCTGACGGCGGCCGGGTGGGAACAGAGCGTCCATGGGCAGGTCAATTGGAACGGGGTACTCCCTAGATTCTCGATCCTGCAGTACCAGCCGGGCAGCACCATCCTTGTCCTTGGCAACTACGTTTCCAACATTCGAGTAACCGCAACGCTCGCGCTCTGTTCACGGCATTAGTCTCAGAATATGCAGTGACCGCATTTGACATAGCATGAACTTACCGCAAATGACCTGGAAGCGGTTCATGTTATCCCTGTTGACGAGCAGCACATATCGCTCCTGTGCTTCATTGCACCAGATCTGCAATGGGCTCATGCTGTTGTCGGCACTCTCGACTTGTCGAAGTTCGAACTTGCCGCCGAAGCCTGCGTCACTGACCAGCTCGGGCAGCGCGTTTGAGAGACCACCGGCACCTACGTCGTGGATCATGGCGATTGGGTTGTTGGTACCAAGAGCTACACAGGTGTTGATGACCATCTGGGCTCGGCGCTCCATCTCAGGGTTACCTCGCTGCACGGAGTCGAAGTCGAGATCCGCGTTGCTGCCACCAACGGCGCTCGAGGCAGCACCTCCTCCGAGTCCAATCAGCATAGCGGGTCCTCCGAGAACTATAACGTGGGCGCCGTCGAGCACGTCTGCCTGGTTCTTCAGTGCATGTTGTGGCCTGACAGAACCAATGCCACCGGCAATCATGATTGGCTTGTGGTATCCTCTCCATTCGGTATTGGCATTGGAATGTTCGCCCTCGGTATTTGTGAGCAGAGTTCTGAAGGTGCCGGTCAGACATGGCCGACCAAACTCATTATTGAACCGAGCAGAGCCTATCGGCGCTTCCAGCATGATGTCGAGACTGCTGGCGTAATGACCAGGTCGGCCAATGTCAACCTCCCATGGCTCTTTTCTGCCGGGGATGAGCAGATCCGAAACCCAAAAGCCACACAAACCGGCCTTTGGTGTTGAGCCTCTTCCGACAGCGCCTTCGTCCTACAATGACCACATCAGCATGCTAGCCCCCATTGACCGGCTAGTGATTTGCGAGACACAGAGAGCGGAAATACTCATTTCCAGTTTGTGGTGTCCTATTTGAGAGCAGGAGATAGTGAAGAAAAGGGCAAAACATAGACCACTTACTCTGATCTCGCCTCCTGAACCTGTAGCAGCGCCAGGAAACGGTGAGATGGCTGTGGGATGGTTGTGTGTCTCCACCTTGATCAAAGGATGGATCACCTCATTGGAGAGCTTCCACGTGCCCGTGGAGTAGTCTGGTGCCCAGAAGTTGGAAAGCCCTCCCTCAAGAACGGCAGCATTGTCGCTATATGCAGAGACGGTATAGTCAGGGGTCTTCTTGTGGGTGTTCTTGATCATTTCGAACAAGCTCTTGCCCATGGGCTTCCCGTCGATCGTCCAAGCTGCATTGAAGACCTTGTGGCGACAATGTCTGTGCGAAGCCGACAGTCAGAAACAGCACTGAAGAGAGAGACGAAATATTTGGCCAAGTGCGGTGTATCTGACACTTGTCATCCGCAACAACAAGGAACAAAAGCATGGCTGTCTTGGAAGACATACTCGGAGTTGACCTGAGCGAACATGAAGAGTTCCACGTCGTGTGGTGGCCTGCCGAGCCGAGTGTAGGAATCCACCAGATATTGCACCTCCTCGGCACTCAAGGCCAGACCCATCTTCTTGTTATAATCTTCAAGCACCGCCAGTGGCCCACGGCTGTCCTCCGCAAAGATGTCGACGACCTCGAGAGGGGCCCGATTACGTTCAGCGAACATGGCATCCAGGGAGGGCTGCTCGGTCGCAAGCGTCTCGGTCATTCGGTCGTGGATGATATCTCGGAAGGACAGGTCGTTCTCTCCACCGCTTGAGTCCCCATACTGTACGGTAATCACCCGACCCCTCTCGAGCCGGTGAACCTGGTCTTTGAGGCCACAGACGTGGGCAATGCTCGTGGCCTTGGAACTCCATGGCGAGATGTTGCGTGGAGTGATATAGAAGGTCACACTGTTCTCGGATCGTGATGCAGGGTTGGTGGCCGAGGCATTGCTGATCTGAAGCAACTGTTGGACCTTGTCGAGGCCGGCTTGGCCCTTCTTCAGGTCGACATAGTACAGCCAGTTGCCCTCGATTGACTGAAGCTTGGCATCAGTCTGCTTATTGATCCGACCCAGAAGCTTCTGAGCCTCGGAACTCGTGTAGCACGGGTTCCCGGTAAGGACTTCGTAAGGCATGGCGAAAGGTGGGACAATGGCCAGAGTCCAGTGTCCAGTGTCCAGTGTCCAGAGGAGGAGGGCTGTCGCCGAAGGAGGATCAGGAAGAATTTCTTCGCGGGGCTCCGTCACCGCAGGGCTGATAAGGACCATGAATCAGCTATCAAATCGCGGGGTGCTGCAGACCCTTGCTCTTGTGGCAGGGATGTCGCGTCACAGTCGCGAAGGTGTACTGTAGTTGAGAAGCTGCATGTGAAGGGGCGGACACAAGAAGCGGGCTACAGAGGGTTGTACCCTTGAGAGCCTGACCTGACAGCACAGCTCCCTTTGCCTCAACCCCACCACGAGCTCACTCACCATCGATCCTATTACGCCATCCACCCCCCCATGAAGTCATGCTCCTTCCGAGACGGTGCTTTGTTTCTACGACCTGCAATCTTTCCAGAACACTCATCAAGCCCCAATTGACCTGCTTCTCAGTTCTTCACCCGATCTCGTCTTTAGTTCCTCAGAAAAGACCCAATTCGAGTCTGTCCTCACCTTTGGTTCCATCAGGCTGAAAGCTCGCCTAACACTTGACCACAGCTATGGCGCTCCCACCCAAGTTCAAGGGCCACCGTCTGCTCTTCTTCAGCGACGACCCGGCACCCACGGAAGCATCGGCAGCAGAGCCCCTTCACACAATTGAACTTTATCTGGACTACGTTTGCCCCTTCTCTGCAAGTATGTGACTGTGTGGCTGCCGTTCCGTCTCCGGGTAAAGGGCCGCCTGTCTGACAGTGCAACACCACATAGAACTCTTCAAGACTTTTGTGACATCCGTTGCTCCCAAGATCCGTGCAGACCCCAAGTTGGCAAACAAGGTGCAGGTCATATTCCGCCAGCAGGTCCAGCCATGGCACCCCTCGTCGACGCTCGTCCACGAGGCTGCTCTTGGCGTCAACAGGCTGGCCCCCTCCAAGTTCTGGGTCTTCAGCGAGGCTCTCTTCAACGACCAGAAGTCGTACTTTGACGTCAATGTTGTGAATGAGACCCGAAACGCCACCTACAAGCGCCTGGCCAAACTCGGGGCGGACAGCGCCGGCGTGAGCGAGGATGAGCTGTACAAGCTGCTGGCTATTGCGGAGAAGGCCAGCGATGACGGCAGCCTGAACATTGGAAACGGGGTGACGAATGACCTCAAGGTCGCCATCAAGATGGCTCGTCTCGTCGGGGTGCACGTCAGTCCAACTGTGGTTTTCGACGGTGTGGTCAACAATGATATCAGCTCTGGCTGGAGTGCTGAACAGTGGCTCGAGTGGCTCGCCAAGAATGTCGCTTAGATACAATCAGAGTAGGTAGCAAATGAGAGATCGATTGTAGAGTATTTGCTCATTCTATGATTGTGAAGCAGATGAATGGATACTGCAACAATTCTTGTGGCTTTCTTTGCGTAGCTATAACACTCGGTTGGTGAATAGAAAGAACCAAACAGCCCCGATCCCAGTGGCAGGTTGTCAATGTGCAGCTATGTACAGTGAGTGAGGAGCTTGGGCCACCACAAGTTTTGCAGCTGCACCTCGGTGACTGCAACTCACTGCTCCCACAACGACCTCAATTTCAACATGATACGTTCAATGTTATCCCAACGGACCCAATTAAGGCCTCTGGAGACCAAGATTCCCCTACGAGGCTGGTTGACGCCAGCATGTCGCGCCCAATCGCGTCTCAGCAACCCTCTAGTGCGCCATGAGCAGCAGTTCATCAGGAGAGCCTCATCATCGCCAGCCGCGACAAAACCGAGAGGGCCCAAGTTCGGTATGCCCGTCCTGAAGGTTGATTTGCAAGATCATCAGCACTGATTACAAACGTCCAGAAATCCCTCAGAGGATGATCGTCTACCATATTGGGACGCCACGGATCATGTTCCTCGGCGCCCTGAAGCTGACGACCATCTTTGTCTTCGGCTTCTTCGCCGTCGTCGTCGTACCGGGATATGCGTCTGCGGACACCCCGCTCTGGCAGACCGCTGGCCGTGAGTCTCACAACAACAGCACCATCTACAGTGTCAGACACAGCTCACTCACCCCCTCACACAGTGGCTGTCGCCAGCACGATCCCGTTCCTGGTAGTGTGGTACCTCACCTCGCCCATGGTGGTCTGGATCCACATGCGTGTTCCAGATAAGTACCGCCGGTCCAAGCACACTATGGATATGTTCCTCGACGCCCCGCCCGCCGACGCTGAGGTTGCCATCACCAATATGGGTGCCATCTTCAAGCCGCGGGTTAGTCAGGTCAAGATCTCCGACCTGAAGCCGGCCAGGAAACGGTTCGGCCTGGTGAACTACACGCGTGACACCACCGTGGAGAATTCTCAGCGCAAATGGTGGATGTTTAGGGCAATGGACGGCTTCAGAATCGAGGACGAGACCACGACGGGGTCCAAGTCGAAGTGGGCATGGGAAGCTGTGGCGAGAAATATCAGGGAAAGGGCACTAAAGGAGAAGAGTGGGGGAACGTGATCTTTTTACGATGAGGGTAGCACATAAAGTATGTCTTGTCCGGAGTTTCTGTGGCTGCAGCTACCGGTATGTCGAGGCCTCTCGGGCTTACGGCTGCCACACCGAGCACGCATGTTGCTCAGGCGCAACGATATCAGAACACTGTGGAGCTCAAGCCTCACAGCATAAGCCAAGGGCATATATGTGTGTGTAAATATATATATGCATGTGTATATGTGTGTGTGTGTGTATGTGTGTGTGTATCTGGACTATGACGATGGCCACCACTGCACACCATAGACCACAGAGCCTTGGAAGAGAAAAGCCCCACATGGGAAGGAAGATAACAAAAGAATATACCAGCACACTTTGATCACAACGCAAAGACACTGTACGCTACAAAAAGCCCAGCATATATCACCGAGCCCTAGATGTCGCCGAACAAGGTGCAAGATACCACCAGCCACTCCCAGAGACCCCCAGGTATGATATGTATATATAGCACAAGAGTGCACCTTTGAAACACAGGAGACACCCACGGGTCCCAGTGGATGAACAGCCTTCACAAGAACCAAAAAGACAGACCGCGCAAGGGACAGAACGAAAAAGGATGGTCCCGGAGAGGATCGAACTCGCGACCTTCGCATCACCGATAAGAACCCAACTGGATTTTTATTAGTACGACGCTCTAACCAGCTGAGCTACGGGACCAATCGTTGTTGAAAGATGGCCAAATTGCAGCTGTTGCTGTTGCAACAATGAAAATTTCGTGTGTGGGGGCCGGATATGCGCCGAGATACGGACGGTCACCGAAACAAGGTCCGTGCACAGCCGAAGATGGCTTACGGTATCAGATAACACTAGCTACAAAACCATTGTCTTCGAGTTCAAGTTCGAAAAGGAATTCTTGTGCTTGGAACAACAGGAATTCCTCACGGATCAGCCGGGTATTGATCGAGATCGGGCGGCTAACACGGAGTTGCCGAAATATGGCCCGTGCGCAGTGCAGCACTATGCAGCGCGGCGAGTCGAAGGTGGCTTATGTAATCCGAACGACACTCGAAGACCACTCGGTACTCACACCGGCGTTGGTCTTCTAAGACGGCTCTACCCGCTAATTCATCCTACCACAGCTAACTTCAACGGACTTTCAAAATTTTCGCACCGGATCGTACTTCTGTCAAGCCAGCTCCTCGTGCTACACACCGTGCCTTGGCAGTGAGGCCGGGGGATGGAACATTCCCGAAATCCAAGGCTACCGGTATGACTTTTATCTCGTGCGACGGGTATGGCAGCGCTAGAATGTACAGCTCGGGAAATGCCGTAGGTGTGCCAGGAATCTATTGTACAGGGAAGCCTACAGGTATAAGCAAAGCCTCCAGCAAGATATGAAACACTAACTGGGCGGTTATCCCACTGAAGGCTATTTTACAGTAGAAAAATATGACACAAGCGACTGCCTGGAGGCCTTTTTCTAAGGTATTCGAATCCCGATGACTCCTGTGTATGGTTTTGTTGCAACAGGATAACTTCATAACAGTGCTTACCAAGGCAAACGTCCATTGGACTAATTTCCACGGAATAACCTCCAGCAAGCTAAACCTCCTCTGGGATCAACGTCCTCTATGATGACCTTTTCTGTGACAACCTCTTCTAAGAAAACTTCCTCCAAGACAACATCCTTTGAGACAAACTCTTTTTAGATAATCTCCTCTAGAATAACCTCTGGGATAACATCTTCTAGGATAACCTCATCTAGGATTATCTGGGATAATCGCCTCTCGGATAGTTGTCTTTAGGACAACTGCCGCTGGGATCTGGGATAATCTCCTCTGGCATGATTACCTCTGGATAGTTGCATTTAGGAGAACCTTTTCTGCGATGAATGCATCTAGGATGACCCCCTTGCTATGCTCATCATCTAGACTGAATACATTTCATTAAAGGCTATCCTCCCGAGGTCCCATATGAAAGAGCCATCAAGTGTTTGTTACAAGTCCCACACAGACGTTTGGAATCCCTGCCAGCGATAATTAATGAACCGTTCAAAATTTGAATCATCAATACGACTGGTAGGCAAAGTTTCCATACGAAAACACTGAGCTCTCACGGCACATATGCGTCGACACCTATTTTAGACGCGCAAACCATCCAAGGTCTGGGTGCCTGCTCTCATGCAACAGGGTTCGAACACCTCCCAGCCGACGGCGCCTACCCGCCACCGGGGGCCTCGCCCAGACGTGCATTGAACCTAACTTGCCGCCGCGACAGGACGGATCGCAGACAGTGGATGTATGTACATACAGGGCTCAAGTAACCGACTGCCCCATGTACCTGCCATACCCATGGGGGATCCCCCGTCGATCCTGACTAGCCACCGGGAATGCGTCCATGATCTAGCAGCTGTGGGGCTCCCGAACAAGAGGGCTGGGCAACAGGCAAGGACACAGAGGAAGTCGGCGTCCGAAAGACACCAAGATCCAAGATCCACTCGCCTACAACCGCACGTGCACGGTCAAAAGAGTAAAAAGGGGAGGATGGGGGCAAGGGTGGCATGTTAGATGGCGAAAGAAAAGACGTATACTGTGTACACCACACATCTCGACGCCAGTCAAATGACTCGCAACTGGATGACGCGTGACCGGGGCCTGCCTTGCTTTGGGGGTATCCATCACCACAATGTCGTGCGTGTGTCTATGGGCTCCTGCACGTGTCATTCGAATGACATGCGTCCTTCTCGTTCGGTGCCCCGCGGCGGCGTGGGGATAAGTAAATCGGAAGAGGGGCAAACGTCAGGCCGTGAAATAAAACCACAGCGGGACGTATGTACATTAGTAATCCCATACCCATCCAACCCCAGCTGATGTGCGTCCGGGGGGATATAGAAGCTTCCGGGGTAGAAGGTCAGGGGGAGGGGGGTTTACCCGCTGATGTGCCCCCGAGAAAACTCCAGTCCATCCATCGCCAAGGCAAGCCAGGGAGGGGGCGACAAGGAGAAACAAATAGAAGTCGGAGGCAGTCTCTTGCTTTCTTGCTTGCTATCAGTAATTATGCAAGCGGGCCTGGAAGGACGTGGGCACCAAGGTTTTCCTAGGGTCATGGATCAAATAAACAACACTCGCATCCCTTCCTCCCAACACGACAGCATCACACGTGATTGACGAGCGCATGCTTCCTGAGTCGTCAAGGGACACAATACCTTCGTGATCCTGGAACAGGCCTTGACCTGCTCAGCACATGCAGGCTCCCAAAAACTAGCTTGAGTCCTTCGGTGGCGAAGGAGTGGGCGGAGTACTCTGGGACAGCTGAGGCGACCTGGTTGCAGACAAGAGCCGAAACCATCTGAACAAACGAGGCAACCGAGATCTTCGCCGAAGCTGGGAAAGGCTTGGCAGACACGCGGAGCCCAGAAGCGACACTTGGTGTCTGAGAAGTCCATCCTCGACTGCTGCTAAGACTGCTTGCCATATGGCCGGACTCTTTGCCCCTTGCAACGCACGCGGTCTAGACCCGTAACACGGCTGTAGGTTTCAATGTGTCTGGCATCAGGGTAGCTTGGACAGACACTGTCACGGTACAGTGGCAGATGACGTTAAAATCAAGAAGAAACAATATCAGGATCGCATGGCTTCAGCACCGTTAGATTGTTGATACAAGTACCCGCCACCCGGATTCTGGACGGCCGTCCTCGAACATTCTCCCGTCTTCCCTCAGAAACATCTATAGTACATAGATGTTGGAAAGTTTTGTGGTATCGCAACTACTGGACCAAATGCATCCCATGTCCGGTCGCAACCCGTGATCGCCTAAATGCCCCCGTAGAAACGCCAGGAAATTCAGGGACTTGCCAAGTTGAATTAAATGCTTCTTCCGACTTATGGTGGACCTCTATCGGGTCTGGATCATGCCGCTGAATGATCACAACGGCTTAGTTGGTGAAAGGTAATGGCCCAAGCGCCCGAGATGCATGCTGCTTGCTGTGCGAGCGTCGTCTATCTGCGTTTTGTCAAGGGTAGTCCGTTGGCGTCGTAATCCCATCCCCTTTTCAACCCGCCCTCGTAGACACTGGCCACGGAGTCCTGCCACATAGCAGGAGTCACAAACGTCTGCACAGGTGCAGACGAGTATGCCTGGTGGGGCGAAATCTGGGAGGCTGCGGCGGCGGCAGCAACAGAGGGCACGGTGGCGTGCACATGTTGGATGTCCTGAATAGAAGGAATTTCCGTGGCACCTGAATTTGGAATACTTAGAGAGCTATTGGGAGGTGGAGCACCAGTCACTACTGGTGCCGACTGGGCTGACGGCGTACCGAATGAGTTGTTCCATTGACTGGTTACGGGACGTTAATTTTGTACTGGTACGATCGCAGAGCTTCTCCAAGGGATTTACTAACTCAAATATTCTCGTGGGATTCCACCCGGATCCTCCGTCAGAAGTCATTGGCATTGACGACTGCAGTGAGGGTGCTTGCGATGAGCTGGTCTGACTACCAGAAATCATGGGCAACTGTAGACCCGCTGGAGAGTCACTCTTCATGTCCATAGGACCCGCCGATATTGGAGGCGTAATTGGGTGCTGTCCGGGGTAACTGACTTGAGAATGCTGAACGGCGCCCTGGGTGTCGATCGTCTGCTGGTGGTGGTCCATTGATCCGCGAGGGATAGATGGCCTGTAGTTGCCGGGATTGAGCCGCGGTGGGGTTGGACGCGAGGTCGAGTGCGGGCTGCCGTACGGGAAGCTGGGCTTGAGCACGAACGGCTTCCTCGTGTCGGCTGAGAAGGCCTCTCGAATGGAGTCTATTTGTTTCTGCACGTCGGGCATTGGCCACGCGTGCATCACCTTTTCTAGTACTCTCATGTGTCTCGTAAAGAACTCACGGGCGTCAGAATTCAGGTCTGGATCTGGAGAAGTGAGGGCGACCTAGAACTTGTCAGGTGACTAGAGACGTTGCATGAACAAGGCAAGACTTACAAGATGCAGGACGATGCACGACATTATGCAGTAAAGCGAGAAGTTGATGCCCCTCTGCATGCATTGTAGCCCAGGCAAGCCAAAGGATTGTAGAGTAGCCTCTTGTAACCTGCAAATTGTCTTCGCAGAGTTGTAGCAGAGCACCATGTGGTGTTTCCACTGACCGTCCATACTTGTCGGCTCCAGATGTGTAAGTTGCGGCCGGTGCAACAGTATGATGCTGAGGTGGTAGTAGGAGTGCAGGTTGCCTATGAATGCCGAAGACAGCCATGGCGCGGAGCCGTCAGGAGGGTAGTTGACTGATAAATCCGCAGGGAGCTCATCCATCCAGGCGGTTGCATTAGGGTTGAGCTGGACGAATTCAGGATCGCAGCCCCAATCCTTATGCTTGTGGATGCGCGAATAGACTCTGTTCATCCGTGCGATGTTGCGTACCACGCGAGCCATGTACGCAAAGTTTCGAGCAACCTGGTAGTCCTGATCGTCACCCCCTGCCAGTGGCCGTGGCAGCCCAAAGTCAACTGATTCAAGGTCTACTGAGAGATCCGTGCGACCTGGTTTTCGTGTTAATTAAGCAGCACACATTTTTTTTAGCAGCAAGACATACCTTGCGCAGAGCCTATCATGGTCTCGCCGACGAAGACAGTCTGCCATATTCGGCTCTTCAGGGCACAGTCGGCTGCGGACGAGTTACAAGGACGCCCGGCTTTGTGGTCCTCAAAATGCTCGTCGAGCCCCAGCTCCTTGCCCATTTGAACACATTGGACAATAGCCATCCAGGAACGGTAGAAATAGCCACGTCTCGGGGCCGCTTCTCTTGCCTTCAGAATAAGCAGAAGCGCCTGAATTGTGCTCAGTCTAGGGGTATCCATGAAGGAGTCGGCATGCCCTACTAAATGTCAGTATTCCCCATGTAACCAATCAATATCAACCTAGTACGCACTTGTTGCCAAAGCGAGCCATTGCTGTCCTTCCCCTGGTTCCTCGGCTAACCGCCCAGCCAAAGCGAAGATGGCTTCCAAAACTAATGGGGAGATCGAATCTCTGTTGGTCTGCCACTGTCGATAGAAAGTTGACCTGTCGAGTACGGGTACGTAGGGGTGGATGTTGCTGAAGAAAATCTCGAAATAATGCAGAGCAGTCTCTTCATCCGGCATCAACTCAGGTGGTATCCGGACCTTGAGGCCAGGCCCAGAGACGAGTGGTGGTAGCGAGGTCTTGTAATCTTCGTCTTCCGGGAGAAGAGGCTCCTCCTCGGCCATTCCTTTCAGCCTGAGCCGGTGGCTCAAGTACGGTGCTTCACTGAGATTAGGACCGGTTCAAAGGTAAGAAAATAAGGCTAAAGAGACTCACCTGTGCCTGCGTCGTTCAGCTTCAGGGTGCCGAGCAATTCTGACAGATCCTGCTGCCCGTACTGGTCTTGATTATAGACCTCCGGAGGAGACTCTGGACGCGTTGCCTGTTGCATGGGCGGCGTGGGGAAGATCGAGGGCTGTTGCGCCTGCTGTGACTGCGCCGTTGCATAAGACTGGTCAACAACTCCCACGGGAGCAGGGACTGTGGTATAATGCATCCCGTGCTGAGGAGAGTGATCCGGATACTGCATCTGCTGGTACAGCCCCGATTGCTCGGAATAGCTTCCGCGGCCCGGAGCGTACATGGACGAGGACATGGACGAGGACATGGGCGAGGGGTTGGGAGCGCCAGCCATAAGGTGAGGGGGGTGCATGGGCATGTGCTGTCGGAAATCCTGGACTCCAAGAGCCTCGTACTCGGGGCGAGTGGGCTCGAAGACCTGAGGCTCTGCTGCGCCATCGTAACCATTGGGCCGGACGCAGTGAAGCTTCAAGCGAATGCAGGCGGAGCATGGCCAGGTGTTGGTGGTTGCGGCATCGCACTTTATCTTTCTTCTCCGGCAGCCCTCACAGGCTCTCATGACTGGAACAAGCAGTTAGCACCAGCTGTGCGAGGAGCGCAGTAGACTCGTCATTCCATTGGGCACCTTGGGGTTAGAATCCATACCCTTTAGTCGTTTGTGACGATTATGCTCATCCACGAAGACATAATCTGGAGATAAGGCAGAATTAACAATCAGAACACAAACGGGCGGAGCTCGAGGTCCTGGGCGGGGTGAGAGAGAGGCGTACTCTTTTGTGTTTCCCTCGGCTGGAATGGTTGCGGCGCGAAGCTGAAGTTGGTCATTTGGGAGCTCTGCGGGAGCAGCCGCCGGGCTGATGGATCGCCGGACATGGTGGTGAGAGATTCGGGGTTCACGCCGCTGGTCCTGGGGGAAAACGGGTCGTGGCCAATTCAAGATCAATGCTTTAAGAAAATTGTTGCTGATGTTGTTGGCGTGGTTAACAAGAAGGCGACAGAACGGGGCGGGAGATGCGAGATCGTGTGCGAGGGAGGGTCTCTCGTTGTGTTGATGGGTGTGAGCGGTGCGGTGCGGCGCGGTGTAGTAATAATGCGGCACACAACGACAGGCTGCTTGCTACCTTCAACGAGACAAGACAGATGACTGGTGACAGGTGCACACAAGCTTGACCTCAAATCCGCATCCAGATCGTTTCGCCTTGTTTATGTTTCCGTTTTGAAGAAGCTTCCTGTTTGCCCCTTCGATATGTTGAGAGTGTGGTCGGGAGGGCCGTTTTGTTCAAAGACGTGTGGGTGAGGGCGATAAAGTTTGAGGACCAGGAGGGACATGTACGCATAGAGTAGCGGCTGCTGCGTAGGACAGGCAGGGGAAAAGGACCTGGTGAACCTCTTTGGGACTCTGGGATGGCAGGGAACATGCAGGCAGGACAAGGTCCCGGCACAGAGCTATGTAAGTACTGCTGTTCTCGAGTACAGGTTGCATTGCAATACTCGAGACATGGAGGGGAAGGCGAGGCGAGTCCAGGGGTATGGTATGGGTATGGGTATGGGTATGGGTAGGGGCCAGGGGCCGGAGCCGGGACCACGACCAGGGACTGGGGACTGGGACTGGACCTGGGACAGCGACTGGGACTGGGGACTGGGAAGCAGGAAAAAGGTGGGCTCAAGGTTGGGAGGGAGGAGGGGGTGTGCGTGTGCGTGTGTGTGTGTATACACTATTGTTGGTGTTGGATTTGGCTGCTGAGAAAAGAACGGGCAGACAAGGGCCGGGCTAACGATAGAACAGACGTCTTAGCACTCAACTCGGCCTGCGCGTCGAATTATGATGATGGGCAGCGTGGTCTATGTGCTAGTGGAGGCAGATGAGAGAAGGGTGGAGGGATGCTCGGGGGGCTGTTGTCTGTCTGTGGGTGTGTGTGCGTGTGTACAGTATGTCTGTCTGTACTGCCTTCACTGCCCGTCTGTCTTTCTATCCGGCAAAGGGCTCCACGAGGCAAGATGAGCAGGGCAGGGCATGATCCATCATTAGGGCGCATTGATGTGTACCTGGTCTTCGCCTGCTTAGATATTGTGGCTGACGGCGTCGAGCAGCAGCGGCAGCTCCATCGAGGACTGAACCCCCCCGCCCAGTGAATTGTGGGTGCGTGGGTGTGTGGGTGTGTGGACTTTGGAGGAGGTGGTGTGTGGTTTGTGTGGTGCGTGATATGCTGCCATGCGAGGTGTAGCGAGGTGCGAACGAGGTGCGAGCGAGGTGCGAAGGGGGGTCCTCGAGCCCGTTGATGAAGGGGCCCATTTGGAGAAGACAAGAAACACCTGAAAAATGGAGGCGTGAGTGCGTCAAATCGGCAGACCCTGGTCACACAGACCACAGTCCACAGGCCAGAGGAGCACAGGAGGTGGAGAGAGAGCCACAGCTACACTAGGGCCCAACACGCTAAGGGAGAAAGAAGGAAAAAGAAAAGAGCGCCCGCTGGCTGAAAGCGCTGCTAACCCGAATAGGCTGTTGGCTTGCACCTGCCGCCCATCTGCTTCTGCATCTGGTCTGGCCCTGGCCCTGGCCCTGGCTCTGCTCCCGCTTCTTGCCTGTGACAAGAGTGCAGGTGCATCATGTAGGCAGGTGCTGACTGCTGCTGTTAAGCCTGCTGCCCGGCCGTCGGTGCTGCCCGGCCTGCCCAGCGCCCAGCGCCCAGCACCAGCGCCCAGCACCCCCCAAGTCAGCATTGAGCCCTTGATGACGGGGCTGGGAACATGGCCACGCGCCCGCGTGCTGGGGTGGATTGATCCCCTCTAGTCAGTCACGACGGCGTTCTGTGCTGACGACTCGCCCACGTCCTCACTGCCTCCTATCCCATCCTTGAGTTGCTGAGAATGGAACATGCATGCGGCTGGGGCGGGGATTGCAACGGGCACGGCGAATTGTCTTGCAGCTGGCGCTCTACCCGACCCGCTCTGCCGTCGCGTGTCTGTCAAATAAAATAAAAAAGCTACTGTATACTACAGTGGTATACCTCTCTGGCTGGGGGCAGTGGAGGCATCTCTTCCCGCCCACCACACCGTGGCACGGTAGCAGTACAGATAGCCTAGTGTACAGACAGACAGCCACAGAGGTCGGCACCCGTTGTCGGACCCAGCCAGCCCTGGAAGCGAAGAAACTTTATCTGCACGTACGGTGGCACAACAGACTCGTGCGACGTACAGTACCGTACAGTACATGCACATCTGCACCTCGACCCGACTTACCAACGGTATCGTAAGCAGCCAATATCGGATCGCATATAGGGGCCACAGTCGACAAGCTCTCGTGTCGAATTCGCTAACTTTCCCTTCTCCTTTCCCACGGCCCAAGCACGGCTCCACGATGGGGTCGCGGGTCGGGTCATCTGTCAGTGCCAGTCGCGGCCGTTGGCTTTTCCAACGCCCACTAGATTGTCGACTTTTAGTTCCTGCACGCGGCGGACACCCCTATCGCCAAGGAAACCAAGTTGGGGTTGACTGGATGAGGCGTCCGCGCTGTCAGTGCAGAGCACTAGAAACAGAGGGATATCCCAGGTTTTGACGCCTGTCACGACAAGGACTCGGGCTTCTTGGGCGCGCAGAATGACCCAACGCCCCACGTAGTGAATACGATACCACAGCACTGTAACGACTGATGGGCTCGAGGAGATCGCAACACTCGTACGATTCTGCTCGAGGGCAAATCTGGTTTGTGTTCGTCCCGGGGCTTCGTCAGACAAGGGACAAGACAGTGCCGTGCCCAAAGCAGATGTACTGACGGTACTGTGATAGCCCAATATTCCGTATTTTGTACCGCCCCAGCACCAGCACCAGCACCAGCACCAGCCATCACGGCAAGAGCATGCTCTAAACGCGCGCAAAGTTCA
This sequence comes from Diaporthe ilicicola, assembly GCA_023242295.1. NCBI lineage: Eukaryota > Fungi > Ascomycota > Sordariomycetes > Diaporthales > Diaporthaceae > Diaporthe > Diaporthe ilicicola. The sequence goes on along the minus strand of JALPVH010000161.1, from coordinate 62,603 downwards.
GACGTTGAACCCCGTCCGGCCCACCGGCCCACCGGCAGTATTGTGGGGGTGGCCAAACAGCGTCCGCGGGCTCGCTGTCTTTCGATCTTCTGCCATGTGGGAGCTGTGGGTCACGACCATCGAGCACGCCGTGCCACGCCGCCATGTTACAAGCGCGTGGACTAGCACAGTCCGGTATGTCCTTCTGTTCAGAGAGATACAGGACGTCAGGGGTCATGCTAACTTGAGCGTCGGCCTGGGCTACGTCCTTTGCCTCCCAGTAGCAGTGTGAAATGAATTGTTTGACATGACGTCTGGTTGTCGGTACGTACCGTCATCTGCTGTCGGCGTTCTGACCTACCTTGGCACGGCACGACCGAATTCGTCCAATGTTTCCTGTAAGGTACCGGAGTGGTCGAGAAAGAAGGTTGACGCCCTCGTCACACGATCGGTCTACTCTGGACGGGCCTAGGGATTCAACCCAGCCTGCCACCTGGACCACGACTCGAAACTGGGGGAGGGAAAGGGGGGGGGGGTGTGCGCCGCGAGCTTGAGAAACAACAAGGACGGCGCTAGAGCAAAACTAGCAGCCGTTGACGGCACGAACTATCTCGCCTGATTGCGTCAACTGCGTTTGACCTGCTACAGCAACTAAACCCAACACAGATCCACCGCTTGCGCTGATGCCACCGTACCTGCAGTTTGTCACGGTCAGTACCCTTACGACCCACTGTACCTAGCTAGCAGTCTCTCTGCCCATGTGAGAGACAGTGTGTGTATGTGTGTATATGTGTGTGTGCGTCCTGGCAGCCTGGGTACACCATATCCCAGGTCCATGCCGCTGACGAATCATGCCTATCTTGTCGCTCGCAACCAAACCTTTCTTTGCCTCCCAAAGGCTGGATACGACGAGGTAATCAATGAGAATGCTGCCCTCCACTTGTTTATTCCAGGTTTGGTATTCTTAGTCCGGCCGCGCAGCTAATGATCGTCAACTGAGCGCGCGGCTGTCAGCGACAGCCGATATGAACCCTCGTTTTCGGATGGCAACCGGCCTGGTACCTTTCTGGCGGATCTCCGTGGATCCATCCGATACAGAGGCAGATCGTGGGTTCTCGGCCGATGCTGACTCGGTGAGGGTTCCGACGCGTCCTCGCTTCAGCCAATACTGCCCAAGAACCCAATCACCGTCGATACCCTCCAATTGTCCTCCGGGACGCCAGGAACAAACAACCTGGGAGTGGCCCCGGGCTCGTTCAGTTCTAAGCTTTGTCATTTCGATAGATACCCACCTGCCAAGATATAACTCGCATCTTTTTATCAGGCTTTTTCTCGCTGACGAACCCCAAAGTAGGCATCAAATACGACTATTGGACTATAATATTGGCGACTATAGAAGCCGTCCACCGGGGTCGGAATCCAGATTTACTATGGAGAAGCTCGTTCGCTTGCTGCTTCCGCGCTGCCAGTAGTGCGTTGTTCGCATCTGCATGGACGTTGGGACCCCCGGGGACTGCGGCAGCTAGCAAATGCCGCTGACCAAGGTCAACACAGGGGCTGTCGACCTTGAACCCATTTGCGTCTGGTCAGCTGCTTGATCAGTCATAGGGCGGTGACCGAGTGTCGGCATCGCGGCGCTTCTGTGATGTACAGATCACCAATAATCATTGCGCGGTGTACTTCCAACACTATAATGTATGCAGCATCGTTGATACCCACCCACACTGGTGGATTTTCTCTGGGGGATCTGCCCCGAGAGTGCTAGCCGAGATGACCCCCTCGACAGGCAGCCCAGTAGCCTAGTCGAGTTCAGAGTCAGACCGCCCGCAACAGCTGCCGGGATCCTCATTGGGGCCGGCAGGTACGGTTGGTCGACAAAGCTTCCAGGGCAGAGAGTTGCAGTGGATGCCAGATACCGCAGGGTGCTGTCGGTGTACAGCAACATGACGCCCCGGATGATGGCGGACCGAGTAAGATGGAGTTATTTGTAGATCTCTCACAACATCACAAAGCAGGTTCAGGTCGAAGCCAAGACCGGGAATCATTCATCGAGGCATGCCAATTCCACCTCGGGGGTTTTCTGCTTTGGCCGGGCTGGATGGCGTCTCTCCTACACGTCGTCGCACAGTCAACTCCCCATGTCGCTGACCGAACGACGAATTGGGATCACACACTGGACACGCCCATGCCCAAAATTGATATCTCATCAGCCCACCGCTACCACCTCCCCAGTTTTTTGGGGCAGGCATATCAGGGTGCGGGCAATTCGCGCCTCGAAATCCTATTCGTCGAGTCGTTTCACTTGCTCAATTGCCGTCGTGGCATCGAGATTCCATAAAACGTGGGTATGTCCCGCAGGTGCGGCACCCTGAATGTAGAGACACGCACCAAAAGTCTGTAATCAAGGGGATGACAATCCTTTACCGAGGGCCCAGCGCCCAACCAAGTCCCTGGTGCATGTGGCGTACGTCGTAGCACGAACCACCTTCCCAAAACTTCACTTGGTGGCTGCGAATAAGCGAGTCCCCACGTTTCAAGATACCAGTTGACCAACCCAGAGCAAGCAGGGCAACAAAAAATGACAGGCTCGAGCTCGTCAGAGCATGACACGAAATTGACTCTCAAAGCTGATTCTTCAGCATGCGTTTCAGGTGACGCACACAGCAGGCTGCATGTGGCTGGCCTGACGACGTCCACAACTGCAAGTTCACAATAAAAGTTCACAACGAGTGTAGGAAAGGGCTACACACATGGTTCCCTGAGCCGTCCACCCCTGACGCCGAGGGATCCCGCAATGTCGCCCCGGCGTCAATCGCGGCATCTAGGTCCCAACATGGGCTGTCAACGCTACCGATGCCACAGCATCGGGTCGCCTCTCCGCACTGGAAAGTTGCCAACGATCGATCAAAAGCGCTGCCCACTTTCGGCGCACCCCTGCTGGATACTCCGTCACCACTGAAGCCACCGGCTAAGCCCTACTACTAATTCTGGGACATACTTCGGCGACCATAATGGCGAGCAGCCTTTTCTTGTCCCGTATGTGGAGGATGGCAACATTGTCCGTGGAACCTGTTCCCGCCTCGGCTGACGAGGCGCGGTTGTTCAACATTATCCACATGCGAACCCTGAACCGCGGAAGCGAGGCCGGGCTCCCAGCGCAGGAGAACCCACCGGGCGCGGATCTGATCATAGTCGTTCATCGTGGCCCCGTTGCTAACAGATATTCGCCGAGGGGCGGTGCGATGTCAAAATCTATTGTTGGGGCCTCCCTCCACCTCTTTCAGGAGTTTCGTCCGAGATCCGCGCTCCGTGCCCTGAGATGTGTGGAGGGAGCTCCCGAGGCTAGGAACCCTAAATTTGTGAGGAAACTTTTTGGTAAACATCGGACAGGCTCGAGGCCGCTTGTTTTGACGCGGTGATCGGGGAGTCGAAGCCCTATAGTGCATTCTGTACCTCGATGCTTCCATCCTACTTCCACGCAGGGATCGTGGAAGCTTTCCATGCGGTTTGAGGTTCGACGCGCGAGCACGGACGTCGACGGGAGGGCCGAGTAGGATGTTTTACAAGCGGTATCATGCACCGGACTGCCTTTCTGACATCATGCAGGTTGGCATCCGGACGATGCACGTTCGATTATACTTCGCATGATCAGCATGCCCAATTGGAGGCGTCAATTTCTTATTTCCAGTGAGGCGGTGACCCTATGAAATCAGGGTACCAGGCGGCGCGATTTAGAAACCGACCTTAGCGGATTTTTATCCACACCCACAACCATCACCACTAAAACATTCAACTTTCAGCATCGAATTCCTTAATAACCACAAAGCGTGTGGCACTTCTTTTTTATATAAATCAATCCAAATTTTATTTCTCTTTCGATTGATATATATTTCCTTTAGAAGGAAAATAAAGGGGTGGTGTTAATTTTTGCAGTATAATGTGCTAACAGTTTTATATGCTTACCGGCCCGTTTATTGTTATTCCCGATACGGTCGGTTTCTAAATCGCGCCGCCTGGGTACGTGAGATCCAGCAAACCGCGTGTCCCCTTGCTGCGGCATCCAAAGGGTAGCTCGCCTAATCCTCTGCAATTACATCGTCCCAGGGTCTGCCACTCATCGACAATGCCTGCTTCTTCTTCTTCTCCATTGACCCCATCAATAGCCATGTCGTGGATCCTGTATTGCTCCGAAGATCAGCCTGGTTGACTCGCCCGGGGACGGAGCCACCAACAAAAGAACCCTCCCTGGCCCCAAAATATGACGACGCGTGAACCCAGGGCTGCCCCAGGGTCGCAGGGGCGAGGGCGGATATGGGATGACAAGGGGTCGCATGAATCTGCAGCCCACCGGGATAGATGAGCATGACTACGATCGTGGCAGGGCGCGTGCCTTTACGACTGCCATATCCATGGGAATGCTAATATTGCCATGCAGACTGGAATGAATTATTGCCAATAGTATAGACTGTGGGCCCTCCCACGACATTTTTGAGGGCTACGAGGCGATGAGGCGACGACATGATTACGAACCCTCCCTCGGAACCGAACAACCCCTTATGCTGCGGACAGGAGTCATTTTCTACATCGTGGGTATTACCGTAGAGGCGTTGAGATTCAGCCTTGCACGCACGAGATAAATTCAGAGAGAGAGAGTAAAAAAGGGGGGGGGGGTGTTGAGTCCGCACAGGTTGGTTACTGTTAAGTTCACCGGGCACTGAGTGTACTTCCCAGCATCGAGACCCGGTCCAGAAATGGTCTCCTGTTGCGAATATCAAGTCCAATATCTACCGCACAAATAGAACTCTGTCCACGTTTCAATCAATGGTTGTCTCGTGTCATCTGGTCTCGCCTAGTCGTGGCATTACTCCAGTGGTTGACTCAGAGAGAGAGAGGGAGTGTGTGTTCCGAGCCCGTCTTCGTTGCTGTGCTGTGGCAGCTAGCTAGATAGGGTATGTAACGTGCAGTGCAGTGCAGTGCAGAAGGACAGACAGTATGATGCACATGATCCATTTTCAAAAAGACGTTACATGGGTGATCAACTCTAATCGGATCGTCACGACAGGAGTGCGTTGGTGCGTGCTTATTACAGCGGGGACTGCCTTTGTACGTACCGGTACTTTTCCGATGCTCCCTCGGCTTGGTGGGAATGTCCAGGGCCCGGGACCACCTCCCAGGTTCAGACTCCTGAAATAGTTCAAAGAGGGCCGAGCATCTGCCGACGTGATTCTGGAGTCAGGATGCAATTAATCAGGATGCATCTCGACTTGAGGACGATCTATGGTGACAGCAGCAGGCAGCATTGTGTGTGGGGGCCCAGGCCCTGAGGAACAGCAAACCCGAAGAAGTGAAGGGTTGTTGCCGCTGTCTCAAGACGACAGCCGCATGCTCAACTGGGCAAGGCGTGGCCCCTGGACGCTCGGCAGCTCGGCAAGCTCCGAAGTCACGCAAGAGAGCCTCCTCTCACGACCGTTGAGTTGGAAGCTCCAGAGGTCAGACCTCAGACCTCATCAGAGCTCAGCATGCGCGAGTCACGAGTCGAGGCGTCTGTAACAAAGGCGGGGATGCCCGACGCTTGTGAAATGTATGTATGCTGATAGCGATAGCGATAGCGATAGTGCAGTGCAGTGTGAGCTAGGCAAGCGCTGCGCACTAGCAGAACCAAGGGTGCTATCCGCGGCCGGTCTGTTAAACTAGACTCCGGTCTCTGGAGGGCTAGCCAGCCGCCAGCCAGCCGATCGCGGGGCCGCCACTCACCTGTGTCGCCTACAAGCAAGCAGCATGGCAATCAAATCCAAATCAAGTCACGTCACGTCCATGAAGCGTTCCAAAATCCGCACTCATCAAGCTCTGCCTCACCAGCAAAATCTGCATCCTCTGGACAATAGTCACGCGGTTATCTCGACGGCAAACCCCTGAACCTGACCAGCACCCAGCTCGCCGAAACAAGACACTGGATCTTGTGCAGACGAAAGGACCACCATTGGATATCGTGCCATTGCGCGTCCGGCACTTCCGCTCGGGACAGGGCTTTCGGACTCGCCAGTCCTTCACTTAACCTGCGACAACTGCCTCATCCACGGCGCCAACAGGGCTCCACTCCCACAGAGACAGAGAAGGAATAGACTTTTTGACAGCTCCCCTTTTCAAAACATCGGACACGATGGCAGAGCTAGAGAACGCGAACCCTACCATCCTCAACCTGTCTGAACTTCCTACCCGGAGGCGGCAGAAACAGAGCCTTCGGCGCCCCGACGATAACCTCGCCACCTTTTCGCCCAGGCCGCCCCACTGGCAAAAGGTGCTTGATGAGACCTTCGAAGGGTTCGAGAGCAAATCCCTCTCGGACAGCTCCGACGCCGAAGACCCTATCGACGAGCAAGAAATCTTTGGTGCGTATTCGTACAGCCCTCTATCTGTCTCTCTTTTAATAAGATATGCGCGATGGACCCCTGTGCCTTGCTGCAGCGTACCACGCCATGCCGTGTCCAACGAATTTCGCCGATATGTTTCATGGCTTTCCGGCTGCTGCACAAATGCAATCACGTCCCTGATGCTGCCATTTCTAGCAGCCGACCATCTGGTTTCATAGCCCGTTGGCATCTGATAGAGTTCGGTTTCATTTTCCCGGATCTGGCAGGGTCGAGGTCGTGTTCTAGAACGTGTAGCGGCGGGCATTGGGCAATCATTTGTTTCACAGGTTTCTTCCAGAACATGGAACAGCTGACGTCTCACAGATCTGATCTCCACGATTTCCGATCCGGAGCATCCCCTCACTCTTGGCCAACTCGCCGTTGTCAATCTTCCGGATATCCGCCTCGATCCGACGCCCGCTCCGGGGGTGGGTCCCAGCCTGGACACGGTGACAACCGTAACGGTCGAGCTGACCCCAACTGTCAACCACTGCAGCCTCGCCACCATCATTGGGCTTGCCGTGCGTGTGCGCCTCGAGGCCTGCCTGCCACCAAACTACAGGGTCGATGTCTGCATGAAAGACGGCTCTCACGCGCAGGATGACCAGGTCAACAAGCAGCTCTCTGACAAGGAGCGCGTGGCTGCGGCCTTGGAGAACGACACCCTCAAGCGGACCCTCGACAAAATGATGGAGACATGCATCAGCGGATATGCCAGAGATATTGACTCGGACTAAGTGACATTGACTCTTCACGTCGATTCGTGCGAGACCAAAGTATCTACATAGATACACCCCGGCACAGCCTCCTTGGCACAGCCTCCTCAGCACAGCGTGCCCAAGATGCCACGTCCTGGGTAAGGGAGGACTACAACCAAGGAAGTGAGCCTGCGTACCTCACCTATACATCAAGAAATGCCAGAGTTTCAATGCTACTACGAGGCCTCGAACGTTCTCCCGCACTCTGCGATGATCTGTGTGTCCTGGGCATCCCCCGGCGCGGATGGCGGGGTTTCGAATTACTCGCCAAGTTTAAGCTTTCGGCCGTGGGAAGGCGTCCTCTGTCCGCTCGGTTGGGAAATGCTAGCTAGACGCTGTCTGCAGCATCGGACCATGGCTTGGGTGATGCACATTGAGCACCAGCTGCCCGGATTGTCCAATGGGACTGGCTCCGAGGAGTGAGAGCTTTCGGAACCTGGGTTGGGCTCTGCGCTATTGAGTACACACGGCACACCCCGCCACCCCCCCCCCTAGAGATCTGATGTATTTTACATTCGTATTGTGTTAGAGAAGCCTGAGCGAGTTACTGTGAATCGGCCCTCTGAGGAGCGCTCCAAAGCTAAACTGCGAGGCTACTGTTCAGGGTTGGTGGGCTCAACGGTTCATAAGTCCCCTAGACCCTAATTTATTACTTGGTTGCTTGGTTAGTCGCTCAGTTTGTCACTTAGTTCCCAGTCACCTAGGCGGGCGCGCTGGCGGGCTAACGGAGAGCAAGGGACCTACTGTGTATGCCCCCAGGCCACCTCTTTGCCTTTGCCAATGTTGTATTAGACCGCAAACGTCGTACCAAACACAATGGTAGTCTGGTACGCTAGGGTACTGGGCTGCACGCACCTCTCGTGGCATGTACCGCGATCTATCACGTATCGTATGTGTGATCACGTAGTCTAGGTAGAGGAGTGTGTGGATAAATAACAACATGCTTGGATCTAACGCGGCCCCGGGGCGGCTTGTTCCAGGTTTCTGGTCAGGGCCCCAACCCGACAGCGATGGCACTCGCCCCGATTCGGTACCCGGTGTGGACTTTTAACACACTTTGGGTACGTACTCGCCAGCCACACAAGTACCAAGCTGAGCTGGCTGGCTGGCTGGCTCTCCTTCTTTCCCCACGCTTTTCTCACCTTGACTCGGGGAGCCTCAATCGAAGCCCGCGGTTTCTCAACCCTGCCTACATCTGCGCACGGGAGCAGTAATAAGCGAAGAGAGGGATGCGACGACAACCGCCGGCACGCACGCATGCATGTCAAAAAAAAAAAAAAAAAAAAAAAAAAAAAAAAAAACCCTTGACTTATATCGCGGTCGCAAGAGAAGCACAAAGAGCAAAAGCAGTCTGCATTCTGCCTCGCCCGATGTGTGTTTACGTGCGCTTCGCAACAGTAAGCTGGGACGATACTGGCACGAATACAAGCAATCCCACAAGAATCCTGCGTGCGTCTCGGCCCTACCGACACGGCAAAGGTCTGTGGAATCACGTCTGATCTCTTCGGCCACAGTCTTACCGCGGATCGGCGAAGATCGTGTGTCTCAGGTCCTTCCAGCACACTTCTTCTTCGACGCCAACTGGGGGAAGGGGGGACGGGAGGAGGGATGGGCCCAAATTTAGCATTTCTGGCGAACGCTCGATAAGGTTTTGCTTGGCGAGGAGGTCCTTTCGTCCAGAGTTTCCCTTGCTCTTGCTGTCTCCCCCTTCCCACCGCCCAAGGAGGTAGGAGGCTCGCTGAAACTGCAACACACAAAAGCCGTCTCTCAGCCTGTCTCTCTCTCTCCTGTTGGGCCTGGTTGAGCGTGGGGGGAGGTAATCACAACTGCCGCTGCTGCAGTGCCATTGCAACGCCGCATTGCTGTTCTTGACCTTGACCTTGAACAAGAGGGGCTCCTCCTCCTCCCCCTCTGGCAACAGTGGAGGGGTAAATTCCCGATTCCGCGGCCAGCGCCTTGCCCGTCTGTTCGCCTTTGGACCTGTCGGCAATGCGGAGTCGACGGTGTACGGTGTGGGACTACATTGCAACATTGCACTAGAGGCTACCCTGCGGGATGTACGTACATATCCCAGTTATAGTACAGGGTTTTCCCTTAATCTTTATTTCTCCGAGACTTGCCCCACAAGCAATACAACGCTCTGAAACTCTATTTTGACCAATCAGAAGCCCCTATTTGCCCTCGTGTAAACGAATTCGTGGTGTTTTGCTACCCGTCAGTACGATTTGGCATTCATCTAGGCCGGCTGGCCCGTGGGCAGATCTGACCCCTATTTCCCCCCGGTGTGCCCAGGGTTAGGGGTTACCGCATTGCTGAACTAAGCTGCAGAGCCCTCGCTAAGCAGGCAGGCAGGCAACCCCACCAACCCATTTACTACAGCCAGAAGGGGTCACGTGGCGGCCAGCTGGCGCGCAGCTGGCAACGGACCGATAGCTTATCTGATAAGGCTAGCTGTCCCCTCGGCTATGCTGATGCCACCAACCCATTTACTACGGTCACGTGGCGGCCAGCTGGCGCGCAGCTGGCAACGGACCGATGGCTTATCTGATAAGGCTAGCTGTCCCCTCGGCTATACTTGAAAAGCTCTATATAAGCATGCTAAGGCGGCTGGAGGCGATAATTGCAGCTCGCGGGGGCTAGACTGGAATGTAACGCTACATCCGATTGACAGCTAATACAAGCTATTATTTGCTGCAGACCGCTGTACCGTAAGTGTCAACCTGCACAGACTGCCAAGCGCCGGAAGCCTCCGCTATTCGTCAGAATCTATACCGGGGACCCTTCGCCAACCACTCAGAAGTCACTATTTAACCTTCTTTCAGGGGCGACCCTGTACAGATGACAAACCCTGAGGGGGGAAACCTGCCTCAGCCTGGGGCAAAAATGACCTGGGAAGGGGGCTGGCTGGCTAACAGCCTGGCAGTTGGGCTCCATCAGCAAGCTAGCTCCAAGTTCTGCTCCCCCCTAGACCAGGCCAGAATAAGGTTCTACCTCGGCAGGAAACAAAATCCTTGAAGTATCCCCTTCCCTCACTCACTCGCTTGCTCGCCGACACACTCGCTCCTGGTTTGGGGGGAGGAGTTGGGGGTTGGCGGGGGAAAAGGGCCAGGGCCGCTCAGGGATTGATCTTCCCCGCAAGGGGGGAGCTGGGGAGGAGGCCTTTTCGAAGACATTTCCAGAAGGAAATCCAGCCTTCAGGAACCACGCGCGAGCCTTTCTCAACGTGGTCTGGTTTCTCGACACTAAGAAGAAGCTTCTCTGGGCTGGATCCTTGTACCTGGGCTGGGCTGGGTAGGTGGTTAGGGACTGCATGTAACTGTGCTGTGCATGCATCATAGGGGTGAGGGGGATCACGTAGCGTGGGTGTGAGACGAACCCCGACGCCTGCTATAGCAATTGACTCAATAGCTGCTCTTGAGCAAGGAGAGCCAGAACAATCCGACATGATAATAACAACACAAAGAATGCCAATCCAGTTACTCAGTAGAAGTGTAAATTGCAGTGGGGGGGTGTGGAGGTTTGGAGGTTTGACTGAGGGGGGGGTGGGGTTACCTAAGTAGGCGTGTGGCTGGCCCGGCTCCCCTCCCCTCTCCCCTCAGCTCCTCCTCAACCAAGGCTCGACTACAGCACACTACACTAGATCTACCACCAGACCGCGTCCCCTAAAGTGCCCGGCTCCAGGGGAATGCTTGCCTGTCGAAAACGCCAACCCGCCACAACAGTCAACGGCTAGGCGCTGGCACCGGCACCGGCACCGTAGCAGCGGGCCTACCTGACAGAGCGCTTCGAGTGGTGCGCTTCAGGGCACGACCTGATTTTCGTGCACCAGTGTGTCGGCCCTACTGTGCGTCAGTCCTTTTGCTCTGTTACCTCGCCCTTACCTTGCCTGGGCATCATGGTGCTGATCTCCAGAACTGCAAAGTGCCTGGGATAATAACAAGGCTGCATGTTCGCCACCGTGGCCCCCCCCCCCACAATCGGTGTGTGTATAAGTATATACTGCAAGTATACTTGTAGACTATGTATGTCGTCTACATGTTGTTGTCGTTACATCTTGTGCTAAACAGCAGACGGTCCGACTGTTTCTGCGTCGGGCGCCCATAAAAATAGTGTCGCGGTCTCATCTCAGCTGTGGTGGCAAGGGACTGGCTGGAATCGGCAGGGTGACATTCATCTGTAACTGGAGCCGCACGTCCAGTCAGTGTCAAAAAGTAGCTCGCGGGCACACAGGGTCTCCCTCTCTACCTTCACCAGCGGTGCTCGCGTATCTACGTGTCAGGTGAAGCTTTGGGTACAACCCAGGCAAGCTCGCCGGTACATCCATTCTTCAGGCTCGAAATCATCTGAGCGTTGGCCAAACCGTGCTGAATTATCTCTCCGAAACCCCACTGCATGCGACTCCAGGCCTGCTTTTGCAACGCTGGAACGAGATCTCAGGATCCCCAGCGGCTGCGCCGAAGGTCTGTGTGTTTTGAAATATGTGTGTAAACAGGAATTAACCCAGCCCGTTTTAATTAGATGTCACCAAGAGTACCGACCTCGACCAGATCTTGGTAGAACTCAGGCTCTAAGAATTTGGCCACCGAAACATCCTCACTAAGTCCCTTCCTCCTGCGTGTCTTGAGCACGAAATCGCGGGCCGTCGCCTGCGGGCTGGCAGCCTGCAGGGGCCTGATGACAATGTCTCTATCGAGAGGGTCGCCCGGCACGATGCTCCATCTGTCAAATACCAAAGACAGCATGGAACCGTCCGTGTTGAGCCGCAGATCGGTCTCGAAGCCGAACGAATCGATCACGGGTATCAACCCGCTCACGCGATACAACGGAGTGCCCACGATCGGCCCGTCCTGCAGCACGTGTCCCCGCCGCCGCGCCAGAAAGGTATACAGGGAAGACACTGCGTCTTGGCTTCCTGTCATCGACACCGAGTACATCGGCTCCATCAGGCGGGGGGACGCCATAAGAAATGACGAGTAGCAAGCTCTCCGGGAAGTGGGGATGACTTGCCCGCCTCCCCGGAAGATTGCCTCCTCAGCCAGTGATATGTCTGTAATCTTGAATTTTGTGTTGCGGATGGCTGCAGGTAGAGTTAGTGAGAGATCAATCATACCTGCAGCAATGTGCGTGCCGGTAGGCGAGAATGTGACGGTCAAGGTGTAAAAGAGCAGACGCCATGCGGCTTGGCAAGGGATTCGTCGTCGTGGCTGCATTCAACATGGGTCCGCGGGTACCGTTCCCCAACTGGAGAGGAGAGTGAGCTGACGGCTGCCGCTGACAGCTGCCGCTGACAGCAGCACACCACACCGCACCGTCTTCTCACAGCCGTTACTGATTTGGGCAGGCGGCCTGACCCCCCAGACCGGCTGTTGACCGGCAGTGATAACGGTTGTAGATGAGGGAGGCAGGTGTCAAAGGCACGGACGCGTACGATAGTCGAGCAAAGATAAAAGTCGAGAAAAGAAAAGGTATGCACTTACGCTCTTCACAGAGTGGGCCTTCTCGAGTGGCCCAGCTGAACCCTTGACGGATTGGCTCTTTCACGGTGTTCAGGAGTCGTTTGTCCACCTGCCGCAGATCAGATTTAGCGAGTCATCAAAATGAAGCGATGGCTGGCGACGTGCAGAATCTCTGACAGCCCGGCTCACCCCCATTACAGGACAGGGGACTTGGCAGATGCACTTACCTCACCAGGTAGAGTATCATCTTGCAGAATATTCGGGCCCATTTCGTCCGGGCCAAAAGCCCAGATGCTTCGCGCTGCCAACTTGTCCCACTCGTACTTGTCCTCGAAATATTTGGCGATTTTGCGGATTGGCTCCTTGATGCTCACGGCGCCTGATTCAATGTCCCTGGCAATGCCATCCTCCAAAGGCTCGGCCACCATCGTGATCTTGTTCTTCTTGTTCGGTGTTATGGCGTAGCATTTTGTCCGTGATTGCTCAACGACCGTCTCGCAGAACCGAGTAACAGGATCAGAGACCTTGATTTCCATGTCCGCGTACAAGCGTCGCAGGTCGTGCAGCACACAATCCATGTAGAGCTCGCCTGTGCCCAAAATGATATGTTCGCCGGACTCCTCCACCTTGGTGTTGATCAATGGGTAGCTCTTGTTGATTTTTCGTATGCCGTCAAGCATCTTTGGAAGTTCTGAAGGATTTATCGGCTCCACCGCGATCTTCAGAACTGACTCCGTAAAATGGGTGACAGGTTTAAAGATGTGTGCGTCCTCCTCGTCCTCGAAGTGCTTGTCGACGATGGTGGCAGATTTGACAATGGAGTTGTCAACGCCACTGAGGAGTACCCAATTGCCCGCTGGTACGCCGTCCACTGGAATGTTGTATCGCGTCTCTGCGATCCAAACGTCTGATATCCGCGCCACGGCCATGTCTTCCTCGTCATCTAGTGAATAACCCTCTCCCAAAACCCGAACTTCGGCTCCCGGGCGAGCAATGCCGCTCATGACCCGACCCAGAGAGTAGAAGCTTTTGGCATCAGAGGAATTGAACAGCTTCGTAACGTGCACAACCAGTGGACCGTTTTGATCACACGTGCTCATAGACTCTGCAATCTTGGTGTCCAGTGGACCGGTGTAGTACCGTTCGAGATGCCTCTCAGCTGCCTCGGCCGGAGAAGGAATGTGCTGAACAACCATGTCGACAAACGCTGTAGATGGACCAAAGAACTGCTCGCATACTAATTTGAGGAGAACTTTGGCATCTGCCTTATACTGCGACGGCTTCAGGGCTATTCCGAGAGGGCTTAGAGTAGCTTTGAGGTCTTCTGGGTTCTCGCTGATGGTGTGAGAATATAACTTGTAGATCGGCTCCAAGACAAAGCTGAGGAAAGACCTCTTGGCGCCTTCTTCAATCGCTTTCCTGGTGAACGAGCGCTTGCGCGGGTTGAAGAACACGTCACCCCACAAGCGCCGGGCAAACTCTTCCTTGTTAACACCTCCAAAGCTGTCCGAATACATCTTCGCAAACGACTGCAGGGTGAAGCACCAGCCCATGTCGGCACAAGCGAAGAGGACGTTGCCCTTTTCAGGGCTTAGCCGCCTGTGCTCTCCCTTCCCGGGTATTGTGTTCTCTATGACAGTATTGACCTCCTCCACGACATGCCTCAGCTTGAAGTATGCGTCGTTCGGCGGCAACCTGAGCTCCAGAATGAGGCGATCCATCTTGTTGATGATAAGGGTCAGGGGTATGTCCTCCAGAACGGCGTGCCTGATGATCTGCTCCGTGTTGACCTGAACACCTTCCACGACGTCTACAACGAGGCACACACCATCCACCAGTCGCAATGATGCCGCAACCTCGTCCACAAAATTAACGTGGCCGGGGGTGTCGATGACGTTGACGAGATGTGATTTGCCTTTTGTGCTCTGTAGGACAAGGCTCATGGGCGATGCTTTGACGGAAAGACCCCGGTCCCTCTCAATAACGTGCACGTCGGTGTACCTCATCTGCTCGTCACGATTTTTGCCAGTGCGCTTCTCCAACCGGTCGTTGATATCGTGGGTCTCCAACACCAACATGTCCATGAACGCCGTCTTGCCGTGGTGGAAGTGCCCTGCAAGAGCAACATTCCGGGTTTGCTCTGGGAAATTCATCAGGTCCGTCATGAAACTCCTGTCAAAGAACACAGGCGGTAAATCGGCCTCCTCCACGGTGAACTTCTTCTGCTCGACAGGGGCAATGATCGGCTCGGTCAGGGGTTGCGCGTCCTCCTCTTGTACGAGTGTCTCGACGCCCTCTCCATATACTTGCGCTGCCGTGGGGTAGTATTGTTTATCTTCGTGGAGCACCACGGCATTCGATGGGCCATCTGTCGCAGTAGAAGTCAGCAAGACGCGTTGCAGCTCGCGCCGCACCTGAAGAGGGGTACTGTACCGTCTACCTCCATGAGTTCCTGGCCGGCCGCTCCTTGCTCGTCCTCCGCATACTCGTCGTCGTAGACGTAGTTGCCCGCGTCGACGCCATGCTGTGATTCATCCTCTGACGCGTCGGCCTCCTCGCCAATGAAGTTGCCGAATCTGGAGAGAAAAATTGATTGTCAGTTGCCAGCCGAGTGTCGCGTAGAGTTCAGAGCGTTCACGTACTCATCGTAGAGATCATCCATGGCGACTTTGGTCCGTGGAGGGGGGAGAGTAGGAGGTGGAGATGGCAGACGGGCTCTCAGTTGGTTGCGCTTTGGGAGAGCTACCCTACTTGCTGCAGGACTGCAGCTCCATCTCAAAATTCGGCGAGGCTGAAGTCCAAGGCAAAGCTGCTGCCCCACTTTAAAACTGGGGCGCTGCCCTGAGTGGCCGGGCGGCCTGGCGGCACGGCACATGCAAGGTACCTGGGACCCTGGTCCAGGCCTGTCAGGCCTGGCACAAAGAAGTTTGGGTCCTGATGAACGACTCGAGTGCACTCTCCAAGCACGGTCCCGAGTTCGGCAGTAGTGGGGATGTGCGATTACTCTTCGCATGCTGAACTCTGTTGGGTCCCACACCGCAATCCACATCGAACGGCATTCCACCACGTTGAATCAATTCCCCCCCTCCCAACCGTCTACATAAAGACCTCTTCTCTCAGTGCTGATGACGAACTTGTTCTCGACTGTCTTGTCTTGTCCGTCCATCCTCACTTGCTCTGCCTGATCCCCAGTTTGCCACCGAGTAGCCCTGCTGTTTTTTGTTGTTTTTTGTTCTAGAACCCTTATCACAGCCGAAGATCTTCATCATGTCTAGCCTCCCTCCCGTCTACATTGCCTCCGTGGCACGAACCCCTGTTGGATCTTTCCTTGGGTGAGCTTATCTATCTTCGCACCAGGGACAGAGGCAAGCATGTCAGACATGTCTAGGACTAACATTGGCCTGTGTCTGCTTGTAGGTCCCTCTCCAGCCTCACGGCAACCCAGCTGGGCTCTCACGCCATCAAGGGTATGTATTCTGCCCTGCTGCAGTGTCCCCTTCTCCAGTGGCTCAGATTTACTGATGCAATTGAACAGCTGCTGTCGAGCGTGTGCCAGAGATCAAGCCAGAGGACGTCGAGGAAGTCTTCTTTGGCAACGTGCTCTCGGCTGGGTAGGCAGCCCTCCCTTCCGGTCTGCTCCGCTCAATTGTACTGACACACGCCCTCAGCCTGGGCCAGGCACCTGCCCGCCAATGCGCCATCAACGCCGGCCTGAGCGACGCCGTGGTAGCCACGACGGTCAACAAGGTCTGCGCCTCGGGGCTGAAGGCCATTATTCTGGGCGCTCAGACCATCATGACCGGCAATGCCTCCATCGTTGTGGCTGGAGGCACCGAGTCCATGTCCAACACCCCTCACTACCTCCCCAATCTGCGCACAGGCGTCAAGTACGGCGACGGCTCTCTGATCGACGGCGTGCAGAAGGACGGTCTGCGGGACGCCTACGGCAAGCAGGAGCTCATGGGTATGCAGGGCGAGCTGTGCGCTACCACCCACGACTTCACCCGTGAGCAGCAGGACGAGTACGCCATCAAGACCTACCAGAAGGCCCAGGCCGCCACCGAGGCCGGCGTTTTCAAGGCCGAGATCGCCCCCATCGAGGTCAGCGGCGGTCGTGGCAAGCCTGTTGTCAAGGTTGACCGGGACGAGGAGGTCAAGAACCTCAACATCGACAGGCTAAAGAGCGCCAGGCCCGTCTTCATCCCCGGCACCGGCACTGTCACCGCTGCTAATGCCTCCCCCATCAACGACGGTGCTTCTGCCGTGGTCCTCGTCTCCGAGGCCAAGCTGAAGGAGCTGGGCATCAAGCCCATCGCCAAGATCCTCGGCTGGGGAGATGCCGCGAACGCGCCCGAGAAGTTCACGACCGCCCCTTCGCTGGCCATCCCCAAGGCCATCAAGCACGCCGGCCTGACCGCGGATAAGATCGATTTCTACGAAATCAACGAGGCCTTTTCTGTTGTCGCTCTGGCCAACATCAAGCTGCTGAACCTCGACCCCGAGACAGTCAACGTATTCGGAGGCTCCGTTGCCATCGGTCACCCGCTCGGTTGCTCCGGTGCCCGTATCGTCACGACCCTGACGACGGTGCTCAAGGAGAAGAAGGCCAAGATTGGGTGTGCTGGTATCTGCAACGGTGGTGGTGGCGCTTCCGCCATCGTGATCGAGAACTTGCAGTAGGCAGTGGCGGAATGGGGTCTTCCACATTCCTTCACAGATTCAAAACTCTAGGCCGGCCGAGGAGCCGCTGATCGCTCATCGCTGAGGGTATACATATAAAGTCCGTCGATGGCTAGCCGAACTTGGGTAATGGAATACATGTCTCTGAATGAGTTAAAAGTTTCTTCATTTCGCCCAGTCTTGTGATTAGGGAGGCCCAGACAAGAGGCGGGGCCACTTGTGTGGATGCGAGTAGATTATTGTTCCCGGAATCCACCTTGCTGGAGATTTCATCTCGTCCTGGGCGGTTCGCCATGTAGTGAACCTTCGTTTTGATTATCACCACTACTTTATACGGTTCTAGAATGTTTGTCAGTAAGTAACCTCCAGTAGATTTTACGCTTCAAAAGGGGATCTGGCCCAAGCAAGGCAACCCGATAATCCCCACTCACGAGGTCAACACACGGCCGTGGTCGCCATTAGGACAAACTCCGTCACAGTACAGGAACACATTGTTTTTCGTAGCACATATGCCTTATGCCCATATTCCCGTCTTGGAGAGGAGCGAGACTTCAGCACGAATATCGAACATAAACGTCAAAGGAGAGATCTAGTGAATTCGGGAGGTCATATAAACCCCCCCCCTTCATAGCATATGGTTGACTTGTCTCAAGTCCACCCACTGCCTTTTGGGAGTTCCTTGTCAGCCGTTGCAGCCGCGTCCTCCGAGCTGAAACTTGCCTGCTTTCCTCCTATCTGCACGGCGGTCCGGGTCATCGCCCCGACTCTGGCTACCAAGGGAAGGCCAGCCGTTGTCCGCAAAGCTCAGCAGTTGTCAGTGTCTTTCCTGACGATCACGTTCCAGCTTCCCGGAAGGAAGTTCTGGCCGCTGACCCACCATGCAGTGCTTAAAGGCTCCCTGTAAGCGCACCAATTGTTGATGTCACGAGCGGCATCGGCAATGTCGCCGAAGCTATCTAGCTCCATGCTGTCATCGTTGTCGTTGCACCACCCTGGTTAGTGAACGTGTCAGCATTCTCATCAAACTGACATCCTTTGTAGATGTTTTTGCGATGAGCGACCCCGGGGACGTGTCCAGAGAGTGAATTGTATGCTGCAAGAGTTAGGCGCGCGGATGGGTACGGTGGACGGCTTACAGATAGCCGACTGAAACGAGCAGGAGACCCGGCCGCACTCGCTCGGTCCAGGCGACAGTTCAGGCTTTCCAGGGACCTTGTAGAGGTAATCTGCGCCCCTGGAAATGTAGTAGTCCGTCGTAACAGGCCAAAATCCACACTTCACATAGCCGTCGGTCAGGTTGGTCCACTCTCTACGGTCAATAGACGGGGTTTCGATGCTAGCTAAATCCCTGGTCATAGGCCTAGTCAATACATCTGATATTTTCATCCAGAGTCCGGGAAACAAGAGAAAGCTTACAAATCAGGGACTGGATAGTCTGGCCAGGTGGTCTTGACATGAGCCCAGACATCCTGAACCGTTCCAGTGAGATTGAAGGGAGCGACCCCAGAGATGTTGGGTTGGATGGTCCTGATTATCGTCCTGATTAGCAAGCAGCACTTCTGATAAGCGACAGTCTATCGGTCATTGAGTGACAGCTGGTGACACTGTATTGAGACGAAATGTCTGACTGATGGGGCTGCTGCGGGTGGAATCGTGCTTGGAGGTTGCTGCTCAAGTTCCACTGACCAGGTGATATCCACGACCTTGTAGCCGTCAATGGGAGCCAAAATACCAAGAGTCTAAGAAAGATGTTAGCCACCGTTTGCGTAACAGGTAAGGCGGCCCTCCAATCAGTGTCTGGAGACGACCTTATGGCAAAGGGTGTTTAGAGAAGCATCAGGAACTTCACTTGAGTATGTCGGTGAAAACTGGGACGATTATTACGTCGAAGCTGCTTGGAGAAGTAGATATGGGCGCAGAAATGGCGTTGCTGAGTATAGTGGGACATGGAAATGGGAGGACATTCAATGACAGGGTTACATACGTTGACGATAAGGCCACTCATGACGGCAACAATGATGAATACGAGGCTCTTCATGATGACGTTTGGTCAAAGGGCCAGTTGTTTCTGATGATGACTGTGGCTCACTGGATGGGCTGGTGGAAGACTCGGCGATGTTGTTGCTTTCTGGGACTCGATGTGTTGTTGTTGGTGTTGGTGCTGGACGGAGTGGACGGTGGACAGGAGGGCATTTCCATGATGGAAACTGGGCTAACAGTGATAACATTCGGGGCGTGTCCAGATTGAAGTGAATCAGAGGAAGGATTCACAGTTTTGTTTCCTTTCTCTGTCATCCTCTTCAATGCCTACTAAAGCAAACGTCTTCGGGCACATTGACACATTTCTCTGCCAGCGTAGGGAGGGTTCATTCCTCACTTTTGCATTGCGCTGAGCTTGACATCTCTGATATTATGACATACAAGTACAGATATGCTAGAAATATAGAAAGAAATCATTTTCATGTTATTAACTCTCCAACAACCGATGAGCATCACCAACTCATCATTTATTTAATTATATTTTGTTTTCTCTGTTTACTGCATGTTGTATCGCTCTGATGTCTTCACTTTTACCCAGCTTATGTTAGCTCTAGTGAAAGGACCGCTGCTAAGGTCCAAGGCCAAGCGGCTCGTTTGGTTTAATACCTGTGAATGGGGTTTGCAGACTCGGTAGAGGTAGGTAGACTACCCAGGTACTGGGGAATTGCCTGCAGGTACCGTTCTACGCAACCCCCAAAGTTTTTATGCTATTCTAGTGCCTGTGTTAGGTTTTAGGTGTATAATAGCAGAATAAATGGGTATATATAGCGTAGGCGCGGGTTGTAAGTAATGGTATTAATAGGAATAAAACTATTAAACTTAGCCCTTTCTCTTTTACTTTCCTTTCGCTTTTTCTTTCCCCTTTTTATAATAGTTTCTCCTTCCTTATAATATTATAGTAGCGTTAATATAATAATATCGGTATCTTTCTTTTAAGCTTATTTTTAATATTCTAATATTTTTAAATATAATCTATAATTCTAAAAAGGCTATAATATTATTATTTAATAAATTACTCCCTTTTTTAAGCTTTTACCCTTAAAAGTTATTTAAGTATAAGTTACTTATAGCGTAGTTAAAATATAAAGATTTAATATTTATAAGATAAAAAAATAATAGTAATTATTAATTATAAGGTTTATTATATAATATATTATTTCTATAAATTATCGACTATTTTATTTATTTAAGTTCCCCTATTAAGCTGGAATAATAGTAAGTATCTAAAAAGGATAAGATATAATATATCTTTTAAATTAATATAGTAGGTTTTGCTATATAGGACTTTTTATAATAACTTATTAATCTGCTTTTATAAGCCCGTCTATAATTAAAAGCCGCTATTCTGCACTAATAGCTGTAGCGTTAGGCCGCGCCTATTTACGCTAATGCTTTTAATAAGCTATTAGCCTTAATATAAACCGGTCTATTAAGGTTAAAGCTATTGCGGGCCGTAAGCTAGTCTAACGCCGTTAAGCATTATTTAAAAGTGCTATTGCCGTATAACTTAGGCCTTCGAATATAAGTTGCTCGAAATAGGCGATGTTAAAAAGCCGCTATTGCCCTGACTGTCTTATAGGATACGTATAGGTTCTGGCTCTGCTTAAATACACACCTATCTAGCGAAACTAAGCAATATAACCTTTTCTGTAAAACTACTCGAAAGCAATTATTTAGCCGAAACCGAGACAACTGCTAGTTAAGCTTAAACCAGCACTTATACGCGCCTAAGACCCTACTAAACGAGTTTACAGCTGCGGTTAAAACAGATAGGTAAGGCCACCATATTCTATTATCTGGATATATAGATTTAACAGCTTTACTATAAATAGCTATAGAAATAAACTCTATTTATAATAAGCAAATTTTTATCTAAATAAAAGGTTTTCTTATTAAGGTAAAGAAGTGTAAAGATAAGAAACCTTCCCTATTTAAGTAAATCGATATATTTATTATTACTTTAAAGATATATAAGGTTTATTTTAAAGAAATAAATAAGTTTATCGCCTATAAAGTAAGAATAAATAAGCCGAATAGAAAAAGAAAGGTTAATCGTTTAATACGCTTCTTTAAGAAGGTTTACTTTTTATTTAGATAAATTAAAGAGATAAAGCTTAATTGCAGAAATATAATATAATTAAATAGAATTTAATTTAAAAAAATATAATTATAAGTCTTTTAACCTTATACCTAGAAGGGTTTCTATAAATTATATAAATAATATATATAAGTTAAATAAAAATAAAATTAATAATAAAGCTTTTATTTTATTATATAATATAATGTTATAATTAATTAATAAAGTATTAAGAAATTAAATTACTATTATTTTTAAATAAATTATTATTTTAAATAATATTATTAATATAGTATTTATAAGGCGTCTTTATTTAAAGTATTTAAAACTTTTCTTTTTTTTTTCTTTTTTTATTTTTTTTTAATAAATATTTTTATTAATTTATAAGTAATATTAATACTTTTCTAATTATATAGCTTTAATATAATAGTAATATAATATAATATAATATAATATAATATAGTATAATATAATATAATAAAATATAATAAAAGTAAATAATAAATATAATACGGTATATATGTAAAGTATAAATAATATATAAACGCTAATTATATATAGATATTTAACTTTATTAATACTATTAATATTAATAAGTTTAAAGCTTTAACTTTAGCTTTAAAAGAGGCCTTTTTTAATAAGCTAGTATATATATTAAATTTATATAGCTTAAGCGTAACGTTAATATTATATATAAACCTTAATACTTAAAAGGTAAAAAATAAATAAAAGTAAAGGTAAAAAGATATATATTACTAGCGCTATTTATAAGCTATATAAATAATATATATATTACGTTTATTACGCTATTAATAATAATTAATTTTATTATTATAAAAACTAATTTAACTATAAATAAACCCTTTATATATCTTTATAGCATTTAAGTTATAATTATATTACGTAATTATTAATAATTTATAGCGTATATTAAATATTACACTTAATATATTAAGTATACTTAAGGTAACTACTTTATTATAAATATATTACTTTTACGTTTTAAGGGCGCTATTAATATATTATATAGGTTTCTTTTAAGGTTAATATTTTAATAAAAGCGGCCTTAGCCGGTCCGATACTTTAATAGTTTTAAAGCTTTATAACTGCTATAAAAGCGCTATTTTTATAAAAGGTAGCCGTTACCACTATATTTATATAGCGTAATAATAGCGCCCCTACTATTAATGCCGATAATAAGTAGCTAATAGTTATATATACTAGTATATCGGCATTTAAATATATTATAGGTATTATTAAGCACCTTACCGGAAAGGTAAAAGAGAATAAGTAAGCGCTATATAAGTAGTATATAAAAAGAGGCTCTTTTAAAAACCTTGGGTAAGTAAATATATATTATAAGCGTAAGTAAAAAAGAATTAATAAATACGGCTTCTATATTATTAATATATATAGCTTATATATTAATTACGCTTTTTAACTTTTTTTTTCCCTTTTTCTTTATATTTTATAATAAATAAAGTATTATAAATATTTATATATAATTTTTATAAATTATCCTTATTATTATACTCCTTTTATTAAATAAGGTATTAACGGTTTTTATATAGGCCTTAATACTTTAAAATAGCCTTTACTTTAAAAATATTTTTATTATTTATTTTTATTTTTTTCCTAATTATATTACTATAGCTCTCTTTTTATATTAAAATAGCTTAAATATAGTAATTAAAATAATATTATAAATCTTATAAAAGCTAAAAAAATTTAGTTTATATACTAGCTTATAATTATTAATTATATTTATAATATAAAAAGGGCTTAAGTATTTTACTATAAGTTTATTACTTTTATATTATTAATATAAGTATTTTATAAAGATTATAATTAAATTATTTTTAATAAATTTTTTATTTAAATATTTCCGGTTATATTATTTTATATATTTTATATTAGCATTATATAGATTATTTATCTTATTTAAATTCTGTCTCTTAGAGCTTAGAATATAGTAAGTAAGGGGGGGGGGGCTGTAATAATTAAGGCTGCAGCTCCCGCTTCCTCGATAAACCTTAGTTTGCTTTATACTTAAGCTTCCGCAAGTAACTTTATATAGTAAGAAGTATTTATTACGCCGTTAGATACCTTCCGGAAGGCCTTATAGGCGCCTAATAGGGAAAAACCCGTAATATAGGGAAAAAACCTTATTAGCTAGGGGGATATAATAACTAATAGTAATAGGTATACAATTATAAGGAATTAGTTAGGGGTAAATAATCTTACCCTTTAGCGCTAAAGGGGTGTACCAAAGGAAGAGCAAATTTAATAGCACTAGCGGGATTTAAACCTATACCCTTTACGTTACTAATATAAAAGGGTACCCTAATGCTTAACTAATACGCCACGGTGCTATATTAGCATTATATAAATATTATATAATTCTTATATACTTATTTTATAATTCTTAACCCTTTTTATTTATTAAGGGAATATATATTTCTTAAGGTTAAAGTATATTAGTTAATTATTATAAGTTATACTTAACCCTTTTAAATATAAGGTTAAAAGACTTATAATTATATTTTTTTTTAAACTAAATTTTATTTAACTATATTATATTTCTGTAATTAGGCTTTATTTATTTAAATAAAAGGTAAACCTTTTTAAAAAAACGTAATAGATAATTAACCTCCCTTTTTCTATTTAACTTATTATTTATTCTTACTTTATAAGCAATAAACTTATCTATTTCTTTAAAATAAACCTTATATATCTTTAAGGTAATAATAAATATATCGATTTACTTAAATAAGGAAAGGTTTTTATCTTTACGCTTCTTTACTTTAATAAGAAAACCTCTTACTTAAATAAAAATTTGCTTATTATAAATAAAGTTTATTTCTATAGCTATAAAGCTATTAGATCTATATATCTAGATAATGGAATATAATAGCCTTACCTAGTTAATTTAAGGGTTTTAGGCGTATATAAGTGCTGGTTTAAGCTTAACTATTATCTCGATTTTAGTGGCGCGGCAGGCTAAATAATTGCTTTCGAGTAGTCTTATAATATAGCGGAAAAGGTTATAGTGGATAGGTGTGTGTTTAAGCAGAGCTAGAACCTTAGTTAGGGTAATGGCGGCTTTTTAATATCGCTTATTTCGAGCAACTTATATTTATATATGGAAGGCCTGAGTTATATAGCGATAGCATTTTTATATAGTGCTTAATAGCGTTAAACTAGCTTACGGCCTGCGATAGCTTTAACCTTAACGGTACTAGCTCCTCCCTATCTATTATAATAGTATATATATAACTATAAGCTAATAGTAGAATTAAAGCTTATTAAAAGCACCGGTATAAATAGATTAAGCGCGGCCTAACGCTACGGCTATTAGCGTAAAATAGCGGCTTTTAATTATAGATAAGCTTATAAAAGATTAATAAGTTACTATAAAAAGTCTTATATAGTAAAACCTACTATATTAATTTAAAAGATATATTATACCTTATCTTTCTCGAATACTTACTATTATTCTAGCTTAATAGGGGAACTTAAATAAATAAAATAGTTAATAAGTTATATTTAAATAAAGTAAAAAAGAGAGTTATTTTAATAATTAAGTATATTAAATTATTATATATAAATTAGGCGATATAAAGAAGCTGCGCCTAATTAATATATTTAATATTATAGTATATATAAAGGTAATATTTAAGGTTTTAATTTTAGTATTTAGTTTAATTATTAGTTTAAGGGTAAAAGGTAATACTTAAGCGCCGCTTTATTATAAAGTAGATATAAAGTTTTACTTAAAAATGGCTTATAAATAAGCTACCT
This sequence comes from Diaporthe ilicicola, assembly GCA_023242295.1. Lineage (NCBI taxonomy): Eukaryota > Fungi > Ascomycota > Sordariomycetes > Diaporthales > Diaporthaceae > Diaporthe > Diaporthe ilicicola. The sequence goes on along the minus strand of JALPVH010000161.1, from coordinate 37,402 downwards.
TTATTTAAAATAATTCCCTTAAATATTTTATAAACCGTAAAAATAAATAGAAATAATAAATTAATAAAGCCGTTATTTATAAGGCGTGTTATTATAATAAAATATATTATAAATTTTATAAATCGGTTTATTATTATTAAAATAGTATTATATAGCTTATTATTATATAGGTTAATTAATAAAGGTAGCCTTATAATAAAATCTATTAAAATTTCTTATTAAGGGCGCTATAGTAGTAAAAAAGGTATAAGAAAGCTAAGCGGTTTATATTTAAGCGCCTTAATTTATTAATAAATTTTATAAATATTAATAAACTATTTAATATCCTTTAATAAAGTATTCTAATAATAGCTATATATAAGCTACTTAATTATTTTATTAATATTAAAATATCTTATAAGTTTATTATTATAATATATCCTTAATAATTCTAATTTTATTAAGGGGTTATTAAAGATATATAGCTTAAAGTTAAAATATAATAAGCTATTATATAAAGATTATACCTTTTTTATATTTATATTATATTTTTATCTTTTTCGCTATTTTTTTATTTATATAAAAGGGTTTTATTCTTATAATTAGTATAAATATTTCGCTATTAAACTTAATAGCTGCTTTAGCGCAACTATAACGCTTCTTATATTAGCTTTATATAGCTATATATTTAAAGATATTATTAAGTTTAAAATAGCCCGGGCTATAAAGCGTTTCTACTATTCTAGCTTAATATTTTTATTACATTTATTATCTATATTTACTTTATAGTTAAGCTACGTAAAGCTATTACTATAGGTTATTTTTACTTTATAATTAAACTAATTATAGTTATAATTATAGTTTTTACTTTCTTTTATTATTATAAACTTATAAAAATTATATAGCTTTTTTACTATATTTCTCTTATTAATATAATTAAGTTTTTAAGATAATTTATTAGCTAAATTATTTCCTTTTAAATAGTAATTAATAATAAGATTAATTGCTATAAAGGTATTAAGCTAACATAGCTTATATATAAAAAAATTAATTTTTATATATTAATACTTTAAATTTAAGTAATTAATAAAAACTATTATAGGCTCCGGGGTATAATATAAATAATAGCGTTAAATAGTAATAGCGTTAATAATTATAAGCAGCTCGAGCTTATTAGCATTATAGTATTATTCCGTAAATAATAATTTATATAACTGGAAAGTAATAAAATGCTATATTCCCTTTATAAACTAGGAAATAATAGATTTAATAGTATTTAAAGATATATTTATTTCTAAGCGTATATATAGTATAGGCTTAAAGTATTATAATAAGGGTATCGTTAAAAAAGTATATTTAAGCAGCTTAAATATAGCTACGGTATTAGGTATAAGGTTTAAAGCGCTTAATATATTTCCCTTTAATAGATTTATAAAGGGTATAATAATTTTCGAAAAGCTTTTAATAAACTAGCGGTAAAATCTTATAAATTTAAGGAATATATAAATATTATATATATTATATAGAAGCGGCTATTTTAAAATAGTATTAATATATAAATACTTTATAGCAATTTTATTAAAGGTAACTATAAAGCTTAAAAATTTTATCCGGATAATTTAAAACTTATATTTAATAAGGTTAAAGTATAAGTTTATTAATTAAAGCTATTTAAAAATATTATAAATATATTATATATATATTTTATAATTACGGCTAAAAATTAAGATATTATTTAAATATATTATATAGTATATATTAATTAGCCTAGCTAATATATTATTAATATAAGTTTAAAAGGTAGCTAGAGTATTAATAAGCTTAAAGGGCATTATTAAATATTTAAAATGCTTATATTTAATATAAAAGGCTATTTTTTATTTATTACCTATATAGATTTTAAGCCTATAATATACTTTTTTTAAATTAATCTTAATATAAACCTAAGCTTTTAATAGCTAGTTTAATACTTTCGAAATTAATAAAAGTAATATATAGTTCTTATATATATATTTATTAAATATATAGTAATCAATATAAAGGTATAGCTTACCTTTTTTTTTAATATAAATAAAATAGGTGCTTTTATTAAATTAGTAAAGTAATAAATCTAGCCTTTTATTATTATTTTATCTAAATAGCGTTTAAATATTTTAAGCTTTATACCTAAAAGGGGGTAAAGCGGTTTTTAAAAAGTAGTAGTTCTGTTTTTAAGGTTAATTTTATAATTAAAAGAGAAATATACTAGAAGGGTATTAGCCCTTTTAATAGATTTTAAATACTTAAAGTTTATAAATTTAAAAGGTAATTACGGCTTAAAAGTAGTATTTTAGTTTTCTATATTATTATTAGTTATATCTTTACCCTTTACGGTTAAGTTAAGTATAATAATTAAGATAGAATAAACCGCTATAACTTTTAATAGTTATTTAAACGTAAATTTAATATTAAATTAATTTTAATATAGAGAAAATCTTTATTATTATTTTTCTTATTAGATTATAGGGTTAATAGCCTTTAATTAAAGGAAATTAAAAATAATATTTTAAAGGATATTAATAATAATAAAGTAATAACGTTACATTTAAATAGTTTTCTAAAAATTAATAGTTTTAAGGAAAATTAAATAGCTTTTATAAATAAGTATTAAAATTTAATTAATAGTAGTAAGCTTAAGGGCTAAATTAAAATAAAAGCGATACTTATATATATTAATAACGTTATAGCTAATTAAATTTTCTTTTATTTTTAAGTTAATAAGGGCAGGGTAGTAATAAAATTAGTTTTTAATATAAATAAATATATTAATATATATTTAGCACTTTCTTTTCTTTATTTATAAGCTAAGCTATTACGCTATAATAGGTTTTTAATTAGCCGAAAAAAAGTAAAAATAATTAATAGCAATATACCCCCTTTTTTAATAATGCCGGTAAATAATATTTAAATATTAACTTTAATAATAGCTTATATTACTATAAATATAGTAGCTATTTTTATATAGCTCGAGATATATATTAATAAAATATTCTATTTACTAATAGTTAAAGTAAGTTAACCCTTATAGTAAATAATTATTAATACTAGGATTATATTATATATTAATAGTAAAGGTATATAAATTAAGCGGCGTATTTTAAATATTTAATTAGCAATAATATTTCGCTATATACCTTATATAATAATAATTATAATAGGTAGGTTTTAACCGATTATTTAATTATTATATATAAGCTATATTATTGCTATATAGGTATATAAGTTATAATTCTTAAGCCGATTTAATATATTATATTAAGCTAATAATCTCGCTTTAAGTGCTTAAGTGCTATACTTAATTATTAATTGCGATATTAATTTTTAAACGAAAGTAATTAATAATATTATTAACCCTATAAGTTTTAACTTATAGCTTAAAAGCCTTTATTTTAGCTTTTTAATATTATTAAATAAAATTTATAACTAATTTATTATTTTTTTAATATATAGTTATAAATATTACTAATATAGCTATTATATATATAGTATAATTACCTAATTAATTATTTAGGAAATTTTTAAATACTTTAAAAGAAATAATAAAGAGGTTTAATCTTTTATCCTATTAATAAGCGATATAGTTATTTTAATCCCGCTTAAAATTATCGTATAAGTAATATACTATATAGCTAACCTTTTTTTAATTAATAGTAAAATTAAAAATATGGAAGTAATATTATAGGTTTAGAAAAAAGGTTTAAAATTTTATATAAAAGGTTTCTTTATATTTTAAAGGTAAAAGGTTATTTAAGTAAATTATTAACTTTTAAACTATTTAACTACTATATAATTATAATATAGAAATAGGTTATAGCTTTAATATAAGTAAGGTTAATAAAGGTTTTAAAAGGGTTATAAGGCTTTTATAATCTTAATATAATATTATAATATATACTTATTTAATATAAAGTTATTATTTAATACTAATATATTTAAGTTTTTTATTAAGTTTTTATTTTTTATATTTAAAGTTATTATATATAATATAAGTAGCTTACTTAATATTTTTATTATTAATATATAATAATATCTATATATTAAAGTTAAGGCTAGGGCTAAGTTAAAATATAATATTTTAGGCTAAAGGTAAAGGGTTTATATTAAGAATAATAAATAGTTTTTATATAAGTGTTATAGTTTTATTATATAAGGTGCTGCCTTAAATATTAAGTGCTATAATAGTATTTTAAATAGTTTACTATCTTTAAAAAGTTTAAATTATTAGGTTTTAAGTATATAGTAATAGAGTAAACGGGTATATATAGCGTAGGTGCGGGTTATAAGTAGTGGTATTAATAGAAATAAGATTATTAAATTTAACTTTTTTTTTTTTACTTTTTTTTTCCCTTTTTATAATAATTTCTTTTTTTTTATAATATTATAGTAGTATTAATATAGCGGTATCGGTGCCTCTTTTCCGAGCTTATTCCCGATACTTTAGTATTTTTAAGCACGATCTATAGTTCTGGAAGGGCTGTGATATCACTATCTGACAGCCTGATTATGCCTCTAGGTAAGGAATAGATCGTCGAAGTTTTGGTATTGTGATATTGCCCAGTTCCGAGCAGTGAAATTGCCATTTGACCGGCGTCCACTATCGCTCTTCACATACAGACTACCTACAGAGCAAGGGTGATGGCACAGAGCCAGAGAGCCTAGAGATATCGCTGTGACCGGTGCCTGCTGCTAACTTCATCGGGGGCGCGCTATTGTGACTTGACAGGGAAGGTGCCTTGTCATCGCCCCTTCGAGTCATTCTTATCGATAAGAGACCTAAAAAGACCCCGCGACGTCTCCTGGGTTTTTTGATGGACGCGACCGCGTTTAGAAAAATCTTTGCCCAGCCCATCTTCAACATTTGGTCTTTTGACGGCCAAGAAGGGACTGTTATTTCTCACGACGTAGTCTGCTATCAGAATTGCTGGCCTATCACTAAAGCACCACCGCGTTCAAGATGCGTTACGTCCTCGTCTCCGGCGGAGTCATCTCTGGTACTGTCCCGTCCATCCCACCTTTGCCAGCGCGGGTCCCCCCATTTCCGACGCCGCGCATTGCTGACTTTGGATTACAGGCGTGGGAAAGGGCATCATCGCCTCATCCACTGGTCTGGTTCGTTTGCTATGAATACAAATGTGCCGCCATGGGGCAGATTCTGATACGACCCTCAACAGCTTCTGAAGACACTCGGATCGAGGGTCAGTTGCGTCAAAATCGACCCCTATGTGTCGGTCGATGCAGGCCTCATGGCCCCGGCGGAACATGGTGAATGCTTTGTTCTGCAATCCGGTCCGTGCTAGAACACCCGTACCTACCTGACTGCGTACTGAGCCTTCAACCAGGTTCCGAAGTCGACTTGGATCTCGGCAATTACGAGAGGTACCTAGCCTTGACCCTCGCCGGCGACAACAACATCACCACCGGCAAGATCTATCAACATGTGTGTGCCCTCAATGACAAGTGTGTTTCGCCGGTGATCTGACGCTTTTTTCTAGGTCATTCAAAAGGAGCGTAGGGGCGACTACCTTGGAAAGACTGTCCAGATGTACGTGCCCACCACCACCCTCGCCTCCTCTGTTCCGTTTTGTGTTCCGCCCCCGCTGGCAGGGCGAATGGTCCCGATCTGTCTCTGTCCCACCTCCAATCACCCCTTTTCGCACTCTTACTGACCTTCGTAGCGTTCCCCACGTCACGAACGCCATCAAGGACTGGATCAAGCGCGTTGCCAAGGTCCCCGTGGATGGTTCGAGCGAGGAGCCTGACGTGTGTATCATCGAGCTGGGAGGCACAGTCGGCGACATTGAGAGCATGCCTTTTGTTGAGGCACTGACTCAATTGCGCCACGAAGCCGGACCCCGGAACTTCATGAACATTCACGTCTCCTACGTCCCCACCATTCACGGAGAGCAGAAGACGAAGCCCACTCAACATGCGGTCAAGTCGGTTCGCAGCTATGGTCTAATCCCTGACCTAGTATGTTCCAACGGCCCCTATTGACACACTGTCGCTAACAAAGTCTCAAGGTTGCGTGTCGATGTGAACAGCCCCTTGCAGAAAGCACCGTTGCAAAGCTAGCACTGCACTGTCAGGTGGAGCTGGATCAGATTCTTGTCGTCCGAGACATGCCCACAGTCTATCAAGTTCCCTTGCTACTAGAGGAGCAGAAGATTATTCCTCTCCTCCGAACCCGGCTCAACCTAGATGCCCTGACCATCTCGCCCGCGAGTGTCTCCACTGGCGCCCAACTTTGGGACACATGGAAATTTGTGGTCACACAACAGCACGAAGCCTCGATCGATATTGCGCTAGTCGGCAAGTACGTGGAGACACATGACGCTTACCTGTCCGTGGTCAAGTCCCTCGAGCACTCTTCGATGCACTTGCGACGGAAGCTCAACCTGATCTGGGTCGATGCGGAGCACCTCGAGCCTAAGGCGAAGGCGACCGACGAGGAGAAGTACAATGAAGCGTGGCAGGCAGTGCGCACCGCCTCAGGCGTCATCGTTCCAGGAGGCTTCGGAACTCGAGGCACAGAGGGCATGATGCTAGCCTCCAAATTTGCCAGAGAGAACGGCACACCTTTTCTGGGAGTACGTTATGACAAGAACAACTACTTAGAGTCCGTATGACTGATATTTTCTATAGGTTTGCCTGGGCTTTCAGACTGCTGCTATCCAGTACGCACGCGACATCTGTGGTATGGCAGAGGCCAACTCGGAGGAGTTCCACTCCCTGGCGAAGGACTGCGTTGTCATTTCCATGCCCGAGCTCGACAAGCACAATATGGGGGGCACAATGCGCCTTGGGTCTAGAAAGACGATCTTCCAGGAGGGAAGCGAATGGGCGAAGATTCGTGCCCTGTATGGTGGCGGGATTGAAATCGAGGAGAGACACCGCCACCGGTACGAAGTCAATCCTGCGTACATCCACCGCCTCGAGACCGCTGGTCTGCACTTTGTCGGGAAGGACGAGACAGGCCAACGCATGGAAATCTTCGAACTGAAAGACCACCCCTACTTCGTTGGTGAGTAGCACCCAGGACGGTCCCTTCACTCAAGTAATCGCTAACGCCGTTGGAAGGCACACAATTCCATGCTGAGTACCAGTCTAAGGTGCTCAACCCAAGCGTAAGTTCGAAACCCCAATTTCATCCCCTGCGGAAAACGAGACAGGTCTAACTGTGTCCGACAGAGCCCTTACCTTGGCTTCATCGCCGCTAGTGCAGGACTCCTTGAGAGGGTTCTGAAGGAGGGGCTTGCGCGGTCCTCCAAGCTCACCAGCGGTACCAATGGGGCCCATCATTTCTGAGATTTCAGGCTGTCTGCTGCGTAGGGGCACAGGTATAGGGTCATGAACCAGAATTGCTACAATGGCGTTGCTCACGGCAAGGGAATTGGAATAACATCGGCGTTACCAAATTAGGATATCGGAATTGGCATGGTCAAGTAGATGACTAGAGTTCAAAGCCTTGCATCGGTCTCTTGACAAGTCATAAATCTGGGGAGTTGGTGGAATTATGCTGTACCACGCTCTTTATGGGTCACCAGTCTTTGTGATGCCGAGAGGAGCTTTGGTATAATATTGCTTAAAATTGTTTTGGTGCAGGAGTTGGATGAGGGAGATCAATAGGGCTGCCCAGCCATAAGCACTGGCCTTTAGGGTAAACATATAGAGATGGTAGACCAGACAGTGCCAATCATACCCAAATAATATTGTACTGGAACATGTAAGGCCGAGAAAAGCGAGTAGTAATGATGGTTAGGATTGAGGTCTTTTCTTGGTCGGAAAGAGGGGGGGGGGGGGTTGGCGGTGAAAGGCACCGAATGCGGACAATCTCAGCCGTGCACTGTATTTAATGTTTGTATCAAGTCTGCCCTACGGACAAAGGAGTGAGCGGGGGTTTCAAGATGGTTCAAAGGAAGATAGATACATATCAGTTAATGGTATTGAAACTCTTTCGCACATGTATTTGCACAACGAGTTGTGTAAAACAAAATCACGTTAGCTACAGATACGAATAGATGCGAGAAGCAGCACGAGAACCTACCAAGTCGTTGAAAAGACCAAGCAAATTTTATCTTTTCTTGCCATTCCCCCTTACGAGCATCATTTATCCCGTCTCAAGAAATGACGGGAAACTGAAACAACCTAATAAACAACTGTAGACCACGAACACAAACAATTGAATAATCATGCCTCCAACAGCGAAAAATCAAAATCAGGTTCCTGTAGAGGATCTTTCTTTTTTCTGTACAGCAACTGCAGAGGGCATACGACAACAGCTCCGGGCTGCTGGTCATGATACCAGCGGTTTGAAGTACGAGCTTTACCTCCGTCTAATTGCGAATGGACTGAGGCTCTATAACGATACTAGAGCTTCTGCTCTCCCCGAGGCCGATAGTCCTGACCCTGAAGCTTCTTCGTCAGGTGCTGGAAATGGCAGGAAACACGCCAGAGCAGACGATGAAGAGGACATAGAACAGCCCGCAGCTAAGAGGATAAAGAGAAGGACCTTTGCTGACATTCCAGCAGAGATAGCGCTGCGTATCATCGACAATCTCGACCTGGGGGGCATTTTCAACTTGGCAGCTGTGGTGCCGGACGAGTTCCTGTCAGACAACAAGGTCAACGCATTTCTGATTGAGGCCGAACGCCGGAAACGGCCTGGCGAAAGGACCGGCCAGTCCCTTCTGGAATGGGTCTTGCAGCGGACTGGTAACGAGGTCGATTTCCGCACAGGCAACCGCAACCTCATAAAGCGTGTTGTCGAAACTTATATGGGCTCATATGTCGAGCGCTCGGAAGAAGCTCGAGTGGAAGAGATCATGTGGTACTACAGAGACGCCGGCGGGTCTCCCCTTTTCTATGCCGTCCGCCGGGGCCTCCCAGACATGGTGTACCTTCTCATCCTCACAGGCGAGGACACAAACGAAAGTGTCAGCGGCGCGACGCCCCTGGACGAAGCGACGAGGCTAGTCAGTGACAGGATCCGGGACGTAGACCGCCTGCACGTCGTCTTCGCGCTGCTTGCAGGTGGTGCTGACACCACGACTACCGATCCTGGTACACTGGGGGCGAATGGGGTTGATACTGGATCTACAGCGGATGCTGCTGGGGCCCGACTTGGCGAGATTCGCCCAACGGCACCTGCAGCCACAACTGACCCGGCGGGATGGCCGGCTATCAACAACCCCCGCGGGCTCACTGTCCTTCGATTCCTAGCAGATGAAAGGTCACCGTTCCTTGATAGGGCGACTATGGCTTTGTATCTGATCGCGGCCAAGACCACGACTTACCCAGGGTTCCAGCTGGAGGAGTAGACCATCACTAGTTGTCAATTGGACGGTGTTAAAGGATACCTTCAAATACAAGATACACGATGTACGAAAGGGGCCAATATTTATATCGATCGGAAATGAACAACTCAGAAACCATCTGCTTTGTAATTGCTTCGTGATATGTGAGCTCCTAGCCCTGCCACCTCCTGTAGATGTCAAATTGTTGATGCATTCGCTCCTGCTGCCCTGGAGTGAACTCTGTGGTACTATAGAATTTAAACCGTCAGTCATCAACCCAATTTTACTCTAGCACTGATTAATACATTCTTCGAATCGATGAACTTACCACGTATCATCTGAGTAATCCATAAAGTTATGGATCGGATCCAGACCGGGCAGATCGGGACAAGAGTCTCTGCCAACGGGACATCCGCGACTTGAGCCCGACTGTGCCGGCGTATCGGCAACCTGGTCATTAATACCATCGCAAAGCCTCCCTTGGAAAGTATGCAACAAGCCGAACCAGTGACCGACCTCGTGGATGGCAGCGTGCCCCTGGTTGGGAGGCGCCGTTTCGTTGCGGCCCAGCCCAGGCATAGACTCGCCGTTCACCCAACATCCGTCGAGGTAGAACGACTGGGAGCCGTCGTCGACGACGCCCGGCGTGTTGCAGTATCCGCTAATGCCATCGTTGAGATCTGTGAAGAAATAGACATTGAGGGCGTCGTAGCCGCCCCGTCGGGTCTTCGTCCGCCACGCCAGGTAGGCGTCAAAGTCGACGATCTCGATGCCGTCGTCTGAATAGAAGCCCTTCCCGGCCACTTCGTCGACGATGCGCGAAACGTTGACAAGGCTCAGCTCAAAACCGTAGGTGAGGAACGTCGAGTGCAGGACATCGAACTGATTCCCCACTGGCACTCAGTAAAAGCACTTGAGGTCGTTCAGTCAACGAACGTCTTCTTACCTGGGAATCGACTACATCGTCAGTGATCCTGTCCTTGTTTGCTTCCGTGCTGGTGACATGGAAGTACACGTCGACCGCGGTGGGCGCCTCCTGCCGTCTCATTTGCGCCGGGAGGGCAATGCCCAGTGGCTCCACCACTGCAAGATCGTCGTTGAGGCATTCCAGGGCCAGTGCTGGCAAAGTCCTCAAGGAGAGTAGCAACGCTACAGCAGAAGCAGCCGCGCGCGTATGCATCTTGTCGCAGTTGAGTTTTCCCGCTGAGTTGAAACAAAAGGTCATACACGCTCTCTGGGTGGCCCTGTAGAGGACAGGAGCTGTTGGTCACTTCCATTACCGTGAACATTGGCTGTCTATATATAGTTTTCAATTTAGCCTAGCGGTGGCATTGGGTAACAGGGCATGAAATGTAATCGTGTGGCTTCCGTTGTGAATACGAGGCCCTAGGTGCTTGGCGGACCAGACTGGGATCGCCTGGCGCAGACAAAACTCCACTGCGACGGCGACGTTGAAGACGTTGGGGAAGGGATCTTTATTCAGCTGCCGAATTAAGGAATTTTACCGCCGTTGTGCATAATGGACCCCTCGTATGTTCTCCGGCCGCTGGGCAAAGGTGAGACTCCCACCTTTCAAGAACCTCCGTTTTCTATCTTCCGTGACGGAAATCAGCGGCATGGCCAAGGGCTCCATGAACCCTCGTGGGAGACAAGACAGAGAGTGGAAGGAAAAATGGAAGTTGATCAACTCCGAACTTGAGTTGGGTTGGAATCCTGCACTACAATCATCTGCGGTGACATGACCTTTGGAGTATCGTAGTTTCAGTCCTCCTAAAGCGCATGCAGAAACTGGTCATCTGTCGGCTCACTGTCATGTTCACATGCAGACAAAATTCATCTTCACTGTTGAGTAAGCCGGGAAGAGAGATACAAAAGTATTAATACTATTTGACTGTATCGGAAAAGGTTTGAGAGCAGTCTGGACTTTGCAAATCCTACAAGCGTCTCGAGACCTCCTCTGGTCCCATGCTGTTCTGATTTCTTGTAATACATATCAATCGTCTGACAATAAGAGACATCTCAGTCTCGTTGTTCCTAAAAATTGAATCGACCTAAAAATTGAATCGACCAATGACAGTAGTTCCACCTGCAAGCTACTGACTGACAACACTGTTCTCAGGGCGTCCGTCAACTGCGATTCGATCTCGTGGCGAGTGAAATAGCCGTGACGTTATTAGGATCCGGCACTTGAACCTTGATGCCTTGGTCAAATAGGAGCTCTCGTAGGGGAAGGCTTTCATTCAGAGCCAACGCGATCTGCAGAGTGGCCGCGTGCGCATCACTCATCCCGGTGTCCAGGTCCGGATGAGCAATGTCAAGATCCAAAACGGGAAGAAGCGCCCGAAGTGCTTTGAGTGATTGGGACTGAAGGCAGCCAGAGTTGGCTCCGGATTTCTGTCGCAAGACGAATGACGGCGAGAAAATCTCCAGCTCCGAATTAAAACTCATGGCGATAGCCTGCCTGCGAGTCTCGCTGATGATCGGAGGTCAGCTTGTCGTACCTCTCCCTTGACAAACAGAACTCGACAAGATGGGAAGAGAAAGAAGGGGCGGCTGGGACGTGATTGAAGTAACAGGGCGCAATGTTCTTGCACCAAATTCACCGTGCGCGAAATGCTCATGAATCAATGAGCATTATCGTAAGTGGAGGTTTTGCAGCTGATGCATGATTGTCACCGACGCATATTAACCCACGCAGAGGACTTTCCGCGACCGCAGTAATTGGTCGACCAAGACGCCTGCTGCAGGCAGGGCTCCTGCATAACAAGTTTTGACAATTATATTTGCTCTATACCCAATCTCCTCTATCTAGTAATAACTAGGAATTCTAGGAGCTTACCTAGGTACTGTGTGATACGTGGGTCAACTGGTATGTCCTCAAGCTGATTTAAGGGCCGGTTCTTTCACTTTTTGATAAACAATTGCTTGTGCATGTCGAACTCTGGCCATGAGGGGCATCACTCTACTGCGGGCGGCTCAGCACTTTGATTTGCTAGCCGTATCTAGTTACGCAGTTGCGGTCAATACCAGGCCCAGGCGAAAATGCAATAGACAAACTTTCAGGAAGGCCAAGACATTCAGGAGAATAGCTGGTCGGCAAGTGGCTATCCGCGCGGTCGCAGACTTTCACCTTGATTCAATTTCGGGCCTCTTTGGTTATTTGCGTTGCTGGACTTCCGCCGTAGACGTCGGTAGTCCAAAGCACCCTGGGGCCACATCAGAAGCGCTTGCTGCTCAATGTCCATTGGAAAAGAATTATCGAGCAAAGTTTTGCGTACAGAGACAATGCAGTAATCGTTGCCTATAAGACTCTAGTATCGCAGCGTGTTGGAAATGCCTTGCATCAAACTGGTCCTGCAAAAAAAAAAAAGGCAAGACGAGGGGTGATGATTCCGCCAAATTACTGAATTTTACGAATGGTGAGATGGCCGAGTTGGTAAGCACAAATTGCGATTCAACCATTAAATTTCCCGTGCTAACAACGCGATAAGGTTATGGCGCCAGGTTAAGGTTACTCTTAACAATCATTCCTGGTGGAGCAATCCTCCTGGGTTCAAGTCCCAGTCTCATCAAATGACTTTTTTCGTCTTTCTTTTTGCCCTCTTTTCTCTTTTCATGACAGGTAGTGCAGGAGAATCACCCCCTTGCATTTGCGCTTTGAGATTGATCTGATTTGTGCCAGGCTTTATGGTCTATTGAATTCCCACACACTTTGTGTCTGTCATCTTTCCTGCTGTGTCATGACAAAAGCGGCTACTGATGGAGAATAATATCCAAAGCAAACCTTCGCATTGAAGAGAAGGTCTTCAAATTCACTCAAGCTTGTGTTATGCAGGCTGGCGCGTAAGAAAGAGAAAACTTCGTACAAATGAAATGAAACTGTTGTCCCTCACAAGGGTTTGTCTTCCTCAAGCATATTTTGCTACCAAGGAATCCAACGCCTTTCTGCCCAAATCCATCAGTGTGCTCTGCATGATTTCGAGAATGCTGACATCCAAGCCGATTTGTGTCCTACACCAGTTTCTCAGCTCGATGCCTACAAGACTGTCCAACCCCAGTGTTGAAAGTGGCTGATGCATCTCCATGTCCTCTGGATTCTTCATCATAAATCCGTACAAGATTCTACCAATCTCCTTGGCTAAGTACTCAGCCTTTTCATCCCCCACATTACTTGCACCCCCGGAGGCTAGCTGATTGAGGAATGTCCTGAGGCTCTCGTCTGTTGTAGAGAGACGTGGCGCAGTCGACTCAATGGTGCGGTAGACAGAGAATCGGCGATCGCGCTTCCATATAATCCGATTCTTTGGGTCTGATATGGGGAGGTTGGAGCGCACTCCCAGGGTAATCTGACTAGGATTGCTGTATTTCTGTGTAGCCTGTTCTTGTGGGTTCGAGAACGAGCGAGCAATGGCAAGCCGAACACCCTCCCGCATGTTGTCCTCGGTGAGGAGATTGGCGTCCAAGAAGCGGAAGTAGTCAAGGAGGTTAGACGACTCAGCCACATAACCAACATCCTCCATGACACCGAGATCAATGACGGAGGCAGCCAGGCCTTGGCCATGGCGGTACTGTACAAAGGCGTCAAGGAACGTGTTAGCAGCTGCGTAGTTGGCCTGGCCGTACTGGCCCACGAGACCGCTCGTGGAGCTGAAGAGGACGAAAAAGTCCAAATCAGAGCTCAGGGAGTTATGCAAGTTCCAAGTACCATCAACTTTGGGCCGGATGGCAGTGTACCAGTCTTCGTAGCTCATGGTATCGATGGCGCGATCTTGGAGGGCCATAGAAAGATTGATGACTCCACGAACAGGAGCATAAGCTTCGGCAACAGCTCGCTTGACGTCCTCGGCGTTGGCAACAGAGCCCTGGATGACCTGCACCTTGCAGCCCCTCACCTCGAGCTCCTTACAAAAGTCCTCGTGCGCCTCGGAGCGGCCTGATCGCGAGAGGAAGACCAGACTTTTTGCGCCGTTCCTGACGAACCAAGAGGCAATGGACCGACCAACTCCACCAAGACCCCCAACAAGAAGGTAGCTCGCGTCATGCCGAAGCCTCAGGCCGGGCTCATTGGTGCTGACATGGAGGTGGGAGAAGTCGTCTGGCATGTTGACTGTAAACTTTCCAATATGAGTGCCCTTCTGCATGTGACGGAAGGCATCGACAACATCCACTGCGGGGACGTTCCTGTACGTCTGTATAGGCTTCACAAAACCTTGTTCGAAAAACTCGGCGCACTCACGCAGCATCTGACCACAGACGGCGGGACGAGCAGTCTGCATGTGTCGGGCGTCGAGGCCAAGGAATGCGCGGTTCTCGGTGCATCCGTACATGTCGACCTTGCCGTGACCATAGAAGTCACGTTTTCCAATCTCGATCATGGCGCCAAAGGGGGCGATGCATCGCCATGTAGAGTGAAGCAGCTCACCGGCAAGAGAGTTCAGAGCTATATCAACTCCCTGGCCATTTGTGGCCGCCATCACATCCTTCACGAAGGAGTTGCTGTGAGAATCAAAGATCTGATCACGAGGAAGACTGAAGGTGTCCATGAGGTATTGAACCTTCTCTTGGGTGCCGACAGTGGCCAAGACTTTGGCGCCAACCATCTGAGCAAGTTGAATGGCAGCGATACCAACGGCGCCACAGGCCGAGTGGATGAGAATAGTCTGGCCCTTTGTGAGAGGGCGCAGGTGGCATAGGGCGTAAATTGCTGTGGTGAAGACGGTGCCCATGGTGCCTGCACCCTCCATGCTGAGGCCGTCGGGGATCTTGGCCAGTAGGTCTTGACTGGTGATCAGCTTATTGGAGAAGCAGTATGACGCGACTGTGAAGACCCGGTCACCGGGCTTAAATTCCGCAACGCCTGGGCCGACTTCGAGGATCGTGCCAGAGCACTCGCCACCAAGATCGTTGCCGTCAACAACGCCCTGCGTCTGGAGGACATCCTTGAAATTGATACCGACGGTGTGCGGCTTTACAAGCACCTCGCCATTTCTGAGTGGTCTCTGTACCCTCCAGTTCTCTTCCCATCGCAGGCTGTCAATCATGCCCTTTTGACCGATCATGAGGACTTTGTCAGTGACCTCCGCAGCTGATTTGCTCAGTTCCTCCGCCGGGGCATACCAGTGGAACCTGGGCGAGTGGATGACCCCGTTCGCGATCGCAAACTCATAGTCTGGGTCGAGCTCAGCGTCGTTGTCCGGGCTTAAGGTCTTCTCATAGATCTGAACGGCTTTGTTGGGGATGTCGGGGTGGTCGATGTCGTCAATCTCAAGTGTAGTGAAGGCGATATGCTTTTCCGAGCGCAAAGTCCTCGCCAAGCCCAAGGTTGGGGCAAATCGAGGATCCGTGACCCGCATAGAACAAGACCGAGTAAGCCAAAGCACCTTTGTGGTCTCCAAGCTTGTCATAAGCTTCATGAGCTTATTGAAGTCATCGTGGCAAATCTCATTGACGAACGGTTTCTCAAGCTCAAACAAGCAAATAATATCTTGCTCAAGCGAGACAGCGTCATCAAGGGAAGCCAAAGTAACGGTATGGCCGGCAGCTTCGAAAGCGCGTTGAATCGACTTGATGTGTTGTGTGATCTCGTCACGGTGTAGGAATGTGACAGCTGTCTTTTCGACTGCCAGTGGTTCTTGATAGGCTTCAATGACCATAGTCGCACAAACTTGATATGGATGGTCGTTGTCCGGGACCACAGAACCAGCACCAGCAAAGCCGCTGGCCTTGAGCTCGTGGTCCCACCGCTCAGGAGAAATATATGGTTCGTCTGGACGTCCATCATCTTCTCCAAGCCACCAGCCCGGAAAGCCTCCCATGATGAAATTCATCCATTTGGCTTGCATGTCGAGCTCCTGTAGGAGCAGCCGGCCTTTGGGGTGAAGGAGCTTCCGGACATTTTTGAGTGTTGCTTGTAAATTAGGTGTGGCATGGAGGACATTAGCCGCTAGGATCAGATCATAGCTGCCTTCCTCCAAACCCTGCTCAATGGGACATTTGCTGATGTCTAGAACCTGGAACTCTATGCCATTGTATTCTTTGAAACGCTCCTTGGCAGCAACAAAGAAACCCGGTGAGATATCAGTGTATGTATACTTGCTGTAAAGCTGTTGGCCAAATTCCGAAGTAAGACCCTCAAGCAGGTTGGAAGTGGTGCCTCCAGTACCGGCTCCAATCTCCAAGACGCGTAGTGTTGGCGTCTTGTGTCCCAGAGAAGAAATGAGAGAGGAGTAGTCCCAGTTCTGGTCAAAGAATGAATAGATCTGCGTAAGGATCTCGTCCTTCATAAGTATGTCGAGCGCATCAACGGCACCATCGTATAGAGCCCTGGCGTTCTCATAGATACGGCGAAGGGCAGTGGCGGCTGCAACAACCGGTGAGTCCATCAGCTCCGTCGTCATATTTTCGAGGAGGATTTGGCGGTCTTCGTTCTCCAGTACTGCAATCTCAGGACCATCAGGAACAAGTCTGTTGTTACCAGTGGAGGTCCCTTGTACGGACCGATCGAGCCAGTCGCGAAACTTGACGAGGTGAGCGTCCTTTGGCTGAATATCTGCAATGATGGGCAAGGTCTCGAGAGCCAGCACAAAGAAATACTTTTCGAGCTTGAGCAGATGCTCGCGAATGTCCAGCGGAGTTCGGATGAGATCCTTGGCATCAGCGAACTCCACGTCCGGCTGCCAGACAAGCTCGACGGCGTTTTTGAGTTGCTCCTCGGTGTCTTTGCTTGCACCCATAGGTGAGACGCTGAGATTGTTAAGCTCAAACACAATCTTGCCTCCAGAGGTTGCAAATGCGCTGCCAGTCCACGTGTCCATGTGATCTGTATGCGAGAATGCGGTAGCCCGAATTCCTGAAGCGTCGCCAGCTCCAACATACACCTCGTCGAAATACGTAGGCATAGCAAGCTGTTTGAACAGGCTCGGCTCTCCTTCGTGTTGAGTGACAGTGAGGAGCTGCAGAATCTTGTCGATTTCGCAGGGATGCAGCTCGTAAGGAGAGCCGTCCTGTCGTGTCGGGATCTCAATATTTGCAATCGTCTCAAAGGTGATAGGATCGACGGTGATATCCTTAATCCCGCGGAACTCAGGGCCGTATGTGAATCCTATACGCTGCATGGTCTCGTACCAACGTGACGCCCGCACCTTTCGAAGGTGATAGGGTTGTTCGGGAGGGCTCCGTTCCTTCGAGTAGATAGGGCCTGCCTTAGCCTGACCGGAGCAGTGCTCGTTCCATGTAGATCCATTGAACGAAGTAACACGGAACTCCCACCAGTCAGTGTCATCCTTAGAGGAGAGCTTGGCCTTCTTGAATGTGGTGATAACATCGTTCTCCTTCCCGGTAAATATCATAGCTGTCTTGATCGCAAGGCCGCGCACGGAGTAGTCGGACTGTCCTGTGAGCTGGCGGATAGCCTCGCCGGCCATGGCAATATAGCCAGCACCTGGAAAGACAATATCGCTGCCGACCACATGGTCCCGAATCCACGGTGCTTTTTCTAAGCTCGCCATGTTCCTCCAAGTTGGTTCGAGCTGGCTGGTGCCTGGGAGTCGAGTGCCCAGTGTTTCATGGGGGAGGAACTTTCTCTCACGCCATTCCCTGCATACTCGGCTTTCCTGCCAGTAACTCTTTGAGTGATCCCAAGAGTAAGCAGGCAGATCAGTGAGGACCTTCCCTGGGGGACTTATGACCTCGAAGTTGACGGGAACATTGTGACACCAGAGTGCACCGATGCACTCGTACATCGACTGAGTATCATCTCGGTCTCGTAGGAGAGAATGAACGTATGTATACGTTTTGCTCTCAGCCTGGAAGATTTGTCGCAAAGGGCCGGCGAGAGCAGAGTGAGGCCCAATTTCGACAAGAAGCAAATTCTTGAAGTCCGCATGGATGATGTTCCGAACAGCGGTGTGGAAGAGGACAGGACTCTCAAGATTGCTCCTCCAGTAGGAAGCGTTGAAGACGCCTGGAGAGCTGTGCCTCTTCCCAGTGACCGATGAGAAAAGAGGAATAGTGGGAACGCCCTCAGAAGTGACATCTCTGATCGACTCCTCATAGGCTTCTCCATAAGCCCTCATCTGATGCGAATGGTATGCGTTGTCCACTCGGAGGGGACGAACAAACACGTCCGGAACCTCGCGGTTGAGAGTTTCGATCACTGTCTCAACAGCAGCGGTATCTCCCGAAATAGTTGTGCTGTTGGGACTGTTTTCGCAGCCAACAACAACACCCTCAATCAGATACGGTCTGACCCTTTCCGCGCCCAAGCCAACGGCAGCCATAGTACCGCTTGCAAATTTATTTCTAGTGACAAAGCCACGGAAATAGGCAGCGAGAATGGCTTCTCTCTTGCTCAAGCTGCCTGTAGTGTATGCGGCAGCAATTTCGCCGCTCGAATGGCCAACAACAGCAGCCGGTGTGACGCCCCAGGATCTCATAAGGTCAACGAGAACAATCTGGACGGCAGTGCAAAGAGGCTGAGAGAACTCGGCTTTGGAGATTTGGCTCTTTACTTTGGTCTTCCTGAGCTCTTCGTATATCTTCCATGTCGGAGGAGTATGACACTTGGCCAGGATGTTGTCCAGTTCGATGATGCCGTCTCTGACAGAGGGAAAGTCATCCATGAGCTGCTTTCCCATCTCTGCCCACTGTGCGCCCTGGCCTGTGAAGACGAAAACAAGAGATTTCTCATCGGTGGATATTTTGGTCGTAGGCTCAGCCTCAAGGCCGTCCAAACCGTCAGTGATGGCGAAGGTTCTATGCTCAAAGTGAACTCTTCGGTTTGCCAGAGTGTAGGCAAGATCCTTGAGACGGGCCTCCCCATTTTTCTCTAGATATTGTGAGTGCTTTTCCACCGAAGACTGTAAAGACTGAGCACTTCTGGCCGAGAAAAGCAATAGGTTAAGTCTGGGTTGCCCGGATGCTGGGACCGTCTGTTCAGGGATGCTGTAAAGGTTTGCCGACTCCAAGATGACATGGGCATTGGAGCCACCGATACCAAATGAATTAACGCTGATCCGTTCCTGACGATCTGCCGGCCATGGTAGTGGCTCGGTGGCGACTGTGAGCTTGGCTTCCTTCCATGGTACTTTGGGATTCGGCGTGTTGAAGTTCACGTTAGGAGGGATAGTTCGGTGTTCCAGCGCCAGGATGCTCTTGATGATAGATGTATTCCCACTGCCAGCTTCCGAGTGGCCGACATTAGACTTGACAGACCCGATGATCATGCCGTCTTTGCCGAAGACTCTAGCTACAGCATTCGCCTCGATGGGGTCGCCAACAGGTGTGCCCGTGCCATGGCACTCAAAGAATCCTGTTTCGTGATGCTTGTCGGCCAGACCAGCCAATGCATACGTCTTGCGTATCAGTGCCTCATGGGCGTGCGTGTTGGGTTGCGTAATGCCAGGCGTTTTCCCGTCATCATTGCATAGAGTTGCACGGATAACGCCGCGAATAGGGTTGCCGTCACGGATAGCATCGTCGAGTCTCTTGATGTAAAGAGACGACACAGCCTCTCCTCTTCCGTAACCCGAAGCAGCGGCATCAAATGACCTGCATCGTCCTTCCGGCGAGTTGACGCCATATTTGCTCAAGATCATTGACAATCCGGGGCTGAGAATCAGATTGGTGCCGCCGACAACCGCTGACTCGCAATCTCCTCTGGCGATGGCTTTGCAAGCTGTATCGAGAGCGACCATAGAAGCAGAGCATCCAGTCTTGAAGGTCATGCTAGCAGAAAAATCAACATCGTAGTCTGCAGAGTAAGTAGAACGGAATAGTTACCTTGGACCGGTCCAGTCGAACTCATAAGAAACGAGGTTACCTAGAATTGTTAGTCGTCTCGCATATTACTAATATGTGATACATCTCAGCACCTACTGTTCATCAAGTCGATGTGACCTGTCAGACCGAAGAATCCCAACGGTTCTGAATCCTTGGAATGCATCTCGATCCAATCCTAATTCCGAGTCAGCTTTGGTCTGCTTCTCGCGTGTGTGTATGATATCTTACCTCCGCGAATAGCCCGACGTATACACCAATGTTCCTCCCTTTGATGTTCTTCTCTCCAGCGTTCTCTAACGACTCGTACACAGTCTCGAGGAAGAGTCTCTGTTGCGGATCTGCCTGCTCTATGGCGGATGGTGTCATGGAGAAAAAGTCCGCATCGAAGGCACCCAAGTCGATGTCCAGAAAGTTTCCTTCTTTGGCTTTGATTGTGCCAGCACGCCCTGAGTCGTCGTGGAAGCCATTGAGGTCCCAGCGAGTACTGGGAACTGGAATCATGCCTTCCTTCTTGTGCATGAGGAATTCCCAGAATGTTTCGGCATCATGACAACCACCTGGTAATCTCATGCCCATACCCACAATGGCTATGGGCGCAGGTGTATCGACTGGGTTTGTAGGTGGTTCATGGCTGGGAACACCACTTGGTGAACTAGCGAGGGGGGGATTTGAAGCAACGAAACCGTTTTCATGGCCGTTGACACGAGCGCTGTGGCCATTGCTAGCGCCATTGATATCATTGGTGCCATTGACACCGTTCGTGCCGTTGACACCATTTGTGTACCCCCCATAGCTGTCCTCCTGTGGCAGGATTGCGGATGGAGCCATTAGAGCAGCATGCAAGAGTCAATGAACGTAGTTTGATGGATTGTGGTCGGACAAGTGAATGTGCCTAATGTGAAGGCTTGGCTGCCACGGCGGAAAGGATTGCAGTATGATGTATCAATCGTGTAAAATAAGGAGCGAAGGAGCCTGTGTATGAGCTCTTATAATTACGGCTACGTATGTGTACACAAAGCAGATTAAACATTCGCAAGCCACAAGCCCGCCGGTGTCAAGTATCAACATCCAAACCATCAGTATACAAATTCCGACCAACAGCGTCTCTTTCGAACCTGTGACCATCACCAACTGAGCAGGTAACCAGATTTCGCCTTCTCGTCCGATCCCGTGGGGGCGAAGGAGCCGCCTCAGGAAGGAGGTGGGGGCAAGGGGAAGGGGGTGTCGGGATAGACTGTGTAAAGATCACTCACGCCCCTCAACCCTGCCTTTTCTCTCTAGTGTAATGTATTAGTGCGGCTCAGCGGCTGGGCCATAGGGCTAACGGCGCGTAAATTCCACTAAAATCCCTCTCCATGGTCCCTGGCCGCTTTCCGGGCTAGTTTACCTAGGTACGCTTACGCAATTGGTGATTCATCCGACGTGAACCCAACTAAAAGTCCAATGCATGGCAGCCGAGCAACCGGTATAGACGCACGGTACCAGGTTCGTGTGGGGACGCGCCCTTGTCTGTCCTTCCATGGAGCATACGACTTGTACACGTAGTAGCCCCGGGCCATCAAACATCAGGAGCTCTCATAGGATCGCGAGCGCCATTGCCTAGCTGAGGAGCGCCAAGCGACTAACCATAACGGACGGATCCTGGTAGTATCGTCTCAAAGCATCATACGAGGCCGTCAGGTAAATATTGATCCCTTGGCACAGTAAATGTAACCCACCAGCCTGTAGGCGCCGGCCTCTTCAAGAATAGCTTTTTGTGCAATCAGATACTTCGACAAAAGTACTCAGATAATCCTCCCGAGTAAACACCGTGTCCCAGGCTGCTGCATCTGCACACTGATCCTTCGCCGAGACATTGTCGTCTGCATCCTGTGCAGAGTGCCGCCGGGATCCGATATGATTTTTGCCAAGATGAGGTTGCAAATCGGTCCTTAGAAGAGAAGAGGGACGCTCACAGTCCTACAGACCACGACAGTGACCTTCACATGTTTGCCAACCGCCCAAGATCGATCATGGAGAGCCGCGGAAATCCTGCCCTGCTGCAGCAAGGTGACCCTTCCCGTACGCCTCTGTTCCTCATCCACGACTCCAGCGGTGGTGTGTTTAACTACTTCAAGCTCGAGCCTCTCGGCAGGCCCGTATACACCATCTACAATCCGTGGTTCAGAAACACCGAGAAATGGAAAGGGGGTACGATGCTTTTTGTGGACAAATACATCGAGTTGATCAAAACCATTGTGCGCAGAGGCGATATTTTGGTTGGAGGTGCGTCGACTTTGGTCCAAGTCCGAGTCTATGTCGAAGCTGACACAATCTCAGGCTGGTCCCTCGGAGGGCAGCTCGGTCTCGACATTGGTCGGGTACTTGCCAAGGACAAACGGTCTCGGCTGCGCGTGACGGGGGTTGTCATGATTGACACCCTGTACCCGTACTGGGGCCCCCCGGAAACTGTGCATGCTGATTTGCCAGTCGATCTTGTCCTCGGATCTTGCCCTCCCGATATGAAGGAAGAGATAGTGCGCTGCATGCAATGGACCAAGGAAGACTCCCTCGAGTGGGTGTCACGCAACTGGAAGGAAAACAAAGACCAGTTGGACGGAATCGAGGCTGAGGAGCCCCCACCCACAGTTTTCATCCATGCGACCAAGAACATCCCTGTCACCAACAATACCGACGCAGGAGCCGTTGCCATGCTCGACCAATTTTGTAGCGCCAAAAACGGCTGGGACTTCTTCCCACATCAGAACTTCATGGTGGCTGTGTGGGAGATGCCCACACATCACTTCGGACTCTTTGACAAGGGCACTGTACGTCAATTATTGCCTAATGGATTGAACGCCGCTGACGAGAATTCACAGGTAAAGGAGACATCGGACAAACTTCTTAAAGCGTGCGACTTGCTGGCAGAGGATTGAGGCGTGTGTTTATTTGCTAGTTTTCCTTACGCACTTTACATAGACAGGATAAGCCAACTTTGTATTAAGCTCCAGCCTCATCAGTCCCTCCTGTTGTCGAGACTCGCTCATGAGTGAGATGCTCTCGTACTCTTGGCATAGCCTCGCAAAAAAGTATTCCATCTGAACATGGGCGAACTGCTGGCCAAGGCAGATTCGCGGCCCGTGATTGAACGGGACGAACTCCCACTTGTTTCCAGGCTTCCACGTTTCTGTTGGGGATTTGTCAATTGCAGTTCCAAGATTTTTGTGTTCAATATGCAACACCTACCCCATCTCTCTGGACGCCACTCGCTGGCGTCATGGGCGCCAAGGTCTTCGCGGTTCTGTAGTGACAGCAGGCTGTAAACTACGCACTCTAGTCAGTAAGTTATGGCAGGTCAGTGGCCGTTACGGAAGGGAAGGACTTGCTGATTTGGGTTCCTTTTAAGACAGCTACGGGAGATCGGCCGTCGGGTCCACCCCCTCGCGGCAGTGTGATATCTTTGACAGGCACTCGAGGATTGTATCCCACTAAACGGATGATGCCAAAGGGCTCCGATTAGCATGTGTACTACGAGAAACGGTGTGAATATACTCACGGGGATGATGATTTCGAAGAGTTTCCTTGATGACCATCTTGATGTACTTCAACTTCCGCAATTCCGCCAAGGTCGGCAATGTATTTGCGGCGATGCTTCTTGGAAGTCAACAATAGTCACAAACACAAGGAACATTTACAACTCACTGTTCTTCTACCTCAGCCTTCATCTTCGCAAAAACATCTGGTCTTTTCGCGATTTCATAAACCGCGAAGGCAAGGGCGGTGGCACAAGGATCCTTACCAGCACTCAAAGTACTGGTAACTGCATTCCTGATATCTCGGCGACTCTTTCCCTGGCGGATGAGATCGTCAATAAGACAGGTCGACGCGGCCGTACTGTCGCCCGTCCTCAAGAAGGCTTTGTCCGCCATGGTGTTTTGGTAGTCCTGAAGGAACCTGACGGCCTGCGGCGCGAGATATTTGTCATCCAGCCAAACGCCGACTTTCCCCAGAAGCTGCCTGAGACAAGCGATCTTCTGCAGGGTTTCCATTGCAGTGCGGAACTGCTGCTGGTTTGAAGTCAAAGAGTTCGTTGACTCGCCAAGGAACACCTCTGTCACCACATCCAGCTGTAAACGATCGACAATATCTGCTACATCGTTGCCTTTCTTATCGAGAAGAGCAAACGAATTCACAATGTGCCTCTCGGTTACAGTTAAAACTGATTCTCGAACGTGGCTCAACTGTTTTGATCAGAGCGCTTGTTCCACGTGCGATCTTGAGCAACCACTTACATGCACTCGATACAATGCTGCTTCAGCTTTCCACTCTTCTCCGTTCACTGTATCTGTCAGTTCTAATCCGAGCTTGCAGTAATTCTGTAGGAAAATACATACTGCCAAAAATGGCATCGCCGAAGATATGCTGGAATATTCTACGCTGCTCTTCCGACTTGGCAAGCTCCGAGAACTAGGTTTTGTCAGCTCTATGCGGAGACTTCGAGTAATTAGTCGGAATAAAGATACCTGTGTTTCCTGAATTGCCTTGATGTTCTCGGGATCATCGGTCATGACAAGCTTCTCACCAAACATCCGCAGTTCCATCGTGTGATTGTGCTTCTCAAGAAGATGCTGGCTCCAAAGGTGAAATTTGTGGCTTCTAAACGCTTTGAGCATGCCAATGAACAAGTCCAGGCCTAGATGCAATCAGTACTCATGTATTCAGAGTTAGAAACAAGAGAGCATACCGAACAAGCTGGACGAAACCACCGCCGGGGGACTCGCCCCGATGGCGCTATACCGCCGATTAGTACGAATGATAGAGTACAAACTCGTAACAGCAAACAGGACAAGCACAGCAACACCGCCGAGGGCGAATGTGGACGTGTCAAAATCCATCGCCTTATCTGAAACGAATGGGAGATACATGTTTGGTCGTCTGGATGCCAATTGATAGGCAAATTCTTTCGTACAGTGTTTACAATGGTGTCCGCGCAAGGATACATCCAGCTGGCACAGGCATGCTACAAGGTGATTAAATGCGCAGAGACATCTGGACACTTACGATAGATGAAGATGTGTGATCTCATCTTCAGCCCCCACTGTAGCACTGCGTGCAGTTCCTGGTCACAGGGATTGGCGTCAGATCCAGGCCGCCCTCGATGCAACCTCGTCGCCTATTGTCCAATGGATGGGGCTACCGTCGCATCCCCAACTAGTACCCTTGTGTCAACTTATTTGCTGACCACAAACGGTACATGAACACAAAGTATCTGTCAGACTAGCGCTCATTTCTTTTTAGGAAAATGTGGCCGAGATATTAGCTTATTTGTCATTCGCGCATGCAGGCGCGGGGCTCGGTCTACATCTGTGATACGGCCTCTTCCTGAGACTAGCCGAAGCATAGGAATCCTCCCGAATCCTCCAGGTTACTGTGAAGTTCCGCGCACAACAGACACGTAATAAGCCCCGGCATTATACCTGCCCAGGATGCCGAGGCCCTGGAGCTGCAGCAGCACCCGGCTGCATCTGTCGTCTGAAGGAATTTTTCCTATTTCTGCAGCAGCCGCGGCTGACTATCATTCGACCATCGTTCGTCTCGGCTGTGGTGTCTCGCGGCACCGAACGGGCATCGTTCGACTGCTCACTGGCACGTTACAGTTACATTGCACTGCTTGAGTTGATTAGACCATGGTGTAGCAGGCTACAGCTTGCTTGCAAGAGAGGCTGGCTGGCCTGCTGCTTCCCCTCACCAACCTCCCCGCCCCCCCCCCCAACCCGTGCGCTACACCAACCTCAAACGATCCAATCTCCAGCTGTCGTTTTCCAATTACCAAGAAAGGATCGGTTTATCTGGTCTCAGTGCCAGCACTTTGACAACGTCCAGCGACAAAATAACCCTGTGCCACGCGCTTTCTCCACCATGTTGGATACATCCATTCCAGCTTTAGGCTCTGCAAGAGGTTTCCTCTGGCTCTGTGCGCTCGTTCCTGCGTTGGTTCGTCTTCGTCGCTGTCCCGCCCTGCGACTCCGGCAGCTTCGTAGGATGAGAGCATTCTGGCTAATACACGTCTCAGGCTCTCGCAAATGCATTTTATAACTTGTACCTGCATCCTCTGCGGCATGTGCCAGGGCCTTTCTGGGCCAGAGCGAGCGACATACCGTCATGGTATTACACCGCTCGCGGCAAGCGCCACATTTGGCTGTGGCAGTTGTTCCAGATCTATGGCAAGAGGATCCGCGTCGCGCCAAACCTGGTCCTGTTCTGTGACCCAGAGGCCCATGCCGCCATCTATGGCATGAAGTCAAATGTTCGTCGGAGCACATTCTATGTGGGATTGACGAAGAACATTCGGGAAAAGACAACTCTGAACACCATAGACCCCGCGGAACATGCCCAGAGACGCAAGATGCTCAACACATGCTTCACTGAGAACTCGGTCAATGCCGTCTCTGCTTTCATGGGTCAGCATATCGACCGTTGGCACCAGCTTCTGTTGGATAAGCATAATAGCACGACGGAGTGGTCTGACTCTGTGGACCTTGGTGAGAAAATGGACCACCTTGTGTTTGACATCATGGGTGATCTCAGCTTCGGGAGATCGTTCAACATCAAGGAGCCTGGTGAGAATCCTCTGAGGGAGGTGCCACATAACATTATCCGATATCTCAAATTCTATTACCCGGTACGTACCATTTTCTTCCTGCTCCTCAGCGAGGTGTGGGATAATGAGAATGATTACTGATTTTGAATGAAGATTTGCCGCTCGCCTTTCCTAAGCTTGATCATTTGGCTCAAGCCTCGCGGCTTAGACCGACTCGTGGAGCTCATCACCCCGCGTCCTGTACAGCAATTCAATGACTTTGTCTTTGACAGTGTTACAAAACGACTCGAGTTATACAAGAAGCAGGAAAACATTCCTGAACACGAGCGTCGTCAAGACATGTTTTATTTCTTGTGTAAAGCCCAGGATTCCAGCACGGGTCACCCAGCGTATACCGAAGATGAGCTTCGCGCAGAGGCCAGTCTACTTATCATCGCTGGGTCCGACACTACAACTGCTAGCCTCGCCAGCATCTTCTGGTACCTCATCAGAGCGCCAAGATGCTATCAGAAACTTGTCGACGAGTTGCAAAGGACATTCAACACAGCAGAGGACGCCACCTACGGCCCGAAGCTCTTGGGTTGCACGTACCTTCGGGCGTGTATTGATGAGGGGATGCGTCTCGTCCCCCCTGGGCCCTGCGAACCTCCCCGAGAGGTCCTTGCTGGTGGTCTCAACGTTCTGGATGATCATTACCCCAAGGGTACCATAGTCGGCACGGCTCCCTGGTGCGACTCCCTCAACGTGGAGGTCTATGGAGACCCAGGGGTTTTCCGACCTGAGCGCTGGATTGTAGATGAGGCTGCGGGAGTCACCAAGGAGATGGTGGCCGAAATTCGCACCAACTTTCACCCTTTTCTAACTGGTCCAGGTAGCTGTGCTGGGAAGAACATAGCACTGGCGGAGATCCTGCTTGTAGTCTCCAGGACACTGCTCCGTTTTGATTTGAGAAAAACACCTGGATCGACCTTGGGGGAGGGTAGTCCTGAGCTGGGCTGGGGTGAAAGAGACAGGAAGCAGTTTCAGATAGTAGATGCATATGTCTCACTCAAGCAAGGTCCAGAAGTTCAATTCAGGAAGAGGCCGTCTCCTGGAAAGAAGTCTGGTTGAGCAGGAGCTGGGATAGAGAATGGTGAAGACTGCAAAGTTGCATGTGGGGCTGGTCGTTTTGCTTGGTCCACGGATTCTGACAATGGGCGAGACAAGAAAATTAATTGACGCTAATATCATGGCTTCTATTTCCGATTCTGTTCAATTTCTATCCCTACGATTTCTTGTACTTTAATTCCAGATTAGCCACGCTGCTTCTGTCCATGAGTACTGGCCAAGCAAAAGTGTCCATGGACGTTCAGTGACATAGCTCACTCATGTCAATTGCATGGGTGTAAACGGCCTGCTTTCTGTCAAGGCTAGCTATATACAGGAACAAACCAAAGCCTACCTAAAAGTACGGCATATAGCCATCCTGCGGGAGTTAAGATGATCATGATAGCGGGACTTGTCTCTGCCTCGACTCCAACACGGCGGCACATCCTAATACAGTGACTGACCTGAGCTTGTGCTGAAACACATCTGAGAATCCTACCTGATGATTTCCAATACGGCTTAAGCGGCTCGCACAGCCGCCTCAAAGAATTTGGTAGGGGGCTGGCGGGCAGCGGCTGCCTAAGAACTGACCAAGACCTTGGATTCTTTGAGGCCCATCAGATGGGCAATGGCGTATATGCAATGCTACACATACTGCAGCTTCATTAGTTCATCCCGGATCATGGGGCGGAGTTTGACTCCATTTGGCAAGAAAATATATACGCTATTGCTCGTGGGATTTGGAAGCAACCAACCCTCCACCTGCATATTGCTATATATAACACCTCTGTCTTCGATCGACGCGTGCGGCGCAGTCACGATAGGCTTGTCGAACCACCCTTTTTGAACTTGGATCAGTGGGGTCTATGTGGGGTCTATGTGGTACCTTTCGTGTGCGGATCGAAGCTGTCAGGTCACCGACGATGTGTGAGCTGCATCGCGTTAGGCAATTACGCCGTTGTGCGGCACGGCGAGCGGCAAAGCATACTGATACGGGCCTTGGCCGTTCGTTGCCACTCCTCCATCACATGCAGGGAGACGATTCTCGGTTAGCATTATCCATTGTCAGGATCGTACCGTCAAATTGATGGCCAAATCCTTGGCGTCAACTCTCGAGCCCAGCTGGTATGCAAAGGATGCACAGCGCTCCGTCGCTGCATGTCGCCAATCGTGGCGACTTGTGGGATTCTGTACAATATGTAGCTTACGACTCCGAACAACTTGGCACTCGCTTGGCTGGAGATTGTTCAGATAAGCAGGCCACGTCGACAAACCCAAGTGATGTGTCCCAAGCACATACCTTTTCATGTCTCGCAAGGGTCCCGCCATCTGTGCTGCGTTTCGAGGCAAAAGTTGACCATCCCTGGCGAAGTGCAAACCACGCTGAATCAGGTCAGATCTTTGAACGCTATCCGCATTTTTTCAAAGGATACGATTGGAAAACAACGCCCTGGCAGAACACTCCAGCCAAGACCAATACCAAGCACGGGCACTTTACCCCATCATGGCAGAGGTCCCTAGTGCTGCGCAGCTCATGGCGTTGCCGCCCGAGTACCTTGCTGAGGATACCAGTCGGACGCTCTTCAACGTCACGACCGCCTTCACGGTTCTGACTACCATCGTGTACATCTTGTTCTTCATTTCTCGCACATTTTGCGCCGAGCGCAACACCTGGGAGATCTGGGTACTTCCAGCGTTTGCCTACATTTTCTGTGTTGGACTCTGGGCCCTTGGCTTTTGTAAGTCGTCCGGGTCATACTTCATCTCTCGCCTCAGAGACACCTGCTGTCCCGAGAGTCTTACTGACTTGGATTCTACAGTGCTCGTCGCTGAAGGAGGCGCTGGTCGTCATGTGGCCTACTGGTTTCTTACCGACCCGACCGTCATAACGACATATCTCAAGCTACAGACGTCAGCTGAGTTCGTATACGTGGTGGCATGCCTGTTCCCAAAGCTCTCGATATTGGTCTTGTACCTTAGGATCTTTACTGTACGCATTGTGCGAATCTGCACATGGATTGTCATTGGGGTGTGCATAGCTCACGCTATTGCCAACATCATTGCGTCCTTCACTATCTGTCAACCATTTGAGTTCAAGTGGAACAAGACCATCAATGGTCACTGTGCCAATGTCATGGCAAGCTACCGCTACGTCAGCCTGCCACATATTCTCACCGACATC
Source organism: Diaporthe ilicicola (assembly GCA_023242295.1). NCBI lineage: Eukaryota > Fungi > Ascomycota > Sordariomycetes > Diaporthales > Diaporthaceae > Diaporthe > Diaporthe ilicicola. The sequence goes on along the minus strand of JALPVH010000161.1, from coordinate 7,464 downwards.
GCCATCCTTGTTCTGCCCTTGTCGAGTTTGTATCATCTGCAGATTAGCAAGAGGAGGAAGTTGGGAATTTTCCTCACCTTCGTCATGGGAAGCTTGTAAGTTCTCGCTCGAGCTCTCTACATTCTCGTCACAAAGCTGATCAGTGTCCTTCCTGGTCCCAGGGGCATCATCACCGCCATCATCCGCTTCGTCAGCTTCTACACTGTTGACCTTGAGTCGGACCCGACCTGGTACGCGCCGGATCTGTTCTCGTACACGATTATTGAGCCAAGCGCATATTTCATGTGCTCTTGTTTCCCATGCCTTCGACCTCTGATGCGGGCCGTCTACAGGTGGACGCGCGCCAAGGTAGACAGCTACTACGGCACTGCTACAGACAAGAGCGGCCAATCCGAGATCACTCTTAGACACCTCAAGGGCAATCACGTAACCTCAATTTCGGCGCCAAAGAGCATGTCAAGACGGGATGATGATGATAGGTCCCATTTCATTCGTCTTGAGGAGTCTGTTATTGTGGATCATTCTCCACGTTACGTTGGAGGGAAGGTTTAGTTGGAGTGAAGCGATTGTATTATCTAACATGAGATAGGGGATGTGGGAAATGAAAATACGAATGCGATGATGAAAGGGAAAGATTTAATGTATGTAGCTACGTGTTCGTACTGTATTAGTTCCAAGGTTACTGGTGAGAAATGATAGCTCTCCGGCTATTCAGTTTCTAGGCAATAAATCACAAGGGTGACCAAGAACACAAGTGATCTCTTAGGAAATGCTCGAAAGATCAGGTGCTTTCCGTTTATCCCCCCCCCTCCCAATACACTGAGACCATGAGAAACCACCAAGTCTTTGCTACTAGGCCAGCGCCTCAGGATGTCATTACAACGTACCAGTTTCGAAGACTCATCCTTCCATGGCCCTCTTGACAATCTCCCAGTACCGACCCTCATCCTTCCGTAGATGTGCGACATGCGCCGAACCCTCAAATTTCTCCAACGCAACGGAGAAGCCTTTAGCCTTAGCCTCGGCTGCATGTGTCTCGACATCTCTATAGTCGCTCAGTTTATCAGTGGGACTGTAGATGTACACCCGTCGCAGCTCGGCCGTATTGCCCTCGTCGTTATTGTGCGACTTATACCATTCGCCCAACGAGTCGGGCAAAACAGACAAGGCCATCGCGCCAGTCCAGAAAGCGGCGAAAGCGTAGAGAAAAGGCGCAGCGATCAGCTGCTGAAAGGATGAGAGGCCGACACTGACGAAGGCCACGGCGCGAGGGATGCGGAATAGGGCTGGACATGAATCAAAGATGGTGACGTGCGGGGGGAGGCGCTTGTCATCGTTGGGGCCTGCCGTGGCAGCATATTGCTCGTACAGGTTCGCGACGCTGGAGGAGCCGCCGTTGGAGAATATGTGAATGAGAAGAGGCGGCGAGGAGGAAGAAGATGACGCCGGAGGCTGGAACGCGGTGCGGACGACGGAAGCAGCGTGTTTCATGGCGGGGCCGATCTGCGATGGGAAGAGAATGCAATTCATGGTGCTCCTGAGAAGCAGGATCTGGGCAGCAGGATACAGGGCCTGATATTTGGCCACATATTTGGCGATGTGTGCATCTCTGGCGTCAGTCCAGCTGGAGATGATGACGAGTCGCGGGTGGTGGTCTGCGCCTGTGCTTGAAGCCCCTGATGGCCGGTACAGGGAGACGAGAGGGTCAAGCTTCTCCATGAAGGAGAGTGGCTTTGCCGCAGTTGCTGGTGCTGCAGCGGCGGACGACATGGTGCTGTGAGGAACTACTGGTGAGGGGAACGAAGCTTGATGATTCGCTTGCTGTGTCGGTCACGGAAAGTGAAGCTGGAGTGAAGCTGGAGTAGAGCTAGAAGAGCCTGGAAAGCTGTATCTTCACGAGGCGCTGCGGGCCGCGGGGATTCTGCCCCCAAAAGAGCCTGGCAGGGCTGGCAGAGCGGCCCGCCAGATTAGTACAAAGCGCCAACATCCAGCCCCCAACAGCCTGGGCCATAGCGTGATACCATTTTGCTAGGTGCATTAGCGCCTCAACTCGGCCAACCGGAAGCTTCGGATTCTCTAGATCTTAGGCAACCACGCATCTACCCGTTGAACGTCTGTGTTCTAAGGGAGGCCGCAGCGACAGGGTGACCCTGCTGACACCTACCCAATCTTATGCGCCCCACCCGTAGCCTTTTTCAACGTCGCAGCCACTGCATGTCAGCCTTGGCCAAGCCCGGTGTGATACGGCGGATGCAGCACGGCGAAGGAATGGGCCTTCGTAAGGAACGGGCACAGCACGGCACAGCACGGCACAGCACGGCACAGCACGGCACAGCACCTGCCAAAGGACGTCCTTCTGATCACCCCACTCCACACCACCTCTCCAACGTTTCCCCCGTTGGTTTTGTGTAACTGTCGTACTGTGGTGCAAGATTTTAAATTCCTATTTCGTCGTTTGCCTTGCCTCTACCCCCAGGCGGGATTCTATCATTGTCGCTAATTCCGTAAGATACATGAGCTACATGTTCTTTGGCAGGCTGGGCAAACTCCGACCCATGGCCCTGGTCTCGCTAGTACCCGCCCTTTTCTCCCCAGGGATGCCCATATCCTGAAGTCCCTACCGTAATGCCCGCCATACCTGTTACGACGACCACAAGCAATCCCACGCTTTTTTGCTCAAACATGGCGGGCAAAGATCTTGGCAACGCTGGAACACCTCGAAGCAACAATGAATTGCTGGAGACCAACTCGCCGAAGGCTGAAGCTCTCGCTGGCGACCTCGACTGGGATCGGCCTGACGATCCCGAAAACCCTCGCAACTGGCCGCTATGGCAAAGAATTCTTCACAGTGCTATACCGGCCGTCTGGTCATTTGGATTGTACGCAGCGCCGCCGCCGCCATCACTCTGAGCTTGCTAACTCCGTCTCCTAGATGCGCTGGTATCTCGAGCCTAGTTGCCGCAATACCAATCCTCCAGCAGCAATTCGGCCTGAGCAGAAATGTTGCTCTTCTGCCCGTCACATTATACACTGTCGGTTTCAGTATTGGGCCTTGCATCGCATCACCCTTCTCTGAATTATACGGCCGCCGCTGGATCTATTGGACCAACCTTCCCATGCTCATCATCTTCAACGCCATAGCCGCGGCCTCGAACAACTTCGCCGCCCTCGTCGTTTTTCGGTTCTTGGCCGGCGTAAGTGGCTCTGGCGTCTTGGCCGTCGCCGCCGGCTCTCTATCTGATATATGGGATACGAGAGATGCAGGGCGGGTGGGCGTGCCTTACATCCTGGCACCATTCCTCGGCCCGTCGTTGGGCCCCTTAATCGGTGCCTACGTCCTCCACCAGTACGACAATGATTGGAGGTGGTCCATTTGGGTCATTCTCTGCATCCTGGCACCGGTCGCTCTAACGCTTCCCCTGATGAAAGAAACTTCAAAGAGCCGGATCCTGTACTTGAGGCACAAGAAGCGCGGGAATGGTTCGCTCGGCATGACGGCCGCGTCCCGAATCAAAACAATTCAAAAGGGGTTATTGAGACCGCTACACATGGCCGTTTTTGAGGTATGGTAACCTAATTCTATTTCTTGACGATGAGTGACAGGTCTTTGCTCACCGCACATGCAGCCACTTACACTTCTCCTTGGACTTTATACGGCTTACAGTTTCGCCATGATCTTTTCGTTCTTCGGATCTTATGCATACATCTACACGACCATCTACCACTTCAACGCCAGGCAGATTGGTCTCTGTTATATTCCCGTCATTGTTGGTAAGGCAACCTCTCCTGTGCGACACCCACATGTGTTGACAACTCTCAGGCTTCCTGCTGGCAGTGGTCACGTTCGGCATCTTTGATGCGTTGAAATATCAGAAGGCGGCACGGACCAAGGGAAAAGTTGTGCCGGAAGATCGACTACACGCAGCTCTCTTTGGTTCTTGCTTAGTCCCCATCGGGTTGTTTGTAAGCCAACCACCACAGTAGAAAATCGTCATTCATGCGGCTGACAGCTGATTTACTACCCTCACAGTGGTATGCGTGGGCGCCGCGTGCTGGCGTTCACTGGATAGTACCGGCGCTCGCTGGTCTGCCAGTAGGCTGGGGTACGCTGACGGGATTTCTCACGGCAATAGCGTACATTGTAGACGTCTACGGCAGCGCCAACTCTGCGTCGGCTGTGGCAGCCAACGGACTGCTGCGGTTCCTGCTGGGAGCCGCTTTTCCGCAGTTCATCATCCAGCTATATTCGTCGCAAATTGGAATCTACTGGGCTGGAAGCATCTTCGCCTTTCTCAGCCTTCTTCTGGTTCCTGTTCCCTGGTTCTTCTTTTACAGAGGTCGATACCTAAGACAGAAAAGCCATTATCCGACGAATACTGACTGATCTCTGTTTGGACCTGGCCTTGATCGGTGGAATTGGAATGCTCCGGCCTCCGGCCAGTGCTCGCATTACCCACCATCGCACAGCTCGTGCGGGACCGGATATAGCATCAACGAGGACCTCCATGCAAGTTCGTGAGAACAAAACTATGGTATAAGAGAAGGGCGTGAGTATGTAGTATAGCATAGAATGTACGCTCCTGAGGTACGCCCGGTAATAATCGCTATTGTGGTTTCAATGAATAAGAAGGAAATGAAACCTTTGAAAAGATCATTTGCACCCTTTCACCTATTGCAGAAGCTTTCGCCGTCTGCCATTTGTTCAAGTGGTCGTCCTTGAGAAACATATTTGTTTTGTGATTGCTACCGAGGCATGGTCAGGACTACAACTTAGATTACAATAGAGCAATCCTCCTTAGTTCCTCTCACGGTCTGATGATCCCGTGTTTTTGTTTTTCCTTTTCTTCCGTGCTTAGTATTAAACAGGTAAAATAACAGTGACTGTTCCACTTCTATTGCTAGTCTATAGCCCTGCGCGAGCCGCGGGGCACCTGGGAGGCAGCCAATCTGTCACTGTTATATAAATTCAGCTGGTAGGGGAGGCTAGTGGGTAAATCGATTTGATTGCTAGCTGGAGGCTTTGATAGAACGGTTAAATATAAGCATAGGGAAGAGTGAGAGTAAGCAGCTTTAAGTGAAGTGGGTTGTGCTACGTAGTGTTTATAAAGAGATCGGAGATTCGCACCGGTTAAATCGGAGGGTACACCGGTACAAGCCACCAACGGCGCTAGTGGCTATACCTACTTAACACCTTCGGCTATTGCTATTACTAATTTACTTTATTTAATAACCTTATATCAACGCTTTCTTTAACTCTTATTTAATTAATCGACTTATTACTTAAAGTATATTTCTTTTTAATTAAATATTATTATTTTATTATTTTAATAATAATATAAACTTTAAATTATATAAGTTTTAAAGTATAATAATAAGCTAACTATTTATAATTAAGCTTAAATATTATTAAAACGGCTAATAAAAAAATAAATATAATTATAGCTTTAAAAGTAAAATTATTAAATAAATATTATAATAATAATTTTTTTAATTAAAAGTTAATTTATAAAAGTAATAAAAATAATTAATTAATTATTAAAAGTATATTAATTAAATAAGTAAAGTTTTAATAATTTTAATAATAATAATAATTATAAATTAATTAAATAAATATAAAAGAATTTATATTTTTAAATAATTTAATACTTTTAAATATATATAAATATAATAGTAAAAAAGGTTTTTATTATAAGGGTAGTAAAAGTTAATTTATTTCTATATATATATATTAATTAGGTAGTGGGTATAAGGGTGGGCATTAGCGGCTATTATTAAATTTAATAGTTTATTATAAACCGCTTAAAGGGGGTATACTTAAAGGGGGTGCTTTAAGCATTTATATTAATATTAATAAAAAGACTTAACTATTAAAAAGGAGAGGGTTTATATAGATTATAGAAAATATAAGATAAGATAAATATAAGTAAATTATTATTAAAACCTATCTAATAATTTATAATTTATCGGTAATTATATATAATTTAATAATTAAAAGTTTTATTACTTTAAGCTAATTAAGAAAATAGCCGAAAATATAAATATAAAAACTTTTAACGCTTTTCTAGCAAAATTAAATAATTAAAATAATTAGAATTATAAGTTTTATATTTAATTTTAGATATATAAGCTTAAAGTATATATTAAATATAAAAAAAAAACTTTTTTTAAAATTATAAAAACTTAATATTTAATTTTAAAAATATATAAAGATAATTATATTAGCTTAAGGCTTAACTTTTTAAATTATTAAAGATTTCGATAATAAAGCTAATAAATTTAAAATTATTTAAAAAAAAGAATTAGCTAATAAATATTATTTAATTTTATTAATACCGGTTTTAAGCTATATAACTTAAATATATAAGGTTATAAATAAAATAAGCTTAATTATATAAAAAAATAAAATATTATTTAAAAACTTTAAAAATAAATAATATAAATAGTTATTTTAATATATAAATTAATATATTATAAGGTCGAAAAATTAATATAGAAATAATATAATAACCTTAAGAAAAGATATAGCTAAAATACTTATAATAAAATAATCTAGCTTTATTAAAAATATAAAAAAATATTTAAGCTATCTTATACTATTAAGAAAATATAAATATAAATCGATAAATAGAAAAGAATTATATTTAAAAAGATTTAAAAAAAACTTCCGGAAATACTTTATATAATAATTTAATTTTTAAATTTTATATAAGCAATTTAAGAAATTATACTAATATAGATAACCTTATATAAATAAATATAAAAATATATATTAGCAGATAAAAGCTATTAATATTATAATATCGGGTAAAACTTTTATTAAAAGTTAAAAAGCTATAACCTTTAAAAGGAAAAGGTTATAAAAAAAGCTTTTATAATTACTTATAATAGCTTTAATAATTATAATAACAAAAATAGAAACGCTTATATTATTAAAGATTTAAAGCTATTATATAAAGATATAACTAATTTATATAATAGAAAATATAAAAATTAAGCTAATCCGGGATAATATTTTTTAAATTAAAAAGGCTGCTTTATATATATTAAATCTTATACCCTTATAAAATACTATTATATATTTCTTAAAAAGGTATTTTTTAAATAAAAGCTAAATTAGAAAATTAAAGAAAAAGTATAGGAAATACTTAAAAATAATATTAATTTATAAATAAAGGTTTAAAGCTTAAAAAGCTTAAAATTAAAGTTTAAGTTAAGAATATTAAAACCGATAAAAAAAAAAGTTATTAAAAAAGTAAAGAATTAACCTTTAAAATATTATATTATAATTATAAAGGCTAAAAAAGCTTTTATAATAAATATAAAAAAATACCCTTTAAAATACTTAATAATATTTAACTCTATAAATATAATTTCTATTATTAATAATAATAAAAAACTATTTAATATATAATTAGCTATATATAATAACTATTTTTAATTAAAAAACTAATAGCTTTTAATTTA
>JALPVH010000160.1:0-126608 GCA_023242295.1 Diaporthe ilicicola | reverse complement strand
ATAATAATTTATCTTAATAATAAAACGTCTTTTTATAAATAAAAATAATAAACTTTATACTTTAAATTTTATATTATAATTATAAAATAATTAAAAATTTTATAATTAAATTTAAAATTAAATTAAACTTATTTTTAAATATTTAGCTATAAAGCTTATATAATAATAATAAATATATAGCTTAAAAAAAGAAAATATTAATATTTAAAGCTATATATATAAGTTAAATACTTTATTAAATATTAATTATTAAATATTTATTAAATTTAAATTTTAGCTATTAAAAAAGTAATTAATATAAAAGATATAAACTATTTATTTTATTTAAATTTTATCTCTTAAAGCTTAAAATATAGTAAGTAAAGGGGGGTAAAAGCTATAATTAAAGTTAAAGCTATAGCTTCCCTTTCCTTTATAAACCTTAATTTACTTTATACTTAAGCTTTTATAAATAACTTTATATAGTAAGAAGCATTTATTACGCTATTAAATATCTTCCGAAAGGTTTTATAAGCGCCTAATAAGGAAAAACCTATAATATAGGGAAAAAACCTTATTAGCTAAAGATATAATAACTAATAGTAATAGGTATATAATTATAGGAAATTAATTAGGGGGTAAATAGTTTTGCCCTTTAACGCTAAAAGGATATATTAAAGGGAGGGTAAGTTTAAAGATATTAATAGGATTTAAACTTATATCCTTTATATTATTAATATAAAAGGGTATTTTAACGCTTAATTAATGCGCTATAGTGTTAATATAAAAGATATTATTTTTAATAAATATTAAATATTTAATAGAAATTAAAAGAAGTTTAAAAATAAACTTTTAATTATAAATATTAACCGTTTAGCAAAATAAATAAAAAAATATACTTTTTTAAATAAAAATAAAATATTTAAATTAAAAGAAAAAGATTTTTTAAAATAAATAAATAATTAAAAAAATAAAACTTTATTTAATATAAAAAAGTAAAAATATTTTATAAGAAATTAAAAAATAAGTAATATTAATAATATTTTAAAAGAAAATATAAAAATAAAAAAAAATATTTCGGGATAAATTAATAAAATAGCGCTTATATAAATATAAAATTTACCTTATTATTTATACCTTTATAATTACCGCTATTTACTTTTTTAGCTTATATAATTTAAATAAAAATAAATAAAGAAATACTATTTATTAAAAAGGTTTAAAAGATTATTATTTAATAAATAGTATTTCTTATAAAAATAAAAGCTATATTAACGGTAAAGTTAAAAGGAAAGATTTTTAATAAAGCTTAAATTAAAAAATATTTATATTAAAGGGTAAAAATATATAAAAGTAATCTTTTAAATCTATTAAAATAATATAAAAATTTTAAAAACTATTCTTTTAAAGTATTATTTAAATAAATAAAAGCTAACTATTTATAAAGCTATAAAGATATAAAGTTTTAAATAAAGATTAATAAGAAAGATTTTTATATAATAGAAAAATAAATCTTAAATTATATATAGATATATATTTATAAGTTTAATAAATATAATATTTTTTAAAAATATAAAGTAAAACTTAAAATTAAAAAAGATTAATAAGCTTATAAATAAATATAAAAAATCTATATTATAATACTTAGCACCGTAGCGTATTAGTTAAGCATTAGGGTACCCTTCTATATTAATAATATAAAGGGTATAGGTTTAAATCCCGCTAATGCTATTAAACTTACCCTTTCTTTAATATACCCCTTTAGCGCTAAAGGGTAAGACTATTTACCCCTAACTAATTCCCTATAATTATATATCTATTACTATTAATTACTATATCCTTTAGCTAATAAGGTTTTTTCCTTATATTATAGGTTTTTCCTTATTAGGCGTCTATAGGACCTTCCGGAAGGTACTTAATAGTGTAGTAAATGCTTCTTATTATATAAAGTTACTTATAAAAGCTTAAGTATAAAGTAAACTAAGGTTTATTAAGGAAGTGGGAGCTATAGCCTTAACTATTATAGCCCCCCCCCCCTTACTTACTATATTTTAAGCTCTAAAAGATAAAATTTAAATAAGATAAATAATCTATATTATAATACTTATAAAAAGATTTTTTTATATTTTAATTATTATTATAAATAAGTTTAATTTAAAGTTAATTTAATATAATATTATTAATATATTTATTTATATCCCTTTTAGGTATAAGGTTAAAAGACTTATAATTATATATTTTTAAACTAAATTCTATTTAACTATATTATATTTTTATAACTAGGCTTTATTTCTTTAATCTATTTAAATAAAAGGTAAACCTTTTTAAAAAAGCGTATTAAATAATTAACCTTCCTTTTTCTATTCGGCTTATTTATCCTTACTTTATAGGTAATAAACTTATTTATTTCTTTAAAATAAACCTTATATATCTTTAAAATAATAATAAATATATCGATTTATTTAAATAGGGAAGGTTTCTCGTCTTTATATTTCTTTACCTTAATAAGAAAACCTCTTACCTAGGTAAAAATTTACTTATTATAAATAAAGTTTATTTTTATAGTTGCAGAGCTATTAGATCTATATATCTAAAGTAGTAATAGAATATAGTAGCCTTACCTAGGTTTTAAGCGCGTATAAGTAATAGTTTAAGCTTAACTAGTAGTTATCTCGGTTTTAGTAGCGCGGTAAGCTAAATAATTACTTTCGAGTAATCTTACGGAAAAAGTTATAATAGTTGCTCGGTTTTGCTAGATAGGTATATATTTAAGCTAAAACCTTAGTTAGGGCAATAGCGGCTTTTTAATATTGCCTATTTCGAGCAACTTATATTTATGCCTAAGTTATATAGCGATAGCACTTTTGTATAGTGCTTAACGGCGTTAGATTAAGTTGCTTACGGCCTGTAATAGCTTTAACCTTAACGCTTATTAATAGCACCGGTATAAATAAACTAGATGCGGCTTAACGCTATAGCTACTAATGCAGAATAGCGGCTTTTAACTATAGATAAGCTTGCAGAAGATTAATAAGTTATTATAAAAAGTTTTATATAGTAAAACCTATTATATTAATTTAAAAGATATATTATACCTTATGCTTTTTAGATATTTATTATTGTTTTAACTTAATAGGGGAACTTAAATAAATAAAATAGTCGATATTTATTTATATTTCTATTAATTAAAATATTTTTATAAGAATATTTTAAAAGTATAAAAAAAAGAAGATAATTTTAATATTTAATAAAGCATTATATAGGCTATAAATCTTATTACTTTTTTAATAAAAAGAGCTAAATAAAACGCTTTTTAAATATAAATATATTTAAATCTTATATAAACCTTATTATTATATTAAAGATAATATTCTTATATTCTTTTATATTAATAATATTATTATAGCTTATCGAAAAAATAAATAAAATAAAGTTAATAATTTTATTTAATAACTTTAAAAAAGTATAAAATTAATAAAAGAAATTTAATATAATAGTTTCTAAATATAGAAATTATATAAAATTACTTAAATAAAAAGATTTAGCTAGCTTAAACCTTATATATTAAAAAGATTATTAAATTTATTAATAAAAAGAATATTTTCTATATAATCCCTATAATAGCCGAAAAGCTATTATTATAAAAAGATATTACTATATAAGCCGAAATATAAACCTATTAAAAAAAGATTAAATTACTTTTATTTATTATAATATTTATCTAATTAGATATAGCGTTTATTATATTATAATTTATTTAATTTCTAATTAACTTAAGTAAAAGGTATTAAAATACTATTAATTAAGTTCTTTTATATCTTAATAATATTAAATAAATTATCTTATACTTTAAGAATTCTAAAGATCTTATAATTATAAGCGATATTTTATTTATAAATAACTTATTAAATTAAAAAAGTTTTAAAATATTTATAATATAATTATTTAAAGGTTTTATTAATTAAAGAGTAAATAAGTAAAATATAATTATAATATTAATAATAAAAGCTAAGCTTTTAATACTTATATAAGCTATAAAAGAAATACTCTTTATAAGTAAGCTTTTTAAAGAACTTTTAGTAAAATTAGATAATAATATTATTTAAATTAAATATAATAATACTTAAACTATAAAACTAATTAATATAAAAGTTATTACTTTTAAAATAAAATTATAGTATATAGATATTTATAATTATTAGCTTTAATAAAAAGTTTAAAAAAATAATATTAAGGTGGAATATATACTAATAATATAAATAATAGCAGATAAGTTAATAAAAGCTTTATTAGCTAAAAAGTGAAATAGATTTATTTATTAATTAAGGTTAGAAAATATAAAAGGATAAAGAAAAGAGAATACTTTAAAAAAGAATTTTATAAAAAATATATATAAAGTAGTAAAGAATTAAAATTATTTAGCCTTATAATATTTATAAGTTTAAAAGGATATATTAAACTTAACGGTTTATTATAGATTGCTTAAAAGGGGTATATTTAAAGGGGGTACTTTAAGCATTTATATTAATATTAATAAAACGGCTTAACTATTAAAAAAAAAGGGGTTTAAATAAAATATAAAAGATAAAAATAATTAAGTTATTATTAAAACTTATTTAATAATTTATAATTATCGGTAATTACGTATAATTTAATAAAAGCTATTATATTCTATTATTAAGTATAGTATTTAGATATATAAATCTAATAGCTTATAAATAACTATAGAATTAAACTTTATTTATAATAAATAAATCTTTATTTAAATAAAAGATTTTTTTATTAAAGTAAAAAAGTATAAAAATAAAAACTTTTTCTTATCTTAATAAATCGATATATTTATTAATATTTTAAAGATATATAAAATTTATTTAAAAGAAATAAAAAAGTTTATTATTTATAAAGTAAAGATTTATAATAAGCCGAAGGGAAATAAGCTAAAAGAAAAAAAAAGGTTAATTATTTAATATATTTCTTTAAAAAGATTTACCTTTTATTTAAATAGATTAAAGAGATAAAGCTTAATTATAGAAATATAATATAGTTAAATAAAATTTAATTTTAAAAAAATATAATTATAAATCTTTTAACCTTATATTTAAAAAAGGTTTATATTTTATATAAAATAAAGCTTTTAACTTTTATTAAATTTAATATTTATTAAAATATAAAAACTTATTAAATTTAAAAGTAATTAATTTAATTTAATGAAAGATAAAAAGATATATTATTTATTATAAAGCTTTAAAGAATTATAAGAAAGTAGAGAAAATATAATAAAAAAAGCTTTTAAAATAAAATAATAATAAATATTAATTAAAGAAATATTATAATATATTAAATAAATTATTACTTATAGCGGTAATAATAAATATTTTTAAAAAAGAAATAACTAATTAATAAAAAGTTTTTAATATTAATAAAATATAAATTATTTATCTTATTTAAATTCCGTCTTTTAAAGCTTAAAATATAATAAGTAAGGGGGGGGGGCTATAATAGTTAAGGCTATAGCTTCCGCTTCCTTAATAAACCTTAGTTTACTTTATATTTAAGCTTTTATAAGTAACTTTATATAATAAGGAGTATTTGCTATACCGTTAAATACCTTCCGGAAAGCCTTATAAGCGCTTAATAAGGAAAAACCTATAATATAGGGAAAAAACCTTATTAGCTAAAGGGTATAATAACTAATAGTAATAGGTACGCAATTATAGGAAGTTAGTTAGGGGTAAATAATCTTGCCCTTCGGCGTTAAAGGGGCGTATTAAAGAAAGGGCAGATCTGGTAATACTAGCGGGATTTAAACCTATACCCTTTATATTGCTAATATAGAAGGGTATCTTAACGCTTAACTAATACGTTACGGTGCTATATTAGTAAAATATATATAAAGCTTATAGCAGCTAAATAAATAATAATAAAAAAGTTAATAATAGTGGTATTTAAAATAAATTTAAGTAATTAATATAAGTAATAGTTATATATTTCTATTAATAAGTAATAATAAGTTTAATTAAAGTATCTTATTTTCTTAATAAATATTATAGTAATATAAATTAACTTTATAAAAGCTTTTATTATTTAATAAAAAGATTTATAAAAAAGACTTTTATATATTAAGTGGGTTAAAAGTTAACTATATTTATTTATAAACCTTTTATTTATCTTATAAACTTTTCATTTATTTAAAAGTAATTTTCTTTACTTAATATATTAGATTTAAACCTTATAGTTTTAAATTTCTAGCTATTTTAAAAAAGGCGGTACTTTATAATAACTTTTAGCGCCCTCTAGCCTTTCGCCACCCTTTAGCTTCTATTGCCTTTTAGCTTCTAGTGCCCTTTTGCTTCCGGCGCCCTTAAATACTAGAAGGCTAGAGGGCGTATAAAGGGCTAAAGGGTGCTGGAAGGCTAGAGGGTGCTGGAAGGCTAGAGGGCGCTGGAAGGCTAGAGGGCGCTGGAAAGCCAGCAGGAGGTAGCTATAAGTAAAGTAAAGTATTCTGGAAGTATTCAGATTTTTGGAGAGAGAAAAAAAGATACTTTTACTGCAGTAGTATTTGGTATAGAAAACCTTGTACTGGGTGGGCGGAAGCAAAGAGCTGGGTGGGCTAACTCCGGCTGCCTTTTGGGCTGTGTGTAGTGCAGTGGTTCACGATAGAGTGGCTGAGACCGGAGGTGAGCCAGGGTCTGGGCCGGGCACGTTACCGACTCTGCGGGCTCATGCAGTTCAATTATAAAACGAGCAATCGCTCATGAAGGCAGCGTCTTCGTTGAACTCTTTGACTACTGCCTTTCGTAAACGTTTTTTCATATCAGTACAAATTCCACCATTATTCGCAATGGAGACAGAGAGAACGGGATTTCAGACGAAGCATGAGCCTCACCCATCCCAGCTTGTTGAGGGCGGCGTAAGTATTGAACCTGTTGGAGATATATACTGTGGGCTGAGAATCCGGTACAGCATGTGAGCAAGAAAGCGGGCATCCGAGAGCTTCGTGATGCCATCCCCGACTATTGCTTCACCCCGAACCTTTTCTGGTCCTTCTTCTATCTGATACGGGACCTGACTTATTCGGCCGTCCTCCTCGTCGCCCTCCACAAACTCCTCAACATTGACGCGGTCGTTTCGTCCACTCCCCTCTACTACCTTGTTGTCAACATCTATGGTTTCTGTCAAGGCATAGTCTGGACCGGCCTCTGGGTCTTGGCTCACGATGCTGGCCACTCCGGTTTCAGCAACTCATCCACCCTCAACGACGCAGTCGGCTTCATCCTGCATTCGTTTCTCTTTGCACCCTACTTCTCCTGGAAGTCGACGCATCGCCGACACCACATTTACGCCAACCACATCGACAAGGATCTCAACTACGTTCCTCCGCAGCGGAACGAGTATGCCCGCAAGATCGGGGTCGCCGTACAGTTCCTCGATGAAGTGGGAGAGGATGCTCCGGTGGTGTTGTTCCTGAGGATCTTGCTACAGCAGTTGATTGGCTGGAACTGGTACATCCTTTCAAACATCACTTGCCCTCCTTCCGCCCTCATAAAGAAGAATATGAGCGCGTGGCGCCATTCGCACTTTGACCCGTGGGGTGCCCTTTTCCGGTCTTCTGAAGTCGTTTCCATTATTTTGAGCGACATTGGCTGTCTTGTCACCATTGCCGGACTCTACCACCTCTATCTGCGCCTCGGCTCCTTCGAGGCCTTGTTCTGGATCTACATAGTGCCGTGGACGTGGGTCAACCATTGGATCGTGATGATCACCTACTTGCACCACACCCATCCCTCAGTACCAAAGTACACCAGTGAATCCTGGACATTCCTGCGCGGGGCCACAGCAACGATAGACAGAGACTTCGGTTTCGTTGGCACCCACTTCTTCCACCACATCAGCAGCGATCATGTCACGCACCATCTCTTTTCCAAGATTCCGCATTACTATTCGCCGGTCGCGAGCAAAGCTATTGTTCCGCTACTAGGAAACCATTACCATGGGAAAGGCTCTTTTGGATACAACGATTTGAAGCTGGCTTTCACACACTGTCAGTGGGTGGAGGCGGACAGGGAGAAGGATGTGAATTTTGGGCTGAGGGGTGAAGGGGAGCTCGGGGAGAAGGAGGAAGCCGAGAATGAGGCGTTGTGGTACAGAAAGGGGGTTAGTCCAGGACCGGAATATAAGCAACGTGAAGCGAGGCTATTTGGTCAAGGTAGCGAGGACAAGATGGAGGCTATGTGACTGGACGCGGTACGCCGCATGTGTGCTTAGCCCTCGGTACAAATAGTTGGATCACAGAAGGCCAGTGAACATCACCAACATTCTGAGGTACAAGCTCAAACTTGATACCCACAAGTTCTTGTCCAGACAAATCAGGTCCGACTTGCGCTTCGCCGACAACTCGCAGCCTCTGGCAGCCAGTGTAGGTCCAACTCATTCCAAGCACCCTCTGTACCCCTCATCTCGAAATGTCACCGCTATCTCATAAGCTCTTCAACCAACTTCAATATCTTCGCCTCCAACTCAGCCACGTTCAGCCTCAACGTCCCCGCTTCCATTTCACTTGTCTCCTCATTCCTATTTCTGTCGATCAGCCCCCCCGGCATCATCACAACCATCTTTGTCCCCCGGGCGTTCTTTTCTCCCGTCTCGACAAATATACACTCAACCGGGACATGGAGGCCCGCCTCGACATCTTCTTTTAGGATATCGACGGCAATCAGCGGGTTCCCGAAGATGAACCGTACAAGACCGCGCTCCTGACCCAGCACAGTTTGCCCCGGGGGATCTTCGGATGAGTCTGCAGCAGTGTGGAAGTGGCGTATCCAGTGAGAATGATTTAATTCATAGAATAAGACGAATCGTTTTTGATATTCCCCAAAGTGTACATCCGATTGCTTGAGCGTGGACTCGATGACCTCCCTCACACCCTCCGCGCTCGTTTGTGACCTGAGATTTGACAGGTCGACTTGCGGGACGAGGGCGCGGAAGCGCCGGATCATAGTTGCGAAGGGCGTGGTCGTGTACGAGGTGAGGCGATGGACTGTGATTGGTTCCGTTGTGGTGCTTGGCGGCAAGTTGGAAGGTGGTGGTATCGGCGCCATTGACGTTCGTTGGCTGGCGGTGAGGCCCAGGTGCGATTGTTGGTGAGCGAGTTTTCGGACTTCTTGCATGGAGATGTGTTCTTGAAAGAAAGTTGTATTGTAGATCAAGTGTCGGTTTTGTTTTGAAGTGGGTAAATATACTTGCCGATAGGTTCCGTAGCGCCCCCCCCCCCCCTAGTTTTTGAACACCGTCTCTAGACCATCCCTTCCAGAGGCAAACAGTTTTTTTTAGGGCAAAACGGGCCTTTTGCCAATTGGGGTCCGGCGACGCATATAAATTTTTACCGTAAATTCTGCAAAGACCCTCTCTTTATCGAAGACCTTCCTTCCGTTAAAAACCTTTCCTTTATCGAAAACCTTCCCTTAGCTACCTAAAATACACCTTTCTTCCGGGGGAAAGAATAGGAATACTTAAAGGAATACCTAAATAAATTCTAAACCTTATAGTTTTTATTAAGTAGGAAAGCAATTTAAAGCTTACCTTTAAAAGAAATATTATTATTTAAATAGCGAAAAAAATCTATATTAGCTAGTTTTTATATTAAAGTATAAGCTTAAAGTTATAAATTTAAAGATTAACCTTTTTAAAAACTTAATTATTCGCTTAAAAACCTTTCTGCCTTTTAAAGACCCTATAACGAAAATCTAACTATAATAATTTATATACGTTGCCCGACAGGTTTTTAAAAGGTAATATCTTTAAAAACTAAAAGGGGGGGGGGGGGCTATAGTTATTTTTTTAATAGTAATTAAGCTTAATAAACTTAATCTCCGGTGCCTTTTAAATTCTTAATTTTATGCTAAGTTACTTTACTATTCTCTATAATAGTTTTATTTATTAGAGATTTAATATAATTAATTTATAATATTAAAAACAGATATTTATATACCCATTTTCGGCTAGTACGCATCTAGTGCTAACTAATCTAGCCCTATAATTAATTAAATTATATTATTTCCTAAATAGGTACTTATATCTTTATAACTTTTAAGGAATATAAAGGAGGCGGGTTAGTTCTTTAGGCTCGCATTATGCCTACCGGCCCTATTTGCGGCTTTTTATTACGCTTCGGGGCTTACCTCCTTTACCCTGCCGGCTCTAAAGTTTTTTTTAAGAAAAAGGCTTTAATTTAAGGTTACTAAATGCCCCTAACTTTTAGGTGTTTTAGATTATTTGCTTAGTTAGCATTAGGTGTGTACTAGCCGAAAATAGGTGCGCGAATATCCGTTCTTATAATATTAAATACTTATATAATATAATTATAATAAGTAAGATTTATTATATTTAAACTTAAGTTTTAAAAAGATATTAAATAAATTTAATATAATATAAGATTAAAGTGCTTTAATAATTATAAAAGCAATTTTAGTTATTTAACTTTTATAAATATACTATCTAGTATATTTATTTACAAAGTCTTACTTTAAGTGGATGTCTTATTACTAGCAACCCGTTAATCTCACCCTATCCATCGAAATTCCGCCTTACTTGAATCAACGTGAATGTGACAATCGTGCGGGGAGCATGTCCCCACTGCATGCAGTACGGAGCCTGGGTGGCGCGATCCTTCGACGACACCTTGCCGAAGCAGATTGGTCACATTCATCCTCTTCCAAGCAATCTGACCTCAGACTATCGGCCCGTGCAGGTGTTGTTTTAGCGTAAATCACCTTTCGGTCAACTTGGGAATCTTTGTCTAAGTACTAGTAGTGGATCGTTGACGATAAGGACCACGCTGGACTGGCTAGGCATGAGTTCACGCTTTCTTTTCTTTTCTTGTTAAGTGCATATTGATATTGGTAGTAAGTGTAGCCTTGTTTTGCTCTGCATCAATCTAAAGCCTTCTTTCATTTGAACTGCAAGAGCCGTGTTAACCGCAAACCCCCTGCTAGTAGCTATTTTGGTATCGAATCTCAAGGCACAACCGGGCATTCGGAGCCATTGACAGACGTCGGTAACGAGAATGAGCTCGCTGTTGATGTACTTTTTCCTTGTCAAGGCCGACTCCCTCAACGCTCGCCGGGATGCACTTTTAACCTTGGTCCTTCTCCCAGTGAGTCGAGTGTCGACATCTCTTCTTTGTCGAATCTGTTACCTTACTGTACTAGTTACAACACTATTGGAAATCCTGCTGAATGACTTTTCAAGGCCCTCACCTTCTTGATCTATCGATTGTACCTCCATCCACTTGCAAGCCACCCCGGACACATCCTCACTAGATTGAGTGCCTGGCCAAACTGGTACCATGCCGCAAAGGGAGACCGACATACCTGGCTTCATGATCTCCACGCCAGATATGGTCCCGTCGTCCGTTTCACCCCCAACTCATTGTCTTTCAATACCACCTCTGCGATAGATTCGATCTACAAGTCTCGCAGGCCCGACGTCATCAAGTCGGACTGGTACCAATGTGTTCGAGACTCAGCTGGAGGCTTTGAGAGCACGTTCACCGCCAGGGATAAGGCAAGGCATGGTGTCAAGCGGCGTTTGCTGTCATATGCCTTCTCGGAGAAAGCCTTGAAGGACTACGAACCGACGATCAACAAGACTGTTGGAATGTGGCTCAGCCAGCTCGGGCACGAAGCGAACAGCACCGGGGGAGCGGTTGACCTGGGGAGGTGGAGCGAATACCTCATTTTTGATATTCTTGGCGAAATTTGCTTCTCCAAGTCCTTTGGGTTGTTGCAATCATCCGAGGGCCGATATATCACAAAACTGGTGCCGCAGGCCACGAGATGTTGGTATACGCTTGGCTACCACCCCCTCACTCACGTCTCTAGATATCTACTTTTCAAGACACGTCTCGGACCCTACATTGGAGGTCAATCCTACCGAGACAATAGGAGATTTCGCGATTATTGTCTCAGCGCCCTGAAAGAGCGAAGAACAAGAGACGGAGCAGGCCAAAAGGTGGGTAACGATATGTTTCATCATCTACTTAATGGTAGAGACCCGGAGACTGGGCAAGCATACAGCATTGGGGATCTGGCCTGTGAGAGCGTGCTGCTCATGGTAGCGGGGTCCCAGTCGACATCGGGTGCTCTGGCAGCCATCATCCATTATCTGGTCAACCGGCCTGAAACCCTGGCGAGGTTACAGGAAGAGGTGCGAAATGCCTTCCCCGGGGATCAAGCGGTCCGCTACGAGCCCGGCGACACACTCGCGCAGCTTCCATATCTCCGAGCCTGCATTGATGAAAGTCTACGGCTGACGCCTCCAACGCCCGGACATCTCCCTCGCGAGGTTCTTGGCCATGGCCTGGAAGTCGACAGCGTATGGGTTCCGCCAGGAACCAGCGTCGGAGTTCCGGCATACTCTGTCCATCGAAATGAGACATACTTCTCGGAACCCTACGAGTTTCGCCCAGAGCGATGGCTCAATGGTGACAGCTATCACGGAGCGGCGGCATTCAATGCCTTCAGCGCCGGTGCGACGGGATGTATCGGGAAGCAGCTTGCATATATGGAGCTTTCCCTTGCGGTTGCTATGCTGGTCCGTCGCTTTGATATACGAGTCGACCATCCCGGCGGGGCCAAGTATGAGTATCGAGTGAGGGACGTGTTTGTAGGAGAAGGAAATGGCCCCCATGTACAACTCAAATTGTGAATTAGGTTGGGGGTGTGGCTGTAGATTTATATCGTAGATAAATGAGGCACTCAGCGACGCTGCATCGGCTTGTCGGGAACAGGGCGGGTTTCGGAGCCATTCAAAAGAAGGACGTGGATGAGACAAGTGAAAAGTCAATGTAATAGTCGACGAGTCAGAGTTAATTTAAATGCAAGACAGCTGTGTGTACTGCAGGCTTCCGGCTACAGGTTCATATCTTCGACAATATGAAGGGGGTTTCCTGGTGACTGATCGCATCCATCTCGGCGATGTGTTCCAAGGTTATGTATGAGGAACCGGATCCAGACTGGCCGCACCCTTCTTGGGACTTAGTGGATCAATCTCACTGGACTGTTAGGACTCGATCGGAGCATGCCTTATGAGTGGGTGGCTTCAGTGGGATGTCAGCCACCGTGATACCCCTGTGTCTTGAGTGCCAAGGTGGGATTAAGATGTCCCAGGTTTCCAGCAGCGTTGGGATGCACTCGAGACTTGCCACACCTTCGATCGACCCCATTCTGGACCCCCCCCCTTTTTTTTCCTTCTTCGGTTGCACCCGAGACTAGTGATTTCCATCTACCAGTTCCTATCGGTCTTGACTTGTTAATTCACAAGAACGGGTGGCCCGATTTGATCCTTGTCCCATTCCGGCCCGCGACTTGGGCTTCAGAGCACTACGCCAGTCTCTTCCCCCATTGAACATGGCGTCTCCCGCATCTTCTGAAGAGCTGATACCGTTCGCCGAGGCAACGACGATAACAAGACTGAGCTCCCATGTCTATGGTGCCAATCTAGCCCCAGCCTGGTGCATCGGCTCAGGTCGGTACTTCCACTGCCGTCCCCGAGTGCGAACCCGATTAACGCGGCTCACACAGTCCCCAACGGCGGCTATGTCGCCTCCGTGATCCTGCGCGCGGCATCGCTCCACCTCGCAGAGCGTGGGCAGCCAGATACCATCTCGGCCCACTACGAATATATCAATCGCACGGAAACCGGGCCCGCGGTCCTCATCATCGAGGACGTGAAACTCGGCCGGGCCATGGCCACAGTACACGTCACCCTCCACCAGCACGACGTCCAGCCCGCGGCCCCGTGGGTCACCACCCGTTCGCGCAAGAACGTGCTCGCCTACGTCACCAACACCCGCCTCAGCCTCGAGAAGGGCCTCACCCTCGCCACCGGGTGGTCGATGACGCCCCCGCCCAAGCCCGTCGACCTGGGCCTCCTCGCGCTGGGCCGCGACCCCCACTGGGTCCGAAGGGACTGGGACAGCCTCGGCGCGCGCTTCGCCTCGTTCGTCCGCGCGCACAACAACCTCGAGCACTACGTCCCGCGCGAGGGCAGCAGCAACCCCCGGCGGCGCGGCGTGGCGGACCTGTGGCTGCGCCTCAAGGCGGGCCAGAGGTTCACGAACCACAGCCTCGGCTATGTCGCGGACGCGTACCCCATGGTCGTCGAGGGGTGGAGGCCCCGCCGCGACGAGGAGCAGACGCCGTTCCGGTCCGACGAGATGCTTTGGTACCCGACGCTGTCGATGAGCCTCGACGTCAAGCGGGCGCTGCCGGAGGAGGGGGCGGAGTGGCTCTTTGTCCGGTCCTCGCCCAAGGTGATTCGAAACGGCAGGCTGGATTTGGAAGTCATCATACTGGACCAGCACCAGAACGTGTTGGCGCTTAGCAATCACGTCAACATTATTTTGTCGGCTGAGCGGAGTTTGAAGGAACGGAGTCATGCGAAGGTGAAGATTTAGATGCATAGAGAAGAGTGTTAACCTAGAAGCACCTCTTTTTGGCTTGAGGGCCAGTCGTGAAGCTGCTTGCACCCCTGACATTTAGCTTTCAAGCATACTCGCTGAGCTTCACGACCTGCCAGCATGAAAAGTTGCCGCTCTGCCGCTCAGAGTAACAGCGGATTTAGTGTAAGTAGTACTACATAGATAGTGGCGTTATTGGGTTTCAGATCAGATGGTATTGTCTCTGAACGAATCCATGAGGCAGACCGTCAGTGACGCGGGCTACAGTAGGCATCCCAGCGCTATCAGCTTCCTGCCACACCCGGAACGCTACTCGGCCGTGGGCATTGAGCTTAGAGCTCGGAACGCGAATACAGTATATATGTACTAGCCGTATTGACAGACTTTAGTGACGGCATGATCAGTCGGCAAGGAAGGCCTATGAGAAGAAATTCGGAATCAAAAACAGCGCTGAACTTCTGGTAACAGTCTACTTTCGAAGATCGTTGTATTCCTCGCCTGTTTTCCCGGAACTTCGGCACTCGCGTTTACGTCTTGGCTGTTGTTCGAGCAATCAGGCCACTTGATGACTTTATCTGAATACCCAGCATATTCATGCTCAAAAAATGCGTCCGTATTTCGATGTTCGAGTAGGGATCAAATTGGATAGGTGTATCGGAAGCGCTGTATGCCTGTCCCTTTGTACGCCAGTTCGCTGACCAAGCCTCCGTGGACTCGAACGAATGTGCAATGGCGGCTTGGACCATATGTTATAAGCCTTCTGGTTTTCCATCCAGTCACGGCTTTCGTCACTTAGTACCATATCAAAGTTGAAAAGCATTCGAGCCAAGACTAAGCGCATCTCAATATAAGCCAAGCTGTTTGCAATCATGAGCCTCTCGATACTAATCGCGCAACTGGATGGGATAACTTACGATCTGCCAATACAATTCCGCTTCCCCACACGAAACGGCTGCAGTACTTCTCGCTCGTCACCTGCAAATCTTGAGTCGCCTAGGAAGCGCTCTGGACAGAAGCTAGTGGGGTCCGTAAAGTATGTCGGATTGCGGTATAGAGCCCGATGCCATATGGCGACGTGGGTCTGCATTTTCAGCTTGGAAATTACCTAGGTATTAGAGCAGGAGGAAGGCAACACATACATTCTCGGGCATATAAGACCCGCTGATGATACGGCCGCTCTTTGGGACGATCCTTGGCATGCCGATCGGAACTGGAGGGTACAACTGCATCGTTTCTTCTAAACAGGCCAGCATGTAATCTAATTGGCTGGCTTTGGCCATCGTTATGTCGTCCTCGCTCTCGAATGAGTTTCTTACTTCGTCCGTGAGTCTAGCTAGCTTGTCTGGCTGGCTCAGAAGTAGGAAAGTGACGCCCGAGAGCACGGTGGCGGTGGTTTCAGAGCCGGCCACAATGAAGACTGAGGCGTTCATGACGAGCTTGTCCATTTCTTTGTGCTGTAGGAGACATTTTTATGTTAGTACAATTTGAACCAAGCAACAAAGGCCTGAGGCTCACGTTATTCGTGTCAATATCCAACATGGCTTGGACAAGATCGGTGCGGTTGACCTTCATGCGTTTCGTAAGCTTTGCCCTCGCGTATGCCTGATGGTCGAGTATTTTTCTTGAAATGATAGGTCTAAATAGACGCAGGAGGGTTGACTTGAGCCACGGGTAGTGCCCTAGCGAGGACATGATGGCACTGATGTGCGTAACCTGGTAGATGGGTCGCACCCAGGGGTGATAATCGGCATTCTCCAGGCAATGGTAGCTTTCACCCATCACCAAATTGCCGATCAGGTCAAACGTCGTGAAGTTGTACCACTTTGACATGTCTATCTTGCCGTCGACCTCGGGTGAATTGCACTGATCCCGCAACCGGCGGATAAGGAGCCCAATGGAGGCTTGGACCAGAGGTTCCATCTCCCGCAGCACTCGGTCTGAAAAGCCGATGCCCGCTGCTCGCCGCATTCTGGCATGTTCTGCAGCAGGTGCAAACATGATGTTGGTAGCCTGGCGATCCTGGACTTTATAGTACTCGTCCCATTTTGCAAAGTCTTGCTTCCCACCCATGATGTCGCGCCAGGCTGACGGGTGCGCAAACGCGAGCTCGTTGGGGGCAATTCGCACCACGGGTCCATATCGTTCGTGTACCGAGAGCATTTCAAAGGCTAGGCGCCCCTGGATCGCCTTGATGACAAAGGGGAGGCGAAAGGCGCGCCATGTTAGAGGACCTGGGAAAGTGCGTAGTGGATGGAAGAAAATGTTGTACAATGCTTCAGCAATGATCCCGAAAGTGAGAGCCTGGTTGTGCAGTATTCATCAGATCAGATGCTCGAGCTTATGCAGCTATTCCGGGGAAACTTACCACAGCGAGGTAAATGACGAGAAGGCTGCCCATTCGCAAAGCTCCGTCCATCGTGATAGCTTGATCTGTGGCTTTCCAGTGAAGAGAAGACGAGAAGCCTTGAGCTGAATCACTTGAGATCAGATCATGGCACTATTCCCTCCAGTGTTCCTTGAAGCAATGTTCCCCAAGATGTAAGACCCAGAATGTAGAAAAGAGTCGAATCCGGAACCATCCGCATGCAAATATTGGTGGCGCGCGTGCCATTACTTTCAGCCCTTCCACTCTTTTTTCCCACACCGACCATTGACCCACCGGCGTGATCCAGGTTTCTTACATGCATGGTTCTTTCCGAGTTCATGATCCGAGACTCCCTCGCATTGGGATGAGACAATGTAAGCACGCACGCGTTGTTTGACCAGTATTGGTAGGATTTGTGCATTTGTGGGCTGCGTAGTTAAGCGCTTACTGTGGCTTTTTCTCTTCTCTACTATCGATGCAGCCGCAGCCAGGCACCCGATTCCATGGATCTTTCGTGCCTGGAATTTTTTTATTTTTTATTCACACGAAGCATTTTCGGAGGCTGCGCTGAGCCCTTTTCTTCATATATGTACAACCATTGTGGCCGTCTTGGGTACATAGCTAGTGTCCTCGGTGACCCGGACAGTCCATGTGTCCAGTGACTTCTGACAACAACGAACATTTACTTTGTATTATCAGGACTCGAAGATGTCAGAAGACCCCGAGGACACTACGAGTCTACAGAAGTCAGTTTCAAACGCAGTGCGACTCGCAGCGGACTATGCACACCATGTCATGAAACCCGACGGCCACTGGCTCACGGAGCTGCGAGCCACCGTCGGCTTCACGGCCGGGTACATCTGTCTACGGAAAATTCTGGGTCCATCCCTCTCAGATAAAGAAGCAGCAAAGATGCTCCAATGGATACAATCTCGGCAGAACGCATCGGATGGATCTTGGGGCCTGCTGCCGGACAGGCCAGGAGACGTGTCGACAACGACCGAGGGGTATTTTGCCCTCAAGCTCCTTGGTGTGCCTGTCGAGAGCCGCCCGATGCAACGGGCTCGGACCTTTGTCCTATCCCAGGGCGGGCTCAGCAAAGTGGGTGTTTTCACTCAGCTGGAGCTGGCCCTCATGGGCGTCATTGACTGGAATGAGATGGCCCAGGTGCCCCCCGAGCTGATACTGCTGCCCGCCTCTGCACCAATTAGCATCTATGCTTTCAGTTACTGGTCCCGCGTCACGGCCGTTCCTATCATGATTCTAAGACATCACCGGCCCATATACCGCATTGTGGCCGAGGACTTTCTCGACGAACTCTACGTCGACCCGGACGACAAGCACCTGCACTTTACACCTCCCTTGAGCACTCTGTGGCGGGACGGCGAAAGAGGAAGATTCTGCGGCAGCCTCGCTGATAAGGCATTGGGGATCCTAGAGCCAGTGCTAAGACGAGTTCCTGTGGCGAGGCCATATGCGCTGTCCTGCTGCGTGCGGTATATTCTAGATCACTTGGACGCAGGCGGCTACGGCGCTTTCTGGAACTCCAACTTCGCCGCCGTCATGGCACTCCACGCCGAAGGGTTCTCGACACGGCACCCAGCTATCCAGCATCTTCTGACGGCCGTCGACACATGCCTGTGGGAAGATAATTATGGGATAAGGATGCAAGTCACCATTGGTCCTGTCTGGGACACGGCCCTGATGGCCATGGGCTTGCTCGAGACAGGCCTCGCAGATCGCAGGATGGACTTGACGGCACAGTGGTTCAAGTCGTGCCAGATATTGGAGACACAGGGCGACTACCGCGTCCGCAACCACAAGCTGGTGCCGGGAGGATGGCCCTTTCAATATTGCGTGAGCGCCCCTGTCTGTCCACGGGTCACTCTGGGCCAAAGTACTGACTCGACGCAGAACAGCCACTATCCAGACACCGATGACACACTTGTGGCACTTCTCACTGTCATCATGCACAAGCCATCAGACATTACTTCGCAGTCCTGCATTCGCGGCATTGACTGGTTACTCGGCATGCAATGCTACGACGGCGGCTGGGCCTGTTTCGACTTGAACAACGACCACCGATATCTCAATCTGTTTCCTTTCGGCCAGGGTAATCAATTTTATGACCCTAGCGTACCCGATATCACAGGTCGTGTTCTGGAGTGCTTGGGTACGGTTCTGTGTATTCTGTCCTCCCCGGCCAAAAAGAGCGGCTCTCAACTCCTAGATCCATTTCTCTGCCAACGGATCCAACAAGCATGCCGTAGAGGCATTTTGTTCCTGAAATCGGCACAGGAGCCCGTAGCCGGCATATGGGGCAGCCGCTGGCACATCAACTATCTGAACGGGACGAGCAGTGTGCTGTGCGGCTTAATGAGTGTCAAAAGCATCTTCGAGGACGACCAAGAGATCAAGGAAGTGATAGACGGGATGATAGCACGTCCGCTATCGTGGCTCAAGTCAACACAAAACGCAGACGGTGGGTGGGGCGAGGACGTCGGCTCGTATAGCGATGCACAAAGGGCCGGACGCGGCGTGAGCACGCCCACGC
Organism: Diaporthe ilicicola; assembly: GCA_023242295.1. Classification (NCBI taxonomy): domain Eukaryota; kingdom Fungi; phylum Ascomycota; class Sordariomycetes; order Diaporthales; family Diaporthaceae; genus Diaporthe; species Diaporthe ilicicola. The sequence goes on along the minus strand of JALPVH010000160.1, from coordinate 107,252 downwards.
AGACGGCGTGGGGGGTCATGGGGCTTCTGGCACACCTCCCGCCGACGGACAGCGCTGTGACAAGAGGTGTCGAGTATCTTGTTCGGACACAAACAGGAAGTCCGGTGAGCGAGGCGGTTGGCGTGGGCATTGGTGCTGGACCTGGGGCCACCTGGACCCAAAAGGAGTATGTAAGTGTGGGCTTCCCCGACATACTATGGTTGGACTATGCTAGTTCTCGGCATGGGTATCCTATGATTGCTCTAGGACGGTGGCTACATGAGATTAAAAGAATATCTTAAAAGAGGGAAGTACATAACTAGTGAATTAATTAAAACCGTTAATATTTTAAAGAATAGATATTTATTGAAAAATATATAAAAATATACTCTTACATATTGACTACGGTATAGCATCTGGTATCTCAGACTTCTCACCATGCTTTAGCTCGAACAACGGATCCCAGACTGTGCACGCCCTTTTTGTTGCATCACCATTCGCCATGTTGCTCCGTGGTAAGAAGAAGTGCTTGTCTGTTGAGCACTCAATGAGCTCGCCGTTTAGCGCTTCCTCGTTGAGGCATCTCTCATAGGCTGACACGACCGTTTCGACTGGGGTGAGACTATATCCAAACGTCAGCGTCCGTTCTTGGTTGCTATTTGATGGCTGCTCCTACTGCTCCGGCTTGGTTGCATCGATTGATGCTTGTGGGACCGCCCCTGTTGGTACGATCCCTGGGAGCACAGCGTTTACTCTGATATTTTCTTTCTACAATTTTGAGTCAGTAAGTAGTGAATGAGGAGGTTGTGCACCCGGGACTGGTTATCCACCAACAATTTTGAGAATGGGCGCAACGGTGCGCACAAATTGGTTCGTCTGTTTATGATGTCAACAAAGACGCATTCGGAAGAGAAGCGAACACGATATTTGACTTACTGCGGCTTTGGCTCCACAGTACTCTGGAAACGTTTGATGCGGATGGACGGATGCAATGGTCGACGTGGCGATAATGCATCCGCCCGGTTCCTTGTTCTGTCTCATGAAGTGGATTGAGAGCTGCACACCAAACAGAAAACTCTCGTAGCAAGCCTTGATGGACTTCAATGCGGGTCGAGGTGGTATGTCCTTCTTTCCGCGGTGTTCGTAGATGTAGATGGAACCTCGATCAGAATGTCCAGCGTTGGCCAGGAGGGCATCAAGTCTGCCCCATTTCTCCCACACCTGACTGAAAACGGCCGCTTGTGCATCGTAGTCGGTGACGTCGAGGGTGAAAAAAGCGGCGTTGGGGCCTAGGTCCGCGACGACCTTGGTCCCGAGTCCCTCTTGGATATCGCAGCAAGCTACCAACCAGCCGGTCTCCACAAGGCGAGTTGCAAGGGCTTTGCCAATCCCGGACTGGACAATAAGAGTTTTCATTCAATCTAGAGATGTTGGAGGACGTACTTACTGCAGCGCCAGTGACAATAGCAACCTTTTGGTCTGAACACGTTGGTAATTCGATAGGCGCCATAATTGCCAATGAAAATATAACAAAAAAATTAAGCTGCAATAACAAGGGCTAAGCTTACTGCACTGGTCTATCTATGCATGCAAGCAAGGGACTCCCATAAGAAGATGGTGTCGAATATAGCTTGAGCGGATTTGATTATTCGGAACTGGCAGTGGCTGTCAGGAGTGCCTCTCACGATACGTATAAAAAGTACTCTAGGTACGTACTTTGTTCCGTGATTGCGATGCGTCTTATCCCGGCGTGGATCTTATCGGTTCCAAAGGTCCCCTGACTGGTGATCGATCATCACATGCAATCATGGCTGACAAGGGGCCTAGCGAACCAGGCCGATACCTGAGTATGATAATGGCTGATAGGAACAGAAAGTCTGCGTAATCCCGCGAACTCGGTCGGATCAAAGCGCGAACTGTCTTATCGCTCAGTCCAATACTCCCTGTCCCCAATTTGTATCATCCGCCTGTCCGCACAGATTGGACACCAGGAGAATCCTCAAACGAATCATGTTATCACGATGCCGAGCAGGATATATCGAATAGAGCAAATTGACTGGTGACTGATGCTACTTGCAATGAGACCGGAGATTCGCGCACCCATTTTCGGAGGGTACGCACCCGCGCATAACTAATTATGCAGCCCCGTATGCACGAATTTATTTTAACTATAGGCCAGCCATAGTTAAGATTAAGGTCAACGCATAAACTAACATACTGCACTATTCTGACCCCCCATCCTCCCACTTAACTCCAATTACACACTTATCACCCATATATCGGCCCAATTCGATGGTGGTTTATGGCCGTAATATTTAAGTTCCATATAACAGTCGGCTTGCCATTGCGGCTCGAGGCCTAAATAGTCTGGCGTATCTGCCATCGCAACAACGCCGAATAAACGTTATCTAACTAGATAGGGATAAAATTCAGTATCGCATTAATCGAGTATATTAAGGTCGAATTAATTAAGCGATAGGTGGGTGGTTAGTGGGTGAGTATTTAAGTATAGCAAGAGAATCTGCTGCAGGGCGCGTGGCTGACGATGCAAAAAACACTCTGGCGGCGGAGGCGACGGTCAAATGGGGCGATCTGATTGGTTGCTGGCTGCTTAGTAAACAAATGGGTGCGTACCCTCCGAAAATGGGTGCGCGAATCTCCGGTCTCCTTGCAATAGGGCGTACGCTGCTCTTTATATGATGGAGCACCATAATAGTGAAGCCCCTGATGTATCAAGAAACCTTAATTTTTGGAGATGGGATTCGAGGTTGCAACCGTCACTCGTAAACACCTCCGGGGCAATTACCCGGTGTCTATCGATCGTGGAGTAGTTAGTAGAAAGATTCTAGTCACTGAATATGAGGCATAACGGCCTTCCGTCTCCTACTGATGCCCACCATTTACTGGCAGACACTGACCCGTAATGAAACTGGACCAATCCGAGAGTAGAAATACAATAGCATCTGCAACATCAGTTGCGTAGGCCATCCTGCCTTTGGGGATGGAAGATACTTGAGCCGACCCGAATGCGATGCTCGGGTCGTTCCTGGGTGCGCCCGCCATGCTTGCCTCCACCAAGGGTGTTTCTGTAGCTCCTGTGGTCGTCTTAGCCTTGTGTTCAAGAGGGCGTGAGTCTGACAGCGACTTACCTGGCGCAACTAGATTGACTCGTAGCGCAGGAAAGTCTCGTGCCCACGATCGGGTTAATCCAAGCACCGCATGCTTCGAGGCGGAATATGATGCCAGGCCAGCAACACCGCGGAGGGACGCTCCGCTCCCGACGTTGACGATGGCGCCTGCACCTATGTTTCGAACCGACCCATGCACGATTCCCGGGACTTTGATGTCCTCTTGTGTCTGCATGCGTGCAAGAGCCGCTGTTCCCATGTTCCACGTGCCCGTGACATTGACATCCATGGTCCGCTGATACAGCTCATCAGTCGCAATCTTTCCCTCCCATGTCGAGATGCCGGCAGAGTTCACTAATCCGTCGAGACGTCCTGGGATGGAGTCCACAAAATCTTGGCAAGCGTCTCGCAGGGTGATATTGCACCCTAGGGTGAAATGGACGTTGTCCCGATTGGTGAGATCGTCTGGTGCTTTGGTCGCGATATCGGCAACAAATACAGTGGCGCCAAGCTCGAGCAGCGTCTTCACTAAAGCGAGTCCGATGCCTGAGCAACCTCCCTGTCATCAGGTCAGCAAGCTCATTCGAGTGTGGGGTTACAAGATCCTGACCGTCACAGCAATATTGCGGCCAGTAAATGAAAGTGGATTCTCCATGACGGAATACACATGCAGTAAGATCTTACCCTTATCAGACGGCACAATTATCTACCATGTTCTCAGAGCATCGGATACTTATAATTGGTCTCGGGCCAAGTCTCAAAGTGAGCCGTCAGTTTGTCGGATCAAGGCGCGATAAGAATGACCACGCCCAATTGTCTTCGGAAACCCGCGCCGCGGAGTCGCCTCAATACCCCAACCAACACGATGGTGACACCCACCCAAAATTATAAGAATGGTCTTTGAAGAGATGTTTATAAACAGCCATGAATCATATTGATTTGTGAATTCTTGCATAAAACTCGGTCATTCTGACGCATACTTCTGGCTACTCACTGTGCAGCACACGTTCCACCTGATCCGAGTTCACAATGGTCAAGAAACGAGCCCTCGTTACGTACGCCATCGATGTTGACGCTTGCGCCAACTGGTAAGTTCTGTCTCAATCGGGTATTCGATACATACAAGGTCTGATACCCATTGTGCAGGATCAACACAAAAGACGGAACATCCATCGGCGCGACGGATGTCAGTCGCGGGATTTACGGCGCCAACGTAGGCACCGACCGTATGCTCAAGCTTTTTGCAGACCACAACATCAAAGCATCATGGTACATGCCGAGCCACACCATCCTCTCTTTTCCCGAGCAAATGGCCAAAGTCCGCGACGCCGGGCACGAGATGTGAGTTGTTCCGACTCGGCCGCGCCAAGTGAAGAAGTGCGAGCGCTGACGAGGAGTGGGCAGAGGTCTGCACGGCTACACACACGAGTTCGTTCGCTTCCTCACTGAAGAGCAGGAGCGCAAAGTCATGGCCAAGTCCATCGAGGTGTATCAGCAGTTCACCGGCAAGTACCCAAAGGGATGGGTTGCTCCGGCCTGGGAAGTTGGCCCAAAGACCATGTCGATTCTGGAGGATTTCGGAATCGAGTACGACCACAGCATGCTTCATCACGATTGCCAGCCCTACTACGTCGCGGATGTGCCTGCAGACTCGGTGGTCCATACCGACTATTCCAAGGATCCTGATGAGTGGATGAAGCCCATGAAGGAGCACAAGCCTACCAAGGTGGTTGAGATTCCCGGCTCGTGGAATGTTGATGATTGGCGTAAGTCTCCCGTCCCCCCCCCCCTCATTCCACGACCCTCCGGGTGCCAATCTAACACCATTGTAGCTCCTATGAACTATACTCGTCGTCCTGGGACACATGGATTTGTGAACCCACGCGACGTTGAAGTCCAATGGCGGGATCAATTTGACTTCTTCTACCGCGAGTACGATACATTTGTATTCTGCATCAGTTGCCACCCCCAAGTCAGTGGCAAATCAAATGTGATGCTGATGCATGAGCGACTCATTGAGTATCTGAAGGGCGTCGAGGGCGTCGAGTTTGTTACAATGGCCCAGATCTGTGATGAGTTTAAGGCTGGGAAAATCGCCGGTGCTACCATCAAGGCTGGGGTCTGAACTAGTTACTTGATCAAATAGTCAAATTCAACTGACGGCCGTGATCGCTCAAATGATTGGACCTTTTTTTTTTTTTTTTTTTTTTTTGCTGTAGATTCAAGTGGCTGTGAGAGTGACGATGCGACTTGGAGATAGGAGAGACTCGACGAGCTTGAACAAGATAGCTTCGATAATGTCTTGATTGCAGATACACGTATGAAATGGTTCAATGTGCATATAAATTGAGATCGTGTGGTGTATTTGCTTGAACGTACTAGGTTCATGAGAATAGATTTCTTGGACTCGCCAAACGCTAGGAACAGGTTGATCAACTCTATGCTGGTGGTTGAATCGCCTACTTTCACGCTGGAGGGCACCCTGTAGTGTTACAATCTCGACCGCATCTCATCTTATGAAAACAGAGATTCGCACCCCCAAAATCGGAGGGCGCACCCCTATTTTCGCTAATTAAGCAGCTGCAGCCAATTAGACCACACTATTTACCACCGCCCAACGCCTACCCGTAATGCTTTTACTAACCTAGCAACTTATCTTCGCCGCCGCTATCGCTACCCAACTTTACTTAACAACCCTATAGTAACCCTTCGTTTTCTAAATTAATTTCTTATCAGAATTAATCGATTCGGCTTCGAAAATAAACCCTAGCAACTTAGATTTCGCATTATCGTTATTCTATTAGTAATGCCCAGCAAGCAGCTGTCTATTGTGATTAGCGGCTTACGCGAGGGCTCCAGTTATAAAGTAATTAAACCTACGGGCCCAGAAGCGACGACCTTCTGCAACAGCATTACCAGCAGCTTCGTTCTTAAGCAGAAGACCAGCCGCTAAGAAGCAGTGTATAGTGGCAAGGAAGACTATTAACCAGTTGCTACAGGTGGATCTGACGGCTAAGGACGTCGTCGGCAACGACGGCGACGACGAGGAGGCTTAAAACGAGATTATAGTGCGTATAGACTAGATAGGCAAAAATACTATAGACTGGTGTATAGGGAAATTGTATAGCGATAACGACCCTCGTTATATAGTTAAATTGACGTTATATATATTAAATGGGTGGTGAGCGTAAATTTTTAAAAACAGAAATTTGTATAAAAGAAATCGGAGGGTATACAGATATATATAGGCCCTAGTGCACTAGAGCTCTATAGTATATAAATAACGCCTACCACCTAATTTAGTATATATACTATTATATTAACTTTATAGCTATTATACCCGAATATCCTCTTTACTATAATTATACCGTACTATTGCTATACTCGCTAAGGTACCTAATTGCTTAAATCTATAGTGGTTTAATAGTTTACTATATATATTGCGCCTTAAAACTAAAGTAATTTAGTACCTTTGCTATCGCTATAGCACTAAGAAAACGAAATATAAGCGACTTAAGATAGGGATTAAGGTTAAATTAATTAATTCCGACTAGTAATTAATTCTTTAAGGTAATATTAATAGGGGGGGGTAATTAAATTAAGTTTAGTGGTAATAGAGGCTGCGTAGCGGGGGGTATCTATATACCCTCCGATTTTTTCTGTACGAATCTCCGTTTTCAAATTTTTATGCACAGGTGGTGCGCCCTCCGATTTTGGGGGTGCGAATCTCCGTTTTCCATCTTATTACCAACAGTGAAGTGCTATCTAGAACCCAATCTCTATCTGCTCTTCAATCTCTGTCGTTCTCCCCATGGAGATGACACCCTTTCTCTGCGTGATATTGTATACCACGTTGAATAGAGTGTTGGAGTCGTTGTTACCAGCCTGCCGTCGATTGATGGAAGCAGGGAAGTTCTGTTCGTCCTTGAAGAGCTCGAGAATAGTCTCAAAGCTTGCCTTGCTACCGACTTCCTTGGTCGCAAGCTCCGTAAGCCGGGCTGTGCGCTTGGGAGAATCCTCAAGCCAAAGGGGCTCAAAGACACCCTCGTGCTTCAAGACCAGGTTGTTTGCATGGACAACCCGTCCGAGGTCGTCGGCTGGGATCTTGCCGAAGCCAACGCTGGTGCACTCCAACCCAATCGGTCCGTTCTTGTCGCCCATCAGGATATGGCTGCTGCCTGCCACGCCCATGGCCTCGATCTTCTCCAGTGCCTCGGCAGTGGACTTTGACTCGAGGATTGTGCGCAGGGCGAAATGAATAGGCATGCGTTCCGGGTTCACGCCCTTGGCACGAATACCGTTCAAGAGGGTACCCACGCCGTACTCATTGAAACCAATCTTTCCGATGATGCCGGCCTCGGTGATCATCTGGTACCGCGGCAAGTCCATGCCGGGCACTTTTGGAATGACTCGTAGGATGATCAAGTTTGGCTTCTGCTTGCTCTTCCAATCCCAGTTCTGCGCCAAGAATGTATCGCCGCTCGGTACCTTCCAGCCAAGGGTGGTACATCCATCAACCACAGAATCAACAGCCATGGGTCGTCTCGAGTTCTCGTCAAAGAGTCCAAAGGCGATCTCGGTGCGGATATTCAGGGCCAGGACATCCAGAACGTCAACATTGGCGCCGTCAGCAATCCCCTGCATCTCCTCCCAATAGCGGGGGAACTTGGTTGCGATGTACGGCTGGAACTTTTCGCACTGCTCCCGTACAGTCGTCCATTCCAGGTCATTGAAAGCCTTGAACAGCACGCGGTAGAAGCCAATTGATCCGCGAACCTGGGCACCAGCTTGCTGGCCTACGGCGAGACCAATCTGTGAGTGGTTGTCAGTATTTTGATTAGACGATGCAAATTGGGACAACTCGGCCGACTAACCTCCCTGTGGGTTCCCTCAACTGTAATATCAATCATCTTGGGAACTTTGCTGCTTATCGAAGTAGATGGGGTTGTAGTTACAGGAAGGCCTGACGATATTGTGACTTGGGATCAACCTGACAGCACAACTCGAGTGCTGAAGCGTCTCACGCAGTACGTTGTGACCCTTGTAATAGATTCGGGCCTGAGGGCCTTCACCTGGCATCCATACTGTCAGCTCAATCTATAATACAAGCGTTTCGATAAAGGCATGCTCTTCTCCGAATGGTTGTTGCAGGGGGTCAAACCGCCTCCCGATAGCGTCAATCCCGCCTCCATTGTCATCTTTTCGGACGATAGCGCGGCGCTTTATGCCGACGGGCAACTCTATCGTAGCATCCAGGCACTGATAGACTCAACCAATGCCATTCGTCTAGAATCATTTCATGATCCACCTCTCCACCATCCCCAGGATACGACCAATCGACCTTGATGGGGGAGGTTTGAGAGTGGCACTTTATCGTGACTCCCCTTGAAGTATATGTACTGGAGACTGTGGTTCCGACGAGGCCGCGATTACGAATCATCATTACACCTCCAGAGACCATTCGCCACAATGTTTATTCTTTCCAAATTCCGGGAAGTCGTCTGGGGAAAGCCCGCGGCTTCAGAGGCCGAAAGAAGATTGATTGTCAAGCTCGACATCATTATCCTGTCGTTTTGCTGCTTGATGTACTGGGTCAACTATCTTGACCGGATGAACCTCAATAATGCCTACGTCAGCGGCATGAAGGAAGATCTGGACTTCCAAGGCAACCAGTTGAACGTCATCAACACCAGTAAGTTGTCTGAGTGGAACAGAGTTTCGTTCGTTCTAACTCCTCCAGTCTTCTACGGTGGCTACGTTCTAGGCCAGATCCCCAGCAATCTTGCATTGCAGAAACTTCCTGCTCGATACTACTTTCCGGGCTGCATGGTTGCTTGGGGACTGATGACCCTGGGCACGGGATTCTGCAATCACCCTTGGCAGATCATGATCATTCGCTTCTTCCAGGCCGTCGTGGAATCTTCTACGTTTGTCGGCTGTCACTACATCCTTGGAAGTTGGTACAAAGAAGAAGAACTTGGCAAGAGGACTGCAATCTTCACCAGCAGCGGCCTAGCTGGCACCATGTTCTCCGGCTTTTTGCAAGGAGGAGTCCATTCCGGCCTAGGTATTGACAGTCACATGAGGCGCTTGTACTCTTTTTCTTTTCGCTAATAACTCCTCCTACAGATGGCGTCCGCGGCCTTCCCGGGTGGAGATGGCTGTTTGTCATCGATTTCTGCATCACGATCCCGATAGCCGTGTACGGATTTTTCGCGTTTCCTGACACGCCTGGCACGACACAAGCTTGGTGGCTCACCGATGAAGAGAAGCGACTTTGCGTCACCCGTCTCCCTGAGATTGAGGAACACCGAGGCGTGCTTGGATGGAAGATTATACACCGTGTCATTGGCACCTGGCATTGCTGGGGATTCGTTCTACTCTGGATCTTTGCCAGCAACACGGAGATGTTCTCCACCAATGCCATCATGAACCTCTGGCTATCCGACGCGGGCGGCTGGTCTGTCTCACAGGTCAACTACATCCCAACGGGAGTCGCCGGGGTCGGAATTCTTGCTACCCTGTTCCTTGGCTGGTACTCGGACTTCACAAAGCGCTATTGGCACGCTGGTATCATCCTCGCCTCCACAGCCATCGTTTCAGGAGCCATCATGCTGAATCCTCCATCCGAGGGCGCCAAGTTCTTCGCTCTTTTCCTGAACGGCTGCCAATACGCGAGCCAGACGGTCCTCTTTGCGTGGGCCAACGCCCTCACCCGCTCAGATGACGCCAAGCGAGGTGTGATTTTGGCTGCCATGAACACGTTTGCCATCGCCGTGTACATGTTTTGGTCCCTCTTGTTCTACAGCGCTACACAAGCTCCGGATTGGAGGGAGGGCAGTATTGCTATGATATGCATGGGTGCTGCTCTCTTCCTCACAACAGTTGGTTGTTATTATGTTGCGCGACGCGAAAGCAAGCGCATCGACGTGATTGATGCTGTTGGCACGGAGGCTGCAATTGGTGGGAAGGAGGATATCAAGCCCGACCACCAGCGAGAATATGAGCCATCCGAGTTAGATATTGTGCGGAAATGATGCCGAGTCTTGTGGAGGTTTAGCGAGCAGATCAGTCATTCCTGTGTCCCAGTAAATCCGTACCTTACCGAAGATAACCATGGTATTTTTATGAGAAGTTCAATCATCACATCTTCTGTCACGTTCGACACCTGCATTGCTCGTGCTGTAGGCACTAGAGGCTTGGTGGTGTGGACATTGGCTCAGAGATAACTGGTGTGCTGTCTGTCTGAACGAATCCCCCCCCCCCCTGGCCATTTATGTCGGAGAATTTGGTGCTTGACCCTGGTGAGGATCATAATTATGAGTCCTTGGTTGACTCGTGTAGCGTGTGTGGTGCTACTTCCCCTGAGTGCCTTGGAGCTAACCCGGAAAGTATCCCTAGCACCCTATTACTGAGTGCTACCCCGCTGTAACGTCGGTCCCGAACATTGTGAGTTTAAGTCCGCTGAAAAAGCTACGAGACTCTTATGACAACTCTTAAGTTACGTATTCCTTGGAAAGAGTTGGGGGTGTGTGGGAAATATAGGTGCTTCATCCCGGTGAGAATTAAGCGGTCGCTTTTTCCAACAATCTCCTTGTTCCTGTAAATATATGTAGCCAGTGTGTACATGTAATCGCGTAGAAATATACATCCCCGCACTTTGGCCGGGGGCCGGGGGCTTCAGTAGCCACTTCTTATCGCTCAGATTCCTCAACCCGTTTTCCTTGTACACAAATTTCACTTGCGGATTTTCCTGCATCAGCTCAGAAGGCGGCGAAAGCCAGCCGTGACAATGGTCCGAAATACCCGGTCATCGCACGCCTGCGCTCGTTGCTACAAGCGGAAGAAGAAGGCAAGTACCTAGGGAAGCCCACACAAAAACTCTCGAATGGTTCTGATACCTGACAGTGCGACGGCAATTATCCCAGCTGTTCCCAGTGCACGAGAGCCAGGGTACAATGCCAAGGTCTTGATAGGGGCTCCGAACTTGAGCTGCCACGAAGGTGGGTGATGCGAGGACATGTGAAGATGAATATGAATTTGACCATCGGTTAACCGGCCCGGCGAACCTCTGTAGTTTGGTATCTTTCCTCGAAGAGCTCTCGGCGCAACTGGAACTGGAACTTCAGAGACGCCGTCAGAATCGAGACGACGCGGCAAGCCCAGTTTTACGCAACACAGACACCTGCTCAAACACCTCGCTTGGGACGGCTGGTGAAGCCACATCAGAAGAATCGAGATCAGCGTATAACATCGCCGCTTCAGCAACAAAGCATAGTGCCCCAGCCAACACCCTCAACACATCGCCACGATACGCGCTTCCTTACTATCGAAGTTTCTTCATGAGCGCCGAGCTTCCATTCCCACTTGCCTTCCGGAAAAAGCGCTCCGTCAATATTCCCTCGAGCCATGGTGATAAAAGTTTGATCCAACTACCCGAGGAGGTCTCGGACAAGTTGATGTCAGTTTATATAGAGCGGATCTTATCTCAATATCCTTTGTTTTTGGAAGATGAGATGCGAGATATGTATCACCGTTTTAAGCAGTCCAAAGGGGTGACTACGGACGAGCGATTCGCCATCCTGATGGCTTTGGCACTCGCTACTCTGTCATCTAGAGCCAACGATTATCGAAAGCTGGTCTCCACTGCGGAAGCCCTACGCCGCGAGGCCCTTTCTTGTGTGGAGTTTGGCCGAAGCTGCAGCAAGGTCAGCACTTCTACTATACAGAAGTTGTTGTTGCTGGCTCAGTATGGCTATTTGCTACCGTGGACAACAAACCTGTGGCACGTGGTTGGGGACGCAATGAGGATTGCGTTGGCACTTGGCCTCCATGAAATTGCCCCTACTGCGTGCGATATTGCAACGGATGCCGTGGAACTCCGCTATCGGCTGTTCTTGGTGGTAAGCCAACCTACCTTGTACACTGGCATGTTGACCCTGAGCTGATTGAGCATCAGCTATACGCCATCGAGCGATCTGTTGCCGTCACGTCACATAGACCGAATGCAGTCGCTGGGGATCAGATCCAGCTCCTATTTCGTATCCCAGCACGGTTCTCCGCTCTTGGGAGCATCCCAGAGTCTGACGATGTACCTTACATTCGATTTGTCGACCGTCTTCAGTTTCTCCAAATCCAGGCAGAGATATGCTCGGTGAATATTGGCATGCGGCCGATTCCTAACCTCCATTTGGCATATTCTGGGTGGCTGGAGGATGTGGAAAGGCGCATCAATGAAGTGAACTATCAGACCGCTACTCCCAAATGGAGCAACTTCATGGCGTGGTACTCATTCCTGCTGCTACACATGCCTTGCGCGCGAAATCCCCACCCAGCAGAAACCTCTGTTCTCAAGTACTTTGACGCGGCGGTTCGCATGGTAGATGGATACTGGCAATTGGCAGACTCAAACATGTTGGACAAGCCCTGGCATGCAACTCACCACTGCTATGAGGCCGGCATGTTGATTCTGTACAGCCTCTGGCATTTCCGCGCTCTGTTGCGCAGAAACTACAGCACGAACCACGTATTTGACGTTGTTCACCAAGTCTCGGGTTGTTTTGTAAGAAAATCCCCCTTGGCTCTGGCGAGAAGAATGAAGTTGCTGACGCGACGCAGATTCTTTTTGTCAAGCAATGGCCGGCAGCTCAGCAATGCGGCCAGCTATTTGACAACTTGCGCAAGGGAGCCCTGCAACATTTCAGAGAAGGATTCCCGGATCTTGATACCAGTATTGAAGCGAGGCAATTAAAAGACCTTGTCTTTAGAGACAACGCAGACGTGCTTTACGCACGCGAGCAACGTCTAACCGCTACAAATCAGCCGACTGATGAAGCCAGCTCCGGGGAGCTAGAGGTAGACCCTTTGGCCTTTGGAGAAAACCTGGATTTCCTGGATCTGTTCAACTTCTCCGATGCTTCTGATCCCAATGTCTTTGGCACGGATTTTATCGAGGAGGAAGCCGAAATGTCACTAATGATCGAACAATGCAATGATTCAGCAGCCCCTGACAGTGTGACCCTGACCGTGTCAGAGTCACCCTTACAGCTTGTCGAAAGCGAAGCTCAGGTGAAGGCTGCCTTGCAGAGGCTGCCTGTTTGCTCTCGATGCAAACGACGAAGAATACGGTGCGACTTGGAGCTTCCGTCGTGTCGCAGCTGTGTCAAGGCCCACCAGGAATGCGTCTACTGGGACAAAGCCCTATCCGAGGAGACCTCTCGCACGTATGCATCCCCACTTTAGCATCTGGTGCATCGGCTGACATTTTCCCCAGGCACATTAATGCCTTGTATCAGCACGTCGAGGTCTTGATGATGAACATCAGGCGTCTGGACCGTGCTGCTGCATCAAGCATGAACAATTACAACATCGTTGCCAGCAACGCATCGCCCGAGACGGCATCCTCTAGAGGCCATACCAATGTGCGACTCGGAAATGAATCTTGCAGCATTTTAATTCCAACCACAAGTGCAACAAATGCAGCGGATTACGTATTTCTCGGCGCCACGAGCGCACTCACCCGCTCAATCAAGACCATCCAATCATGTCTGCCGTCTGAGAAGGAAGGGGAATCTCACTCACAATCGGGGATGCTTTTTGAGGACCTTTATGCCTCATTGAAACTCAATGTAGTCGAGCCGATATCTGCCGCTCACGCAGAGAACTTGACAGGGCTTTATCTTCGATCGATCGAGACTACTCTTCCTATTCTTGGCCAATGCCTAATGAGAAGAACTTTGGATAAAATCTACAAAGACAACTCCGAGGGTACTACTGGTGGCCTTGCACAAACAAGGCTCACTCTCGTGCTTGCAGTCTCTTTCGCTCTGTTGAGCTTGGGGGACGTCCGGCTGCAAGTCGTCGCCGATGCCTACATCGGCAGCGCGATTTCAGACGGGATGTCCAGCGACGTGTTCATCCAGCCATCAATCCACTCCCTCCAGCTAGTCCTCCTCCTATGCGTCTACGCCTGGCTTCGTCCATGTGCTATGGATGTCTGGAGGCTCTTGGGTCACGCGACACGCATATGTCTGGATATCATGGAGGCACAAGGATCGGACAAGACAGAATCCGCCAACACAGCCGTGCTTCACCGTACGCTATATACGCTTCAAACACATGTTGCCACCTCATTCGGTATACCGCATCCGCTACCGGACGGAGAAGAGGAGCCAGTGTGCACTCCGAATGCGGACGTACTTGTGGCAAACGGGTTGTCTGTTGCTGTCTACGATCTTATGAAACTGCAAAACTTCTTCCACAAAGACCTTAATCGGAAAGAGTACGATCCGATGACAGGGATCCCCTCCTTCTTAGCATCTCATAAGTCAAGCTGGATGAGCACACACATACAGGATACCAAGGCTTGGCTAGAAAAGTGGAACAATGAGGTCGAAGAGCACTGCAAAGAACCCAATCTGAACGGCCAAGGCAGGCTCATGAAGGAGTCTTTGGAGCATTACGGTATTTTCCTCCAGTCCGAAGCGATTCTCCTTGCAAAACTGGTTGGAGCGCGGAGAAGGCAGTGCCTCATCCCCAAAGAGGAGGAACTTGTCGCTTGCAAACAGTTGGTTCGAGCAGCGTTGGCCTTGCGTCCAGGAATCCTGCCGGCGAACTTACCCCCTGTCTTCTTGTTCCCTCAGACTTGGACTCACGCACACATGATCTTTACTGCAATCGTCACATTGTGCGCACGATCCCGGAACAGTGCGGCTCCGGACACGGATATTGAAGAGCTCGTACCGGCTGGACTTGAACTTTTACGCTCCATGGGACAGGATAACACCGGTGGTCTTGTTGATTGTGTAGAATACCTACTATAGACTCATCTGACAGACACCGGAGAGAATATAACGCCTCTGTGGGGCTGATATCTATCGAGAAGCAGGGGGTGTGGCTTACTTGCGGCTTATCCCGCCAGCGTGGTGCCTTCCGACATGCATCCGCGCTGGTGTCCGACACAGTTTTCACTACTAGTGCCCATGTTCCTACACCTGCGCAAAGGTAATAAAGGTTGAATGTTGATATCTCCACCCTAAGTTACTTTTAGCAATGAAGTGGGCGAAGAGTGACCAAGTTGGTCCCACAAAAATCAACAGAAAAGTGACAACACACATTTGACCTTTATCACCTTGCCCGGGTATAATATCGGCTGCATGGCCTGGCAAGGTCGAGAACAGACACATCAAGTACTATGGAAGACCTAATCCAGCAGCCCCTGGGTCTGATCGACTCCCTCCGATAATCGGTCTCTGCCCCTGAAAGCACTTTTTGCTATTTCGGTCACGAGATATCTCCATGTAGAATCCAGACTTAGTCGACGAATTATTATCTGGTCTCATACTGTGTATTATTGTTCGTTTCTTACTTTTTTTTGTTCGTTGGCTGCAACACGACAGTTTCCTCTATTATTCCATCTTTTCGATACATAAAATCGCGGGCGCTCAACCTGAACAGTTTGCTTGCGGAGTGGGCTTGTCAATAGACGGTGGGAGAATGGGGACAATTCCGCAACACGGTGTGTCGATAGAGTTGAGCGACCCAAGAACAGAGGTCGCCAAAACTCCCCCACTCGGTCCATGGCGACGCTATGTTATTTTGTTCGTCGTCAGCTGGAACTGCTTCGTTGTCGCCTCGACGAGCACCTCTCTACTGATCGCCACACCCGAAATCGCCGAAACTCTCGGCACAACCTCCCAGATCCTCAACGTTACCAACTCGGCCGTATTGATCGCCATGGGTTGTTCCTCGCTGATATGGTTGCCGCTATCCGAAATCACCAGCCGCCGTGCGAGTTACATTGCTGCAATCGTTATCATGTTCCTGGCATCCATCGGCAGTGCGGCGGCCCCGGACTTGGCTACGTTCACATCTATGAGGATTCTTACCGGGTTGACTGGTACATACTTTATGGTTGCTGGACAAACCATCATTGCCGACATATTCGTGCCTGTCGTTCGAGGGAAAGCCGTTGGCTGTATGATGGTTGGAAGTGTTGCAGGATCAGCCATTGGTACGTTGAGTCAAGCAGAAGCACACACAACCTTTCAACCTTTCACGTGGCTCATTGCTAATGAAATGGTCTATACAGGGCCGTGCATCGGAGGCGTCATCTTGACATACAACAACTGGCAGTCTATCTACTGGCTTCAGGTGGGACAAGCAGGCCTTGGGCTAGCTTTGACAGTACTCTTTGTCCCAGCTATTCAAAGCGAGGTCCAACAGGCATCAGAACAAACGCCATATACCCAGCTTTCTCTTTGCAGTCTTTTAGCCAAATTCCACCCTCAAAAAGTGTTCAAGCAGTTCCTCCTGCCTCAAGTGTTTCTTGCAGACCTTGGCTGTGGATTTCTGGCATTGCTGCAATACGCATTGTTGACATCAGTCCGACACATCATTAACCCACGTTTCAACTTCACCACGCCACTCATCAGTGGTCTATTTTACTTGTCCCCTGGGTTCGGGTTTGTGGCTGGGAGTCTGGTGGGAGGGCATTTCTCCGACAGGACCGTCAAGCATTGGATTGCAAGACGGGGTGGCGTCCGTCTACCCAAAGACCGCCTGAACAGTAGTCTTGTGTACTTCTGGGTTGTGTTGCCGGTATCAGCGCTTCTCTACGGGTGGGGTTTGCGACAAAACTTTGGTGGGCCTGCCCTGGCCTTTATCACAGCCTTCTTCATCGGACTCGGCCTGATGGGAGCCTGGAATGGCCTCAACACCTACACAGCAGGTAAGAAGATTCTCAATCTGAAGAGACATGCACGGAATTAACGACGTGCTCTACAGAAGTCATCCCAAAGCAAAGATCAGAAGTAGTCTGTAGCAAGTATATCTTGCAATACGCATTCGGGGCATCCGCTACCGGCATTGTCATTCCACTAATTGACTCTGTCGGCGTCGGTTGGGTTTTTACTCTACGTATGTGCTTCCGATATCCTTTCGCGAGTGTTACTAACTGTAAATAAGTCTTGTTGCTTAACGTTATAGGGGGTGCTGTTGTCCTGTACATAGCAAGATTTGCCGCAGATATCAAGATATAGTGAGATGTGCAATTCACAACTGAAGCTACTAGAATTGACGGGGCTACTCAAGTATATTTATTCATCCTTGAAAGAAAAATCATTCTAAAGCTGTAATATCTAGCTCCAACACATGCGCCAGCACCGGTCCTTGGTAACAGAGCAGTTTGGACGCCAAGAGAGTTGGCAGGGTTGACTTGAGAAACAGGCGACCGTGACGGGATGGATGGCTTTGAGTCGGGGCCATTTCGTATGTGGCTGCAGACACATAGACTTCCTCGTCTCTGATACCCCATACTGGCCAGAGCATTCATATCTCCGAAAATGCGGCTATGTGATGTGGGGTGTCCCCAAGGCCTAGACAGAAGAAGCTCTTGAGGTCGATCACAAAGTCCGCAAGTGGATAGAGGGAAGCAAAAGACAGGGTCTCATCGACAACATAGAACGCAATCGAGGACGAGACCAAATGAAGCAGTCGTGGAAAGATAGAGCAATCCTTTATGCTCAGGGCAAAAGGGGGTACTGGAGCCCCGCAAGCTTGGAGCCTTCTTGAAGTCCATTATCTCGGATGAGGTGGCCTTTACCAGCTGATGCAAATTCAGAACATAGCTAGCTCCAGGATAAGCAGTAAGGTGGCTAAGGCAGTGACACAAATCGACAGACAATATGAGAACGTCGGCTGACTACTTAGGCATTCATTGGCTATCAAATGACACCTCGTCTGGTTTCGGAAATGCTATTATGGCAATAACAGTCAGGACATACTAGTAACGTTTTGATAAACAATTTTAGTAAGACAGGTCCTAGAAAGACAGAATAATACCATACCATCCCTACCTTTAGTATACCCGTACCTTTAGTACTAATAACTATATATAAAATACCTAACTTAATAATAAAGATATATTAATTAATTCTAGTATTTTACTTAATTAAAATAAATAGTTATAAAGCTTAAAAGTAGCTTAATCTTTATATTTAGCTAGCACCCTATTATTACGCCTAAATCTAATAATAACTTTAGCTAGTAAATTATCGTTAATATTTTTATTATAATCTTTATTTTTAATATTTTCTATAGCGGCTTTTTTAATAATAAAATTATTTTAAGGCTTAATTTTAGCTTTAAAATCTTTAATTAATCCTTTTTTATTTAATATTTTATATATATTTATAAACTTTTTATTAGGGTTTAGAATAATATATTATTCTTTTATACCTACTTATACTACTTTTTACGCTATTATTTTAAAATTCTGCTGCTTAAGAAATATAATTTTAGCTTATATTTTTTTTAAATTAATTAATAATTTATCTAGCCTTAACTTTTTAATTAGAATTATTTGCTAATATAATAATATATTAATAATTAACAGGCTTTTCTTCTACTTTTAAAGTAATTTTAGCCTCGGCTTCGATAATATACTTTTCTTTATCCGGTTAATATTTTAAATGCTATAACGCTTTTTAATAGCTTATTAGCTAATTCCTAATATACCTTTAAATATTAATTATTATTTACTTTATAACAGCTTTTCTAATATTAATTAAATAGTATAGGAAATTAATTTTTCTAATAAGCGTTAAGTTAATAATAATACTTAATTTATTAATTTCTTTTTAATAAATATCTTTAAAGATATTAAAATAACTATTATCTATAAGCTATAGCCTATAAAAATTATAAGCTAAAAGGAAATAATAATAAACGTTAATAAAAAAGTATTTCGTTATAAACTTATTTTATAGTTAAAATAAGCTTTCCGGAACTATTATATATAAATAAAATAATAATTTACCGATATATAGCTTTTATAGCTATTTAGAATTAATAGAATTACTTTAAATTAATTATTATTATAAAGAATATTTATTTATAATAGAAATACCTTTTTTAGCTATTTAACAGCAATATTATTATTTATTTAGCTATTAGAATTATAGATATAGTATTAAGGTATAAAGTTTTTAAACTTTTATAAAAATTATTACGCTTAAAGCTTTTTTTCTTTAAAAATAATCCTTAATATTAAATAATAGCTGCTAGCTATAATAGCATTAATTAGAATAATTTATATCTTACTTTTATTACTTTTTATAAGAGCTTTTTTTATTTTAAAGGTTTTAAGAATTAATAAATCGATTTTTATAAATCGATATAGTTAGAATAAATATAAGGATTATAGGATAATAAATAATATTAACCTTAGCCTTTAAAAATACCCCTTTTATTTATATTAATTATTAATTTTAGCTTTATTTAGCTAAATTTTTTCCGGTAATTAAAATATTAATATACCGTTTTTAAAGTAAAGCTATTAAAGTAAAAAGCTTTTTATAATTTACTTATCTTTATATAAATATCTTTATAGCGCTTTTTAAAGGCTTTTAATTAATATTTATTAAAAGGCTTTATATTACCTTATTTTTTAAGGATAGCTTTAATAATATACCGAATAACTATAGCTAAAGGGGTATAGCTTAATAGCTTTATTTTTTTAATTTATAAAATAAGGCTATCTTTATTTATATTTAAAAGGTATTAAACGGGCTAAATTTACTTTAATTATAATATTAAATTATTTATCCGGTAAAAAAGAGTTATTAAAGAAATTTTATATTAAGTAACGGCTTTTTTAAGCGAAATATTATTAGTTATAATATCTATAATAGTATTATTAATATCCTTTTTAATATAGGTTTTTATAATAGCTAGTAGTAGGTATATATAAGGCAGAAGGGTTAGTAAAATTAAAGAGAAAAGTATTTAGCTTATAAATTTTACTTATTTAGGGCGGGGTTAAAACCTTAATTAATCCCGCTTATAACGTTATAAATTAACTATAATTTATTAAAATTAATTTATTTATTAAAATATTATAAATTATCGTAACTAGATTATAAATAGCCTTAGTTTTAATTAAATAGCGTATATATAAAGTTGGGCGATTTGTGTATAGTTATTAGTATTAAAGGTACGGGTGTACCAAAGGTAGGGGTCATATGGTACTCAAATCTGTTAAGACAGTGACATTGGGCATCTAAATACGTATATGTATTGGCTTCTTCTACAGTTTCAGGTCTATGCTGAAAGTCTTGACTGATCTCTTTCTGCGTCGCTCACACCACAAGCATCTAGTAAACGTAGAACACCGTGGTCTCCGGAGCCGTCTCTCTCAGCTTCTTATTCTTGTGCTGCAGGCTTACCCTCATGGTCCATACCGCCATCACAGCCAGCGCCGAGAACGCGATGCTCGCCATCCACGCCTTCAAGAACCTCGGATTGTCTGAGCTAGGCCACAGGTACGGCGTATATATGCTGGACATGTTGCCGAGCGAGTTGCACAGCGCAAGCGCGACGGCCTTTTTCTCGGGCGTCTGGCCAAGTGTCGCACTGGTCCAGCCGAGCATGATGTTGTTGATGCCGAAGGAGAAGGTGACGAAGATGAAGATGGCGACAAAGCGGGCGGCGGTATTTGTTGTGACGGCGGGGATGATGAAGCCGACGATTATGATGCACTTGCAGACGGTTATGTGCCACGTGCGCTCGTTGTAGCGGCCGGACGTGTAGGACATGTAAATCGCCATGGCTGCAGCGAGGAGGTATGGCGGGCAGGTAAGGGCGAGCGTGGTCGTGGTGTTGTATCCGAGGGTGCGGACCACGGTGGGGAGGAAGCTCTGGAAGCTGACGGAGGAGATGTGCGCATTGTACATGACGCAGAATACCCATGTGCGCCAGTCAGCCAGGGCTTGGCGTAGACCGATCCATACGCTGGTGGCTTCCTCGCGCTGTGTAGTGTCGGCCGCGATGCGCCTGTGAGCGAGCTGTCTTTCCGTCTCGCTCAGCCAGCGGGTCTGCAGAGGATGGTCCGGAAGCAGGAAGAAGGAGGCGGCTGCAACACCCATGGACAGGGAACCCTGAATGATGAAGAGCCTAGAATTCAAAAGTGTCAGTGATTTGGCCGGAAATGATGAAACAGGCAGAACGCCAACATACCAGCGCCATCCTGCAAGGCCGCGGGCACCATCGAGTCCAGCAAAGACACCGGCAGCAACGAGGCCGGCGAAACTTGAAGCAATCATGTTGCCAGTGTAGAAGATGGCCATCCTAGTCGCAATCTCTTTCTTAGTGTAGAAAAGTGACAAGAGGAAGAGAGCACCTGGGTAGAACTGCACGCGGTTCCTTGTCAGCCAGGACGCCTTGCATTGTTGGTCGTAACGGTTGTTCTCACAGGTGCCTCAGTGAAACCGAGCATTAAACGGCACGCCAGCATGCTCCCAAAGTCGTTCGCCAAGAATGTGAGGAGACACGTTATCGACCAAGCCATGCAAAAGCCTGCGATAGGTTAGCTTTGATGGGAGGAAAAGAAGGATCTGGCGTACCGCCCATGTACCAAGATGGCCTGACACGATTCAATATCATGTTTGAGGGGATTTGTCCAGCAATGTACCCCACGAACAGGATTGAGATCAGCGTGTTGTACTCCGTGCCTTTGAGGCCCAGATCCTCATCCAGAGAATTCAGTTTGGCGTTCACGAGCGCGTTGCGGTCGAGGAAGTTGAAACTGCAATTGATGCGAGTCAGCCGAGGTGCGTCAGATCTGGTGGGAAATTGATATTCGGGACGGCCCTACAAGTACATGATCCATAGCTGAGGCTGTTTCCATTGGAGTCAGCAACGAGAATTCCGTGTTCAGACTTCTCGGGACTTACGAGGATGGTGCGGTCGAGTTTCTTCACCAGGGCAATTTCTGCTGGGTTGGTCTTGCTGCGAGCACCGAACTCATCCAGTTTCGCGTCCGCCTCGACTTTGGCCAGGGCGATGTCATTGTCAAGCGTTTCGACGCGTTCGACATGGTTGCCGCCCGTGACTCCATCTTTCTCGTTGTCAGGGGCAGTGCCAAGCGCTGGAGCGCGATCGTTGGAAGCCATGGTTCTTATCAGCAGCGACGTGTGGACAACTATACTTTGGACAAAGAGCCGCTTTAAGAGCGTACCTAGAGTAGCCTGAACCTATCGCCAGGTAACCTGGCAACAGCGTCTTATAGACTTTCGGTCGACCGCCATCTTCACGCCTCAAAAAGCTTCCAAGCCTGGCCGAGACGCAACTACCCATTTTGAGGTTCTTGACCCGGTTGGCGGGCTTGGTGTTGAGCTAGATAGAGCGGAATTAGACCTTCTTGTGCCTATAAGATGCTCGTGTGACCCCCGCGTGTCCCCCGCATACCAACTCAGGCTTCCCCGGATTCTGCTACCAGATCTTTGGGTTGTCCAGAACATCAGGTGTGGTCCAATCAAATTGCGCAAGCTGGATGCAGCCTGCAGGGTATCAAAGGCGAGACCGAACACGGCTACAGACCGATATTGGCAATTGCTCAGCGGATATCGTCGTTGTGATGAGGCCGAGCCACTTGTTTTCTTAGCAGAGTTCTTGGCCGACGGCACTTCGACTCGGTCTTGGTTGAACCCCGGTCCCCAAGCCCTCGCTCTGAACGACTCAAGCAACTTCCCTAGACTACCTCGGCTTGGTAGCCTTCAATCCGGTCCGAAAGCACCTGTTCACCCGATACGATGCTCTAACATGACTAGGCCTAAACATGACCACAAGAGCCTCAGCTAACACCAGACCGACCGCCGCAGCGCTCGGGCAGCGACGAAGAGGCGACCAAAGCTCAAAAGCGCTATGAATCCTACTACCCGACGGTTGGAGAGCCTGCAACAACTCTATAAAACTCTGTACAATACTCATTCTGACTGCGGACCCGGACGAAAAGTCAGGGCGCCAGGTACCATTCCCAGCTACCAAACAACTTGAACTGCTAAGGCATCGTTCCACGGGGGACTGTGTGCGCCAATGCTCTCCTTCATCATGATACAAGGCCCTCCTAGTCCTCAAGGGGTTCCTGCACAGCTCGGAGGCAGACCCCGCGGGCTTCAGCAATCGAAGACAAGATGCGCATTTGGCTCAAGGATTCACCGCTTCCGTGGACGTCCAGCATCTCTGTGGCCAAACAATGGCTGCAGAGTTCGTCCAGCGCGCTGCACCGGCAAGCCGTGTCCAGGGCCTCGTCTCCGTAGCAGTATGTAGCTTCCTTGAGGCCTTTGAAGTGTGACGAAAGGAGGCCACAGACCGAACCCATGAAGTCGAGTGCCGATTGCCTCGGATGAAACTCTTGGATCTCGTTGGGAGGTGGCAGTCCAGCGAGCATGGTGGTTGCCGCCGGCCCGGCCCAGTTTCTCCAAGAATCCATATCCACCCATACAGCGAGGTGCGTCACCGAGGGCGGAAGAACGAGCTCCAGATCGGTGAGGAATGGATCGCTTCCAGGCTGTGCTTCGACCAGAGATGGTAGAGGAATCCGGATCTTGGCGAGGTTGTTCAGACCGCCGAGGTTGAGCACTCCGTGTTCCCCCAGCATTGATCTCACGTCTTCTGCGTAGTGGAGGTTGAGGCTTAATTCTCGTAGGCGTTCCAGCTTGGCCAGTCCGGTGGAAAGGAAGATGTTGGTGCCGGAGCCACCAACGTAGTGGTCGTCATACGATCGGGCATCAGCACCGTGCTTGGTGGATACAGAGAGGTGCTCGAGGTTGGGAAAAGTAGCACAGATTTGGAAGATGGCTGGCGGTGTACAACGGCTGCGTTGGAGGTCGATGCTTGCGATGTTTGTGCACTGCCAGCTTGAGATTGGGGGCCCTGGTCCATGTTAGCAGTGATTTAATTTGATACTTTAACCCTCCAGGATACCTGTGCGTAAAACTACCTACTGTAGTGCCTAGGCAGGTCGACATCTGGAGGAAGGCTGGCTTGGGGGAGGGGTGTGAAGTGCAAGTGGCCGATGTATGAACTTACTGGGAATCTCAAATTTCTGGCGAGGTTTCAAATCAAACCACATTCCATTGTCATCGACGCATTCCAGTGTTTGTAGGCTGGAAAACTCCAGAAGAAAGCTCACAGGAGAGGCGAACAAAGGGCCCTCGTCGTCCCGGTTGTCTCCGAGCAGTTGCAGCCGCTGCAGTTTCGACGTGAACCCGGGAACTGTTCTGGTGCCTTGACCTCTTCCGATAGCACGGCCAACTTGGGTGAGCATCGGGATAACTAGGCTAGAGGCTTGGAAAGAAGAAATCATGCCAAAGCACAAAGATTCGAGGCTGGTCGATCGAAGGAGCACTTCGGAATGCAGGTCACAAAGAATTCTGCACTCATTCCACCATACCCAATTATCGAAAGTGGAGCTAGCTGCTTCCCAGTCGTTCTGGCCGTATCGTTCCTGTCGGTCAACCGAGATACGTTCGAATTTGGCGGCGTTTGAGGCGTCCTTTGCCTGTTTGCAGATCCTGAAGTAGCGTGGACGTGACTCGAGGGCGGCGACATTGGGCTTTCGGTAGTGCACATCCTTCAAGATGAAAGGAACTGCAAATACCAGATGTTTAAAATGTTGCCCAAGAGCCGCGCTCTCGTCAAGAGTGCGAGCGAGGTAGATGAGGATGTCCACATTGTTGATTATGGCCGCACGGTAGAGGTACTGGCGAGCGACTGCATCCATCTGCTTCGAGACAAGGCATACATGGCGCAGATCCTTCTGAGCCTGTTTGTATGTGCGGAAGGACGCACGATCTAGGTTTGCTTGGACGTTGTCTGGGGCCAAGTAACTGAGAATCCGCATGAGCAGCTCGTTGGGAAGGATCGTGATGTTGATAATATTTCCATTGGTGGAGGGAGGGCCTTGCGTGTGACTGGTGCTCTTCTTCGTCTCGTTAACAGGCTGAGATGGCTTGTTGCTAATGATCTGCAGGTTCGCCATCAAAGTGATCAATTGATGGGCCACGAAACTGGAGAGCCGTTGCAAGCCCCTCCACGCGCCGCCCTGGTCTTCGATGGAGCCCGAGTGCTGATATTCGGGGTCAGGAGAAGACATGGCGGCCATGATTGCGACCGCGGCGCAGCCCCTGCACTCTGTCAGTCTCTGCTAGATTGGACAACGCGATGTTTCGTAGGGGCCAGCAGGCTTTTTGCAACAATGACAAATTGCAAGCAATGGCACAGCTCGACCAAACGGCGATTCGAGGGGACTCACTCGCAAGACGGTAGTGCAATGATGTTTGGCGTTGATGGGGTGGATAAAGAGGCAATTCAGTGCAAGTTTTGCTTGATTGAAGTGGCCTCTTGGAGGATTGGTCGTTGTTGTGACGCTGGGCTAGAAAGGTTCAATGATGATTTGTCCAAGATGATGGGCCCTTGTTTCCTTAGGTACCTAGATGTCAAACGGTGGTGAAGTGAATTGGAATCCACCAAAATTCTGCCATGGAAGCTAGAATGCCACCGAGTCCCTCCTTGATGTAGCTTCGCAGGTGAATCAGCAGGGAATTTGGTCTACCGTACCAAGTGAAGCAGACACAGTGAGCGAGCCATCATGGCAACACATTGATTTGCTCGTAGGTCTTTTACATTTTGTTGTCACCGCCCAATTTGTGCATTCATATGACATCCTGAGCTATAGACTAGCCCTTTGATAAATTGAACGTAACTATACAGGCACTGACTTTGCCCCTTCCTCCTCGAAATCAATATCGAGCACCCTCATCCCTAGGAGTGCTACCAACGTCAGTAGAGAGTGACTCGATAAATCGATGTCAATTAGGCTACAGCGTCACTGGGTCTAATGGCCATTGGGAAACAGGGTTTCTTGGTCTCATCAGGCCAGCGCTCATAAATGGCAGGGCGACTTCTGAAATTGAAATTGGATCTTATTACGACAATCGCCAAATGAGCGACAAGGAAACTCGCCACGGAAACGTCACCGCCAAACTACAGGACAGAAACATTTAAATGTTGACCATCGCAAGGCAGACTCAACATGCCGCTCATGGGGAGTCGGTCATACATATTTGCTATGAGCCACCATCTAATTACAGAATTATAGACCTGTGGAAACAGTATTGCGAAACCAGGGTTTGTGAGATAGTTTCAGGTAGATACCCTTTCATGCCAATCGCTCATCACCGTCAGCAGCAGTTTTGATATCACGTTTAAGAGTCTGGGAATTGTAGCCTTGGAAGCCCATGTTGAACTTACAACCGGTGCCAGACATGGCGTCAGACATATCTATGCACTGAACGGTTCACCAGGGCAAACTTGACGAACTGATAGCTTGTGCAGCCTCTCCTGCTGCCAGAGCTCTTAGGCACCTTCCCGTCTTCAGCTCACTTGTCTTAGCTCCAGTGCGCCAGCAAGTTGACTCTCTGGGCCGCCGGGCCCAAGACCCGGGGTAGGCTGGGGCGGGACCGGATCTGATCAACTCCGCCTTGACGTGGCGATCCGGCTGGGTAGCTGTTCGGAGTGAAACCAAAGATTTGCACCGCGCGAATCGACCGTTCTCGAACGTAACCTCGAACGAATCCAGACGAACCTTATCGCGACTTCGAAGAGACCACAAATATCATGGCGAGGTGGGACAACAGCAGGAATGTTTTTCTGAGGGTGGGAGGGTTGATAGTTGTAACGATTTTGGCTCTGAGTGAATCATCTGGGAAACCATCTGTTGTTGCGGTGGTGGTGCCGGTCTGGGGGTCCAGGGGGTGGTTGTGTTTGGCCCACCTGGGTACTTAGTCAATAAACTTCTGCTCCGGGATGCAGTACAGTGTTTTCTGGACTTGGAGAATGAAATTAAGCTTGCTCATTGAGTTCTCCTTCGTGGATATCAGTTCGCGTGTCCCATGCACTTCTTGCGTAGTACCACCTACATTTCGGTGGTGTTTAATGACAGGCCCCAGGGGTGTTGTGGACCGGAAACTGGGCACTCGATGGACGAGATCATCGCATCTGAGCTTGTCATCCAGGCACATCAGTGGACTTGATCCTGACAAGAAGCATGCATGTCACAAGCGAAAGCATATTGCGTAGATGTGGTCTTCAGAGCCGAAAAAGGTGATGTACGCAAGAGGAGCGCTCTCTGCCCGAGGTCCAGGGAAACTGGCTGCCCTTGCCCTTCCGTTTGTTTATCCTGCAAAACGCCAAATGGGCAGTGACCCAGCCAAACCATACCTCCAAGCAAGCCTCTCACCGCCGACAATCAAGAGCCACAAGATCACGCTTCAAGCTTCAGCCTCGTTCTTGACCTCCGCCTTTCCCTCGCCCTCGCCAGGCCACCGCACAACCCACCCGGTACAAGTCTTGCGCACCTCCTCGTCGCCGGGGTCGTCCTCGAACAGCGGGCGCTCCATCTTGCGCTCGAGGACCTTGTCCACCACGAACCCCCGCTCGCGCGCGAGGTCGAAGAAGGCCAGGTCCTTGTGCGCCAGCCAGGGCCGGTAGCTGGTGAAGAAGACGTAGGCCCGGGCGCCGGCCCGCCGCGCCATCGTGTCGCGGACCGTGTCGAGAAGCTTGCCGTGCTCCGAGTGCCGGAACAGCAGGTCGGCGAGCACCAGCACGTCGAACCCCGCGTCCGCGCCGCCGCCGCCGCCGCCGCGGCCGCCCGCCGGCAGCTCCTCCAGCAGCGGCCGCGCGTCGAAGCCCCAGACGAAGCCCTTGGCCACGATGACGTCCGCCTTGGTGGCCGGGCCGCCGCCCTTCCTTCCCCCTTCCTCCTGGTCCTGCCCCTCCCCCCTGGCGCCTGCCGCGGGCGGGGGGATGATGCCGCACTCGGCAATGTTCCTCTCCATCGTCGCCAGGATGTCGGCGTCCGGGAAGTCCGTCATGACGACCCGCCGGGCCCCCAGCGCCGCCGCCACCAGCGACGGGAGGCCCGCGCCCGCGCCCAGCTCCAGCACCGTCCTGCCGCGGACGGTGCCCTCCGGGTCCGCCTCGAAGTACTGCGCCGCCACGCGCGACCCGTTCCAGAGGTGGTGCGCCTCGGTCGGCGAGTAGCCGACCAGGTGCAGGCCGATGACGTCGCCGTTGTGGGTGGTGAAGGTCTGCTTTGTGGGTTTGGGGGACGGCGGGTAGTAGTCTTCTGGCTCGGCGAAGAGGTCGCCTCCTGGGCCGGTCTCGTCGTCGCTTTCTGTGTGTTCCGAGGGCGGCATTTTGCGGTGTGTGTGTGTGTGTGTGTAAGTGTGTGTTTGGCTGTTGTGGTGGAGGTTTCGAGTGAGTGAGTGAGCCGCTGTGTGGCTTCAATGCTTGACTGAAAAACTTTGCTCGGGTTGATGACTGCCGTTTGCAAGAGATATATGAGACTTTGAAAAAAATTCTATAGGGGTATCAATGAAAATAAATCTATCTACTCTTTCTCCCAATCTTCCAAGCAAGAAATAAGTTTTCAATGATCAAGACGGAAGGTTCTCAGATCTAGTGAGGTTGATATGGCCGATATCAGAAATTGCCAAGATAGACCGACTCGCCGTCATGTGACCAATTCACCACCTCCATCATGAGCTAGATATGAAGTCCTCACCAACACAACAACACTGCCTAAAAGTGAAATGTGCCCATGGTATCAGCACCGAAGACCAACTATGATGGGTCAAAATATTTAATGCTATGCTATGCTATCCCAACACCGACGCTCAAGAATGCAACAAAAGACATTCCACCGCCACCATGTAGATGCAACTGTAGGAGCTGCTCAATGAGTGCTCGAGATCATGCCTGCTTCAGTCTCGGACATTAAAATCCGAACCCAAAGTGAGCCCGTCCCCAAGTTCCCTCCCCTACCCAAACCTCGCCCTAGCCAGCTCCTTCAGCCCCCTGAGCTTCTCCTCCTCCCGCTCCCTCCACTCCCTAAGCTTCTCGAGCCTCTCCTCCTCGCGCGCCCGCGCCTCCGCCTCCCGCCGCAGCTCCCGCTCCGTCTTCTTCCGCTGCGTCGCCGCCTTGGCCCTCCTCAGGTCCGCGATCGAGTCCCCGCCACCCATGAGGTCCCCATCGCCGACCTCCTCCACCGCGGCGTCCCCGCGCGCCTCGCGGAACCCCCGCATTTTCTCGTTCACGGCCGCCTTCTTCTCCAGCTTGCGCTCGCGCGTCCCCGGCTCCGCCCGCGGCGCGAGCTCCTCCAGCCGCTCCTTTTGCCGCGCCCGGTCCGCCCTGCGCGCCCGCCGCAGCTCGCCCGCCCGCTCCTCACGCTCCTCCGCGGCCGCCTCACGCTGCAGGGCCAGGTCCGACAGTGTCGGGATCCCCGGGCCCTTGCGGGTGCCGCCCGAGGTCGCGCCCTCCTCCTCCTCCTCCTGGCCCGGCGGCGGCGGCGGGGGGCCGTAGTCCGAGTCGTCCTCTTCGCCGTTCAAACCTCCGCGCCTGCTGTCCTTTGGCAGCGATGAGGCGCGTGCGCCATCCGAGGGAGTTGAGTTGTCCCGCCCCCGCTGCTGTTCGCCTGCGCCATCGTCCTCTTGCCGCCACGCAGCACTCGTCCTCGCATGAGGCGGAGGAGGAGGAGGGCCCGCCTCGCGCGTGATGCGCTCGAACATCTCCGGGTCGTACCAGCCCTCGGCGAGCTCGCCGCGGTTCCACTTGTTGGCGAAGCTCTTCCAGCGGCCCCGCGCCTGCTGCGGGTCGAGCTCGTAGAAGTCCAGGCTCTTCTGCACGTCTAGGTAGTACGCGAACAGGGGCGTGAAGGCGTCGAGGTCGTGCCTGTACGACAGGGGTCGCGCGTCGAAGGGCAGTTCGGCGGGTGTTTCTCGTGTGGCGGCGGCGGCGGCGGCGGTTTGCTTCTTTCGGTGGTGGTGGCCGTGGGAGCGGTCGTGCCTGTGATGGTGTTCGCCTGGGAGGGGGGATTTGGAGGATTTGCCGGCTGCATCTCGTGAGCGGCGTCTGTGTCGGTGTCGCCTGTGTCGGTCATGGTGGCTCTGGCCAGAGTGGCGTTCTGGCGTCCTCTCTCGGTAGAAGTCTTCTGCAGCTGGTCGTCTCCTCGGCGATCTCGACCTCGACCTCGACCTCCTCCAGCCCCCATGGCTTTCTGGTTCCTGCTCGTCGTAGGCCCCTCTTTTCGAGCCGTCAAGGAAAGCTCTTGGGTCTTCACCCAGCTCGTCTCTGCTGTCGCGGGGCATCTTCTAAGGGGCTGCTGGGCCTGGCCTCGGTGGGCCACGTCAGACAGTGTCGCAGCGGGTCGGTGGGCTACCTTGTCTGTTTCCAGCTGGTGCTGCTGTCAGAATAGTCCGGTATATGCAGCCGTGTGAGATGGCTTGCTGCAAACAGGAATTCGAAGAGGGTGAGGCAGAGCGGTGGTTGTTTGACAGATGTTTCGAGGCGAGTTGTTGAGGTTGAAGACGAGAGACCAAAGGCGCTAATAAGTAATTTGGGGCGGAACAGTTGCTGGGTTCGCTTGGTTATCGATAGAGCTCAGGTCCCCTGCAGAAGATGACCATCGCGCGGGACTGACCCCTGTCCTTGCAGGCTAACAGGGTTGACAGCGCTGATCGCCATGGGCCTTGGGGGCCTCATCAGTGCTCCCGTCAGTGTCACACAAGTCCCTGGCAAAGCACAAAATAGGCGGAAACAGAGCAAAAGATGCTTTAGCAACTGCGACTCTCGTGTTGAAAGACCGCCCCAGCGGTGGAATTTGATTGACATAATTAAGTATATAGGACTAATATGTCGCTACTGAAAATATATCACCCCCAGGATTTTCGACGCACAGGCACGCCGCTGTGCTAGCCCATTCTAAACCTCCTTTAATATGGTATCATCCCGTGACCCTCATCCAGCCTACCACCCCTAACGCCCTTGTCACGTCGACGACGTGGGAACCCAGCCGCCCTCCGTGCGCCCCTCCCTCAGAACCCGTTCGAGTCCTTCATGTCTTGCGCCGCGGTCGCCCCCTTGACATACTCGCTCAGACGGATGTCGTTGCTCTCGCCGCCGTGCCCGTGCATCGCCGCGCGGTTGTTGCCGGGTGAGTACGGCGGCAGCTGGTTGTGGTCGGCGTTGGCGGCCGCCTGAGGGCTGTACCGCGGGCCGTCTGCGATCATGGCCAGGTTGGCGCTCACGTCCGTCGCGGACAGTATGAAGCCGCGGTCGTGCGGCAGTGCTGCAGTGGAGACGGGGGAGACCGGTGTGATCGGGGAGACCGGCTCCGTGGGGTGCGGCGTGCGGTACGAGGATGACGATGAGGGCCCCGGCATCGAGTCCGCGTATCTGATCTGTGGGCGCGCGGGTCTCACCGATGATGAGGCTGTTGTGTCGTGCGTTGATCGTGACGTCGGGGTGTGGTGGGGGTTGGGATGGGTACTGGCCGCTCCAAAATCTCGATTGCCTTGGGGCAGCACTGGTGTCGTGCTGTTCGTTGGTGTCGCAGCTGAAGCCTCCTGGTCCTGGATCTTGTGCTCCAGATTGATCATCTCCTCACGCTCCCGGAGCAGCTCGTCGACCTTCTCCTTAGGAATCATCTTCAACTCGCAGACACGAAGGACCGACAGTATGATCGCGATGAGATAGCTTAGGCTATACATGGTGTCAGTGATGGGCGTGACGAAGACCATAACCTATTGTCAAGGTAAACCCACATGATAGCGACGGCGATAAAGTAGAAGGCGCGCTCCATGCCGCAGTACTGATCGAGCGCGCCCTTGACGTGGTCCTGCCCGTTGCTGAAACCTGTCTCGTTGAATCCCTTCAACCAAGAAGGAGCTTGGCCGTCTTCCGAGCTCACTGAGGCTACAGGGTCGTTGTCAGTGTGAGATGCATGAACCCAGTCAGGTTTTTGGGTAGACATACTACCATCATCTGTTGTCAGTCCACCGCAGTTGGACGGGACTCCTGTGTAGGCAAGTATGGAGATGATGGCCACGTCGATAAAGCAGAACATGATATCAAAGCATATGCTACCAATCACCCATGCTGGTCGTCGGGAGTGCCCATGGCTATGCATCACCAGCAGAGATAGTAATGTGTAAAAGAAAACGAGGGCAACCTATGACCTTGGTCAGACATGAACAGAACTTAATCTTCAGAGGCTGTGGTAAAAGAGTAAAGTGAATGCGGTCAGTGCAGACAGTCGACTGAATGACTGCCCAGACGGTATGAATAGGGTCACTTGAGCGCCTTGATATGTCCCTTCACATGAGGTGCCCGCATGAAAAGGGCAGGCTCCACAAAATGCCATTGTACATGCGAGGCCTTTGCGAATGCTATGTGACGACCGGTGGAAGGACATGTTCAAGAGTGGTGATTAAAACCCGGTGGGAATAACATACTAGTGTCTGAAGAGTAATCATTGTCTGCGCCAAGTCTACGTTCTTAGAGAAGATATAGTAGAGCAGCCAGCCGTTCAGTGCGCCCGGGATGAACGAGGCCAAAAGCTGCACCAGGCGCACCGAGACTATCCATCGCGTGAGCCCCCAGCCCATCGTTAAGATTTATCGTCTACGAAGCCAAGGAACACGGACTGGCCTGATGGGCAGCACGGGAGGACGGAGGGAAATAATCCAGGTAGGGACCGAAGGCACCGAGGACTGGAGGGACAATTAAGGTATAAACAGACGGGGAATGGGGGTTAAACGGAAGGAAAGGGGAGTAAGTGCATGCCGGCTTGAGATGAAGGGGGGATTTTGACGGATTCGATCCTCGCAAACAGACTAGCACATGCGGTGCTACGGGATGGCTAGCTGGAGGAGCTCGAGTAAGGTGATATGTATGTAAGAGGCGATCCCGGGGCTGTGTGCTGTTGTGCTCCTCCTAGCCACAAAAGGACTGGGGCCGGGCAAGCAAAAAAAAAAAAAAAACAAATGCAGCAAGCAGCCATCGGGCCAAGGCTGGTCCTGCAGGCGGGTGGATGTAAGAGCGTATCTTTGGTAGAGCTGAAGCCAGCCCCTACCGCGATAGACCACAACTTTGTGTGTCTAGTCTAGTCTACAGTGCCGCCCTCGTGCATTGCAGCTCGACGGGTGCTGCTTATTGGGTGCAGCTGCATGCAGACCGAGGCTCCGGCGCGAGGGAGCGCCTCTCGGGTTGAGAGTCGCGTTCGGGGGCCGTACGATGCAGCTGTGGCATGTGGTCCCACGCCGTGGTTGGACAGGACCAAAGTCTGTGCGCCAGTCATGATTTGGGGGTTGTCCGGGCTCGAAGGTTTTGAAGGCAGGCTCCGTGGCTCGACGCCGTGAGCTGGTTTGAGTGTGCTAGCCTTTTGCTCGTGATGGCATTCTGGGCTGGAGAGACCCTGTTTCAAGCTGCGAGGTTTGTTGTCGTGGTGCCAAGTGCGGGTCGGTCAAGAACCAGATGGGGCACGAGTGGTCTTGGCTGGTTAGTTCACGGACCCAACAAGTAAACAGCCCCCAGGCTCAAAATAGAGACGGGGCTGGCAGTGCAAGAATGCAATGGGGTTGGTTTGGTGCACATCTGGCTATCCGCAGCGTCAGTCGTGAATGGCGGAGATAGAGAAAGTTGGTCTGCCCGCGCCCGTTTCCTTGGCCGGGTTTCACGTGAAGCCCGCCTTCGAACAGCATCTCGCAAAAGGCCGGCCAGCGGGTCCTTGTCTTGGCGTCTATCTCCGCAAGGAAGAGGAACGACATCAGCAAACGGGCAGGGCGAAGGGGTCTCTACCCTGGTTTCCCGACAGAGCATCGGGCGTTACTTATATCTAGGCCTGACTGGTGCCACGACGGACAAGACGGGCGGGTCGAAGGTTTGACAGTACCGTCGTTGGAGTCGGAAGATGACAGCATCGCATCACATCAGCCACGGCATGACTGCCTCAACCATCAAGACTGCAGGTGCTTCGGCAGGATGGTCAGACATAGGGACGCGTCACCGGCAGCCACGGAAGGCCTAGCTGCAGTAGCGGGGGGGACAGGGCAAATAAGGTTGTCATCCCTAGTGGGGGTCGAAGTGTGTTAATAAAGTGGTACAGCCCAGCCTTGGGATAATAAGACAGATGCAGGTAGACTAGTCAACGAACAAGTTTACTAATAAGTGTAGCTTGCAGTGGAGGAGTTCAGTAGGGGGAATCAAGTCCCCGCGCCCGGTGACCTGGGTTGGGGTTGATGTTGGTGATGGGGTGCGGGGGGAACAGAGGGGGCCCCCCGTCACCGGATCTCCATCGACGGTGGCTTAGACGGTGGATGTCTGCCGTGATTGGCCCACCTGAGGTTCATGGCTTGACGGCACAGGCAGCAGCGTTTCTGACACGAGCGAGCGAGCGAGGGAGCGAGCAAAACGCATTGAGGGGGGAACCACGAAGAAGGCATTCGTGACTACGACCTTTGACTAGGAGACTAGATCGGATCACTGAACACACTGAGGCTGAAGCTGGACCGGACCGGACTTGATTTGGACATCAGGACAGCTTGGTCTTTTTGACTTTCGATGTTCGATTGCATCCATTCGACACCTGATTCCCATCAGTCAGGCAGTCGATTATTGGTGGTCGAGTCCCTTTCCCTCGCTGCAACGACATTGTTGCCTGCATCGCATCGCATTGCATCGCATAGCATCACGTCTTTCGATGAACGTCGTCTGCTGCGGTATCCGCTGCTGCTGACCGGCAGACGGGCCATCTATCTCGCCCCCCTCACCCAAGGCCGCCGGCGGAAGACCAGAACTCCGTCGCATCCGGCCCGTCGTCACAGTGAGGCCAGCCCGCCTCCTTGCCCCGACTGGCCTTCTCCTCCCACCTTGACTTCCGCCTGTTCTCCCGGGACCCACCGTCCACGAACTATCGCCCCAAGGTATACGCAATTGAGTTGTGAAATACCATAGTCTGCCATGGATGAGAAGCCGCTGCCGCCGGCCAGGAGGTTCAATGCTGTTGGCTTCTGCCTGGCCGCCATCCGCATCTGGCAGTGGTCCTCGTCCTTTTTCGTCTACGCCTCCTTCAGTCTTTTGTACAATCACATCCAGAAGAATCGGCTTGGCGAGAATGACCGCATGAAGGGGATTCAGGTGCTGGTATGCCTCATGTTTCCTTGTCCACAATTGCTGCCTCTGTGATGATCGTATTTGCTCAACATGCTCTACCCTGCAGGGCCTCGTGACACTCGCCCACTCAACAGCTGTCGTGTGCTGTGTCCACGTCTTCAAGACCCTGGGTCTTCGAACATGGCGAATCTTTGCCATCATGTCAGTGCCCGCTGACCTGACCATCATGGGTATCAACCTGGCCAAGATCACCATCCTGAGCTACTCAGGCCTCCCAGCCGACTGCCATGGTCTGACCAGAGACAACTGTGAGTACCCCTCTGCTCTGCTCTGAACTGTGAGACATTTCACAGATCGCAACTGACAAGTCTTGCAGACGATGGCAATGACCTTGTCCGTCAACCAGCTGACGGTTTCACAACCATCCGCTTCGGATCATCGACCCAGGAGGTCTCGGGTGAGCTCGATGGACTTTGCACCTTTCCTCGGACTGTCTTTGGCCTCTCCGCGGTTGCAATGTAAGAGAAGCCCTGATTTGACAATACCCCAGTCTGTTTATATCTGACACTTCAATAGCTTTTCCTACACCTTCACCATCCTGCTCTCAGTGTTGTACCTACAGCAACACGGACCCACTCCCATAGACAATGAAAAGCTCGGCCACGCTCCCGAGCACATCGAAGACGGATCCGCTTCAGATAGGCGTCCTGCTTCGATACTCTCACGCCGACCTTCCTCACTGTCAAGCAGCAGCCATTACAACCCATCGAGGTCCCCATCGCCAGGATCTATCCGATCCGCCGCGCCGTCCTACCACAGTAGAGCACCGCACCGACAGTCTGAATGGGTACAAGTGTCCCTGGAAGACAACACACCCAACAACAGCAGCACCGGCTCAAGCTCGCGGGCCCAGTCCGTGGCCACATCCGCGCAAGGCAGCCGCTGTTCCTCATGGGATGTGACCACCTTGGCTAGCAACAGCGACGCCGACTCCATCCGCTCGGGCATTTCGCTCCCGGATACCGACTCCGTCGTCTCGGGGGGCTCACTGCCGCCTGCCCCACTCCCCGGCTCCTCTACCGAGGCTCCCAGGAGGTGGTCCACCTCGACGAGCTCGTCGTTCAACGCGAACGCCTTCATCGTGACGGATGGGTTCCGTCCGGGCGACCACCAGAATCACCCTCCAGAGTATTCCAGCAGGCCTGGAAGCCTCTACCATGAGACGGTGAAGTATGACGCTGGGCTGGGGCTGCCCAACGGGCCGGTGCCTTGAGGAAGGACACGTCGGCCAGCGAAAAAAATCAAAGTTAAATGTCCCATGGACCCTTCGCAAAGACGCATGTGCAGGGTACGGAGTTGGACTACCGGCATATACGCAACATGAACGCGATGGGCAATCTTGCGAGGGGACAGCAACAGCTTTCTCGGCCACTCATCAGAGGTGAAGTCACGGGGCCTTCGCCTGGAGATCAGCGGCGAGGATGCTCGTCAAAGTGCGAGGCCACGATGAGAAACGATCTTTCACGCATATATGAGGTGCCACTGTACGTCAACGGGAACGAATATGACGGCGCAAGCATGAGCAGACCGAGACGTAATGTGTAATGATATCGATGGGGCCTCGCACTCGCCATGCAAATACGCGTCCCGTCTGGCAAGGGCATGACTGGGTAGAACAGGAAATGAGAGCATACGTCTCGCCCGGATGGGAACTACAGCTCAGAGTTGTAGATAAATTCCAGCACCACCGCGATTTTGCTTTCGGCCGATGTTCGTCTTGCAACCCTTGTCTTTCCTCGCCATCGCGCAAGTACCGGCTGCTTGGTAGCATTTCCGGCCCGGGTTTGTAGGCTTTCGTCCCACGTGAGGATCAAGGTGAATTCCCTATTAGAGTGTGTCAGGATATGTATGTAACCTCCAAGAATACTGTAGGATAACCTCCATAGGATAATCTCCTGTAGGATAATATCCTATAGGGTGACCTCTCATAGATACCATCTTAGAATGCAGGCCTCTGGTCAGCCTCTCGTAAGTATTTCGAACATTATAAATTTAAAGATAGTGTGATGAACGGTACTAAAGTCATTTGGCATGTCACCCACGTATTCTTAATCACGAAGAAAGTGAAGTTTCAACCAGGTAAGGAGCATGTACGATAAGTATCACTCATTGATGCTATCAGTCCTCTTCATGTTGCAGATAGATCTTCAAGATGTCGAAGACTCCTCCAAGCTATGGTTGAAACACACTCCACGGGTTCAAGGGGGGACAATCTGGATGATGAGACTGATAGATTGGAGATGGAGCTCGTGAAAGGTAAAGGTAAGATTCAGTCCAATCCCATCCTCACACATTAGATCAGCCAGTAACATTTTCTCTGGGCAGAGATTGTATCATCCTACTCCACGGGATACCCGGTGCGGGTAAAACATCTACAGCCGGTAAGTCAAGCTAAAAGCGGATCTGTTACAATCCTGGGCTAAGATATTTGAGAATTTGTTGCTTCATATACAACTAGAATGCGTCCCCTGTATTCCATCACACGTGGTAGGTTGCCATCCTGGGCCAAATCACTAGTGGTCTCAACCCACCGCGACCAGCATGTCTGGTATTGTTCCGGATACCTGCCGGGGAAATTAGTGCTGACGAGGCGCATATCCCGAGCAGGAACAGATGTGGAATTACTAAGTATATACAATATGTTCGTGAACTCAAATCCCCATAAGATGCGATCTCGCTGTCGCGGCTGCATAGCTCGGCGGGCGGTCCTCCAAGGCGCTGCCCCAGGTCGTCGACTCATTCGTCCCAAGGCTCAGCTCGACCGTCCACCCCTCCGTGAAGACCTGGTGACCTATCCAGCTGCGCGTCCACGGCTGGCCGTTGACGGTGACGTTCTGGATATAGATGCTCTTGTACGCTGGGTCCCACCCGTCCACAACCCTCACCGTGGCCGTGTTCCCCGTGACCGGGTGTGTCAGGCTCACCTCACGGAAGAAGGGCGCCGAGATCAGGTAGACATCCTGTCCGGCGACGGGGAACAGACCGAGCATGCTGAAGAAGAGGAAGCTGCCCATGGCGCCCGAGTCGTCGTTGCCGGGCAGCCCGTCCGGCGTCGCGTTGAAGGAGCCCGGTATGTACCCGTGGATGCGCGCCGTCGACAGGCCCGGGCGGCCCGCGTAGTGGTACAACCACACGGTGGAAAACACCGGCTCGTTGGAGATGTCTGCGAGCGCGGAGCCGTGGAAGTAGCTCAGGCGCGCCACGAAG
This sequence comes from Diaporthe ilicicola, assembly GCA_023242295.1. NCBI lineage: Eukaryota > Fungi > Ascomycota > Sordariomycetes > Diaporthales > Diaporthaceae > Diaporthe > Diaporthe ilicicola. The sequence goes on along the minus strand of JALPVH010000160.1, from coordinate 69,087 downwards.
GCGTCGTCGCCGCCCATGAGCGAGATCAGCGCGGCCGTGTCGTGCGCGACCAGGAACTGGTACTGCCAGATGCTTGCTTCGAACGTCTCAGAAGGGTTGGTCGTCAGCGAGCAGAAGCCCGCGAGCGTGGAGCAGGCGATTGGGTCCTGGAAACCCCAGGTGCCGTTCAAGTACTTTGGCTGGAAGAACCCGGTGAAGCCCGTGTCGTTGCCGTTGATCAGGGACGTCTGGTCCTCGCGCCACAGGGCCTGCCAGTTGCCGCTGCGCGCGAGGTACTTGTCGTGCAGGTCCTGTCTCCCCAGCCCCGCCGCCAGCGTGGCGAGGTTGAAGTCGTTGTACGAGTACTCGAGCGTGCGCGAGATGCTGCGCGAGTTGGTGCCGAAGCCGGCCGGGTCGAAGTCGAGGTAGGGGATGTAGCCGAGTGCCTTCCAGCTGGCGAGGCCGCCGCGGCCGTGCTTGGACCACTCGAGCGGCTCGTTCTCGGCGTCGTTGGTGACGGCCTCGAGGGCAAGATCCCAGTCTATCGAGGAGGAGAGGTTCTTGACGTACGCGTCGGCCAGCACGACGTCGGCGTTGGACCCGCCCTGCGTCCAGCCGTTGCACAGCGACATGTGGCAGTCGGGCAGCCAGCCCTCGTGCTGGTAGATGTCGAGCAGCGAGTTGACCATCTGCGCCTGGGCGGCTGGGTCGACGATGGTCAGTAGCGGGTGCTGCACGCGGAACGCGTCCCATATGCAGTAGTACGAGTCAAAGTACGGGATGCCGCTGTCCCAGTGTGGATTCTCGCCCGTGTAGTTCTGCGGCGACATCATGGCCCGGTATATCCCGCTGAAGAAGCTGGTCTGGAGGCCCTGGTCTGCGCCGCCTGCATCTATTGAGACTGGGCTCAGCTTCTGCCTCCACGAGTCCTGCGCCGTGCTGACGAGCGCGTCGAAGTCTTCTGTCGGGTTTGGGATCTCTGCCTCGGCGGTGCCGCAGGCCTGTTCTGAGCTGATGAAGCTTATGCCCATCCTAGCCGTGAGGGTGTTGTTTGCCAGTCCTGAGAACCTCGCAAAGCCTCCAGCCTCCAGATAGAACAGATTGAAACCCCGGGTCACAAATAGCTCCTTCGGCTCCGTCCCTGCCCGGTTGTTCACCCACACGCCATTCTCGTACATGTCAGCCCCGAAGAAGTCAACGCAGAAGTGCATCACGTATGACCCGGCCCCAAAGGACGGCAAGAATGTCCCATTGCCAGACATGCGGCCAGTCTCGGCGTCAACACTGATGGAAGCATTCTGGCGACTCTGCCAGAGGTCCGTCAAGTCCAACAAGACCAACGGGTGCGAGGCATTCGCACCACCCTCTCCCAGCGCCGCCGAGAAGTCAAACCGGTACAGCGCCGTCCGCTCGGCGACCGTCATCTCGGCCTTGACGCCCGACTGCAGCTGCACGCTGAAGTGGCCGGGGCGCGCGACCACGCTGTCGGCCACGTACGGCCGCTTCCTGTCGCCGATGCGGAAGCCGCAGCTGTTGACGTCGCCGTCGTCCGGGCACACCTGCGGGAACAGCGGGAAGTTGCCCAGGCTGGGGTTCCCGCCCGTGCCCGAGTCGTGCACCGAGCTGAAGCCCGTCACGTTGCTCCCGTCCGTCGCGAAGCCGCCCGTGTTCTGGCCGTCGACGTCGGCTACCGCCTTGGCGAGGCCGTAGGGGAGCGAGGCGCCCGCGAAGACATTGCCGCCGTTTGTGGAGCCTATGAGGGGATCGACGAAGGCGAGGGGGTCCGAGGTGGTGTTTGTGGTATTTTGTGCTAGGGATTGGAGGGCGAAGGTGGCAATGGTAGTGATTAGGAGGCAGGCCATGCTCAATGAATGTATGCACCTAGGTTGTTGGCAAGCAAATGACGGTACGACTGATCATAGGCCGAACGAGTGACCGTTTTTCAAGCTCGAAGCACATGTAACCAACAAAAGAGTGCTCACGAGTGTATAATAATGTAGACCAGTGACGGTGCTTTTCTTCCGTCCCATGTCTCCGCATTCACACTATTCCCTCCTCAAGGTTACGTCGACGAATAGCGATAGCCCGTACCCCGCGTGGGACGCGAAATTGGCAGGTGGTTTGGCGTTCCCAGATACGCGAGAGTTAGATGAGCTGCAGATCCTTGGACCGGGGTCATCATATTTGTCGTTCCGCACCCAGGCAACTCAATCTCATAAGGACTGCATAGTCTACTGTTATCTCCATCTCCTTTATCTGCTCCGAAAACTGCAGCATATCCACGTAAACTATGTATGTACCAAGTATTTCAACCCCCTTTGGACCCCGCCCTTTTTCATCTCTGGCCTTTACGGCTGAGGTAGAGTTGCTGACTGCATAGAACATGTATTATCCACTGCCGGTGAGTTTTTCGCTGGCTGAGATGTCTCTTTAGTGGCGCATGCTGAAGTAATTAGACACACTGCTTGGATGGCTCAAGCCCCCCCATCTCTATTGATAGAGATGACTGCCAGTGTTAAATCACTGAATGAAGAGAACGGCATAGAGTAAGTGCATATGCAGACCTAATCAACAATGAACACGTAATTTTAAGCCTGGGCAGTGTTATCTTGTTATTAAACATGCGATTTTCAGCACGAGGCCCCATAACAACTGCTGTTGAACCTTCAGGGTGTGCTAATGCACGTGCTATGTAACAGCAGCCAGACTTGGCACCACGCCCACTAATACACGTTTGGTTTCTGCTGGTCCCGGCTCGAGTGCATCGAGCGTTGGTTTTCTTAAGATGATTCGCATTGTTTCCGTTCTAGGTCGGGGACAATCTCCCACGACGTGGATCACAACCGAATGCGAGCGTTCGCTCGGACCCCTGCTGGCGGCGTCTGCCGGCGTGCTGGGAATTATTACAAGGCTGACGAATTTGACTTGAGCCCTCTACAAGATTGGCTCCTGGGGCTGCTCCGAGCGGACAGAGAAAGTTATGGCGCCGCGGGAGCTACGTCGACAGGTGCCGTCGAGCATGCCGACGTCCAAGAAGACCTCCCTCTTCCTCCCGGGCCTTTGTTGCAAGACATCCAGGCCGTGATGGATGGACGTGTCTTCTTCTTGACGGCGCATGGATCAATGGGCCTTGGGCCGGCATCGTTGGAGGACGGTGATACAATTCACGTTTTCCCAAGCAGCCGAACACACTTCGTTCTCCGTGGAGCGACCATTCACATGAAGATGCCGGCTTCGCATGGGGTTCCATACTGGATGGAGACCCTAGAGGGTCGTTGTTATGATCTCATCGGGGAATGCTACTTGCATACTAACAACCATGGAAGAAAACAATTGTAGGCGGTCAGGAAATGAGAGTGGAAGGCTCTCTACCTTTTGAATTGCTCGGGATGGGCTATTTGAAGGGCGCGATACCAAGGAGCTTTGTCACGAAGAGCAATTAAATCAGTCAATAACACAAAGAATCTCAAATGAAGTTGTATTTGGAATGATTCTGATCACTGGCTTGCATCTAGCAGTTGTTGGCAATCTGTGGTCCCATCTTAGCCGCGCGAACCCTTACACGCTGTCATTCCAAGGTTCTTCTTTGATACATTGACTCCTCACCAGTACGCTACGAGAGTTCTCCGCCATCTGAGTTGTCTTCGACGCCGGTTTGAGAGGCTTAAAACCCGTCGTCATCTGGTTCGCGTTTCTTCAGGCCCTCCAAGTACTCCTTCTTGTGTCCAAAAAGCGCATTGGCAGACTCATCTTCATTTTCGAAGCGTCTAGTCGGGAGTCTGTCACGCTCTTCAGACCGGTCGTAGCGGTAGGGTCTGCGATCACAAATAATTGGCTTGAGCATATCAGGAAGCGGGTGGGAGTTGTTTTGCGTGTTCCCTCCATAAGTATGTCCCTTGCGTTGAGGTGTCGGCGGGCCCTCCTTTCTCGTGACTTCGGCCTCGTCTGCTGCACTGGGCTTCTGGGCTTCCTTGGCGAGGCGCTCGGCAATGGCGTTTGACTTAGTGATGGCCTTTTCGATTCCTTTGGCTCCTTGCTCGAGCATTTCTTCAAGGCGCTTTGCGTCATCTTCCTGAGTGTTGTTGTCTGTCATGGTCTTTGATGGCGTAGGTTGACTACCAGGCAAGGAATTGATTGTGTTCGCAGTTTTCCGGTTGAGCAGGTTGGTGGGAGAGATTGATTTTGCGGCTTTTCTCTGAGCAATAAACCAGTAAGTGACGTTTGTGGCTCCCGATTCTGAGCCGCTTTGACTTGCCGTGCGTGGATCAAAGAAGCTCGAAACAAAGCTGTGACCTTGTATCGTCGGCTGCGTCAAAAGTGCAGGCCGGATGGGGATCTTATAGCTAAGTCACTTGTTTGTCCAATGATTCGTTTGTCCACTCACCCATGTTTCCAGTTTCCAGTGCTTGCTATGCAAAGAAGCGTGACTGACCTTGTACATCTCACTTCGCAAAGATCACATCACGAAGCAGTGAATGTTTGCTGTACGGACATTTTATTGGAACATTAAATAATAGGGAGGCTGTGGACCTTTCGTTCAATGTCATTGCTGCGTCCTCGTAGCCACAAAGTCCACCAAGTCAAAGAAGCTCTTCTTGAACCTCCTCTCCTGCGTCGTCCTGTTGACGGTCTGGACCCCAAATTGCTGGGCATAATCGCCAAACTCCCAGTTGTCCATGAAGCTCCACGCGAACGCCCCAGCCACGTTGACGCCGTCCTCCCAGATGGCCTTGAGCACCTCGCTCAAGTAGCTCACGTAGTAGCTGCTGCGGACCGAGTCGAAGAGCTGGTCGGACAGGTCCTCCTTGGTGGACTCGCCAAACTCGGGGAAGCCGAACTCGGTGATGACAACCGGGTAATGGAACGTGTTCCAGAGCCAGCTGAGGTAGGTCCGAAGGTACTTGGGCGTGATGTACACGTAGGATTGGGAGCGGTAGCCGATGTTCCAGCCCGTCGTGGTCAGGGTCGACTGGTTGACGCAGAGGGGGTACAGCGGGTCCGAGCTGTTCCCAGCGCATGCTTCTATGCCGTAGCTGGGCGGCGAGACGACCGTCGCCGTGTACGGATCGATCCCGACGAAGTCGGCTGTGCCGTTGATGTATTTCAGGTCGTCTTCCGTGAGCGGCACGTAGTCTGTAACAGTCATCTTGAAGGCTTCGGGGTAGTCCAGGCCCAGGAAGATGGGGTTGCCATACGTCGAGATCTGCAAGTCGTTGAAGTGGTAGGCTGCATCCACATCATCCTGGTTGAGAGGGTCACGAGGCACGCCGAAGTTGTTGTTGAACTTGAGCGATATCCGGCCGGTGCCGTTGAGCTCTTCACGGTAGAAGTGAGCTAGGCGCGCGTGTGACTTTATTACAGTGTCGAAGCTCTTGCCGTTTCTGCTGGCCAAGAACGGTTCGTTGTACGTGAACCAAACCGGGACCCGATCGGCGAAGTGTGTCATGACCACTTTGCCATAGTGGACGAATGCATCCTCAAATGTCGAGTTGTCGTAGCCCCCAAGGGCGCCAAGGCTGCCTACTGAGCCGGTAGTTGCAGACGGATCCTCAACAAAGACGAGCGGGGTGTCGAAGTGAATCAAGGTCACCAGTGGTTGCATGCCCTTCTCAAGAACGAAATTGATAAGATCATCATAGTGGTCGAGGCCTTGCTTGTTGACGGGAGTGCCCTCGACGGCGAACGGCATGATACGAGCCCAAGGGATAGAGAAAGAATAGTATTGCATCCCCATTGAGGCCAGACGCTCAATATCTTGCTTGTAAAGGTAGTAGTTTTCGTTGGTCACATAGTCGGGCGTGGTCGATGATATCAATTCCATGACCGCTGGGCCTCGACCCTCATCGGCGATGGCTCCCTCGATCTGGGAAGCAGAGCCTGCGACCCCAAGCATGAAGCCCTTGGGAAAGAAGTAACAGTCCTGGGGTTTCAGATAGTCTGGAGGCGGGAGAATCAACTCGCTCGTTGGCACCGGAGTTGGCGAGACCGTGGTTGAGTAAATCCCCCTTGTGGTGAAATTCGCCAGTGAAGCACGCGCCCACAAGGCAGACCATGCCGCCTGACCATAGGGATCTGCAGTGTCTGTAGGGGAGGCAGTGGCATCGGGGTACCAATTACCCCATGTTGTCGTGGACAGGTTGGGCAACAGATGGCTGAGAGATTCGTAGGGCGGAGCATACGTGGCGGTCGTTGCCGATGGCGTGAGGGAGGTGGCCGTCCTCACTGTTTCTGTCTGAGTGAAGGAGAAGGCAGAAAACGCGTATTTTGGGCTCACCGTTGCGTACGCGAGACCAGAAGCCGGTGTCGAGCTGCATTGGGGACGCGGGTCACTTCCGTTGGCTGGGACATAAACTTGCTGCGCCACCGCGCCACCTACAACGCCTAGGAGGAGGAGGGTTGCCATTGCTGCTGAGACGACCACGAAGGTCGAAATCAAAGTCGTGCTAGCCCAAGGAATACATAAGACCTGAGACGACGCGATCGAGAAAGCTTTCTGAAAAGGTTGTTGTCACTTTATACCCCCGGACGCTGCGCGTTTGCATGCCCGTTGCTTACATCGAGCTCTTTCTAGTTCGTGCTCCGATTTCATGTAATCTCCGTATGCCGTTTTAGGGACTCGACGTCTTAGGCCCACTTAGGACATCTTTATCCAAGGATATCAAGACCATGGACTAGCCCATGATGACCCGACTGTGGACATCCCCGCGTATCTGACGGCTCTTCCTCGGGCAATTCGGGCGAGATGGCCTTCTTTTAGACTAGGCGTCTTTGACCATACGGCCCGGCACTTAGAATGACTTCCTGTGCGGTTGTACAGCGGAGGATATCGTGGAGAAGCCGCCATTTTGTGAGGGGGAAGCCTTGGCATCGTGTGAATAAACACCGCCTCGGTGTGACCTCAATGTTGTAATCAGCAAAGGCAGCTTCTGCTGTGCCCACCATCCAACCACAGCCGTACGATGGGCTTAGGAAGATGCTCCTCGGTCCGGCACGGAAGAGGCAATGCATGAACACTGCAGCATCTGGAGGAAAATCGACAAGGGACGGAGTGCAATAATAGGAGCGCGTTTGGGGTAGCATCACTTCCCCAGGTCACCCCACAATTACCCCACGAACTGCGTGATAGATACATTTGCGGGGCGGTCATGTGGTCGGGAAGGGTTTACGCTCCGCAATGTGCACCGTAGGCCCCAGGATTGCATCCATTCCCGCAGGCCAGGCTGGGCCGGGCCTGAAAAGTCGAGGCGGGGTGATCATTCTTCTCATGTGCGTACAAGACTGTATAAGAGGTCTTTCATGCCCCTGGAGGTTGAGCAAATACTTCCAGCCTGAGCAAAAGCTATTTCATCCAAGACAATCTGCAACGCGACGGAGAATCCGTAAACTTGTGGTCGACCAGAGGAATTTTCCGAGCGCCGCCAAAGCGGCTTCCAAAATCAGCTTGAAGAATTGACCAGAGCTGAGTCTGTGAATCTGACCTCCCGCCTGTGATATAGGTTAGGGTCAGAGCTGATGAGGGCCTTATCAGTAAACTTCCTAAGCCGGAAATGTTTTAGGGTAGGGAGCTGGGGCTCGCGGGGAACTAATACCTAAGAGCTTGAATTCTTCAAGCCATACTTCAACGAACAAATCGAACATCAAAAGTTTGCTGGCCACATGTGCACATACTTGGACGGCCAGGAACAGCACTACTTGATTGGCTAGCAATTTGAGACATCACGAACTGCAAGGCAGCTGTCACGGTACGTATATAAGTGATAGCTACGGTAATGCTCTCGGCATTACAACGTCCTTCTTTTGGTGTTATAGCGCAATAGGCTATCTCGTTCTGTAACAGCAGCAGAGTCTTTCAATAGTGAGTGAGTAATGGGATTTTGATGTTTTGACAACAACGACGGTGTAGAATATGAAATCGCTTCATAGACTTGACTTTGACAAAATTATATCCCTGCCGGAAGGACTGGGTTGGGAGAAAAGTATAGCCCGCATATTCCAGAGGTTGTCATATAAGTTGATCGTCAGAATTGATACCTAGGTAATTAGGAGGATGAATCACCATGGTTGACTTGTTTTATCTTATTCAATAACCCACGCCATGTCGGTATCCAAGGTACGCCTTGATCCTCGTCTGTTTGTCTCAGATCGTACAGTGTCCTTTGCCTCTCCGCAAATAATTGCTGTTGAGCTCTAGAGAGACCTGTCAGAGCTTATTCTCCGTCTTGCTGCCGCGGAACTTCCTTTGGCCTTCGAGCACAGGAATAAGCTGGTGCGACGTGCAGACCAGCTCCATATTCTCATCGCATATTGTCACGTCAAGTTCCAACCTTCCATCCTGCAGAGTTCTGGCGGCAGTGCGTGTGAATAAAATATATATGAACGTTCCACTCCAAGCCCCCCCCCCCCCGGAACGCTTAAGGAATCAGTGGAGCGTGTTACATATAACCCGAAGCTTGCAAGGGTCGTCGGCATACGTTGCATACGGCGATTATATCGTATAGTTATAACTTAGATTAAGCCCCTTTATAAGCTACAAGTTAATCTGCCTTCCTTATATAACCACCCGCATTAGTAAATCTATATCTACTTAAGCGCCTATATTATTTAGGTATACGCTTTAGCAGGTATAAAGTAAATTAAATTTAAACTAATCTTTAATATATTTACTACAATATCTAGGGAAAGGCCCTTTAAGACCCCCTTTATCTATAAAAACGGAGATTCGCACCCCTAAAATCGGAGGGCGTACTACCTATGCATAAAAATTTACACTTACTACCTAATTAGTATATATACTACCCTATTAGGCTTCAACCTTCTAACCACCGTTAAAAATCCAGCAGATTTTATAGCTTCGTCTAAATTAGCCTTAAGGTCCTTATAAGTATCGTATCTATCCTGGAAAAGTTTAAGGAAGTTAGGAGGGTTAGAAAGTACTGGGCGGCGACGATTTATAGCGGTAATATTAGCGTTCCAATTAAGGCAATTAGCTTGCTACTACGCCTCGAGACCTAAATAGTCTAGGACCCCTAATATTATTAAAATAACGATAATCCAGAGTCTAAGCTATTAGGGTATATTTTTAAAGCCGAATTAATTAATTCTAACGAGAAATTAATATAAAAAATAAAGGGTTGCCGTAGGGTTGTTAAGTAAAGTTGGGTAGCAATAGCGGCGGCGAAGGTAAGTTGCTAGGTTAGTAAAAGCACTACGGGTGGGCGTTAGGCGGTAGTAAATGGCGTGGTCTGATTGGCTGCAGCTGCTTAGTCAGCGGAAATAGGGGTGCGCCCTCCGATTTTAGGGGTGCGAATCTCCGTTTTCTTATCTATAGCTGGCCTTACGTACCTGCCTTTTCGGCAGCCCTTAACTCTATATAACCGTCGGCTAGATACTTTAAGAGGTGATCTTCTCTGGCCCATCGGGATATCAGGATCCAGAATTAACTAATCCGGATAAAGATAATTTCGGTAATTTGTATCCTAGTAAGAATACTCCGCGTGCCACGCCCCTCGCAAGCTCGGGTCACGACAACGCTCCGCTGAATGAATCGCAGCCCCACCTTTGGGAGCCCTCCCTTGAATTCCATGTCTAGTACAACGGTGGAGTCGATGGGGACCGCTCTCATAGCTTCTGCGATGGGGTTTTGAAAAATGTCTGTGCTACCAGGGTTGGCCTCGGCCCACTGTTTTGCCTTGTGCCAACAGTAGTGGGCATCATATAAAACAGCCAGAGTTGGCCCACCCGGCATTTCGGTTGGCCCACCCAGCTCTTTCCTTCCGCCCACCCAGTACTTTGGGTGGGCCAAAAGTTAAAAAAAACTCTATTTTCTAATATCAGTCACAAAGGCAACATAGATGGCGTCCATACGCTCGTCTCCGATGAGTCCGTTCCAGGCGTCACAGATTCGATCTCTAGGGAAGCCGTTCCGAGTATCTAAAATCAATATGCGGCTTGTCAATGGGGTGATCTCGCCCTCTTGCCGCGCTGGGATCCAGTTGTCCTCGGGCATATTGGGCAGAACCCGGTTAAAGTCAGGCTTGGGAGCCGGAGGCGGAAGAATTGTCCACAACGAGGCAGTTGGCACAGTAGGCCCCAGCGGCCTCTCGAAATTGGTCGAGGTAGCAAGGGCGATAGCCTTGATCTGGCCACAGCTGCAGGGACAATGTGCAGATTCAGTATACGTCTGGTTGATTCTGCGCCAGCAGCGTCGGATCGGATGTAAGGTGGGTGGCGGCGGCACGGTGGATCATAGCGGCTACGCATCCGCCCTGGAGAACTGAAGGGTCAAGTGGATTAGTCACTTGTTTCACGACTCAGCCGGTCTTGGCCCTGAATGTTGTGCGTGGGACTGTGATGCGTTCGGGACATAGCGGAGGCGACCGTCCAGTCTTGATGCCAGGCGAGGTTGATTGACTCTTGGAGTATGCTCCCCATGGTTACTTGTCAAACTTGGTATGGAATAATGTCAGATGATTGTGCTGATTCAATATTGATGGACCGAGGATGAAGCTCTTTTGGTAAACGCTTTTCGAAGTGCGCTGACGTTGGACCAACTCTTAGGGGTTGGCAAGGATTGCTGCAAGTGGAGAGCCAACGGCAGCGTCATGCAACGGCAGCTCCGACCAACAGCCAACAACAGGGACTTTTGATAGATCCTTGAGACCTCACCCTGGGGGTCAGTCAGCGTGCAAAAAAACCCGACCGTAACTCCAAGTACCCCGCAAAACTGCCTAAACCCCTTTATATTGATACTCTTATAATTCCACAATTATATTATATATGCTCGATTCAAATTATATTAATATCTTTAGAATAAGCTCCTGATTCGAATAATATCGAAAAACTTATTAAAATCTTAGGTTATAGTGGGTAGATAGCTGGATGAGTTGGGTGGTTTTGATTCACATATAAAGATACGGTCGGTTTTTTTACACGCTGACTAGGGGTGCGCCCAGGATGCTCGCGTTGACACATGCAGCTTAACGATATGTCCCACTCGCATCAGCCCTACTTACGTCTGCATGCAAGATACACGGTGGCGCGTTATGTAACCAAGAAGTCTCTAACACCTAGCAACCATTTCAAGACAGCTAGAGTTGGTCCACCCAGCATTTCGGTTGGCCTACCTAGCTCTTTCCTTCCGCACACCTAGTATAAGGTTTTCTATATCAAATACTATTATAGCTAAACTATCTTTTTTTCCTTTCTAAAACTCTATATACTTCTAAAATACTTTAATTATAGCCGGCGCCTTTTAACTTTTTAGCGCCTTTTACGCCCTTTAGCCTTTTACACACCCTTTAGCCTTCTATATACCCTTTAGCCTTTTATACACCTTTTAACCTTTTAATATAAAAGGCCCTTTAATATATAAAAGGCTCTCTAGTATATAAAAGGCCCTTTAGCGTATAAAAAGCCCTTTAATATATAAAAGGCTTTTTAATATAATATGCCCTTTAATATAAAAGGCTCTTAAATATATAAAAGGCTCTTTAATATATAAAGAGCTAAACTATATTAAAAGGCTAGAGAGTATTAAAAGGTTAAAAGGCGCTAAAGGTTTAAAGGGCGCTAAAAGTTTAAAGGAAGTATCGCTTTAAAATAATAGAGATTTTAGAAATGCGGGGTTAAAATCTAACTTATTAGTACTTTTAGGTGGGCGAAAAGTTTACAGGGTGGGCGAAAAGTTTATAGAAAATAAAGTTAACTTTTGGCCCACACAATGTATTGGGTGGGCGGAAGTAAAGAGCTGTATGGGCCAACCGAAATGCTGGGTGGGCCAACTCTGGCTGATTTCGAGACCCTGCAAGATTTACTTGCATAGCCTGAGAGTTTTATGCTCGTATATAAAATGCACTGAAACTATAGGATGGGATCACTAAGAGAGCTATAGATGATCGCCTTAGGGTTTCGACGTTGGAAAAGCAAACCTCAAATTTTCGACATAAATTGATAAGCAGTGATTGTAGTGTAACGGATTCAAGATCTGATAATAGTTCAGTTCTTTCCACTAGGGGAATCCCCAGGCCTTCAGGACATGGCTATCCAAAGACCCTTTCAATAGCACATCTGCATGTGCACATGCATGCTGTCCCATACGGATCGACCTTCTGCGTTGTCGTCCAAATGCACAAGACTAGACGCTGCTGTACCGGTTGATATTTAATTACCCGTTTGTGATACCTGAGCAGTGTAGTAATTCCAACTTGTGTCCAGATACACTGAATTAGGTACAATAGCCGAATTCATTTGTGTCTCTAATCACCATGGTCCAGATCTTCCGAGCCGCCTCGAGGCATCGATCCCGGGAGTATACCCGTGGAGGTTGAGATTAATACAATAAGGATCAGCTCAGAACAATGAGTCAATGATATACTGTGCTTGCTGGAGTTGGAGAACACAGTCGCACTTTCTGTGTCAATTTGTCACCTTGTCCGACCGTTCCGGTTCTGTCCCAAAGCATTTTGTGGCGTCAAGCTGATTGAAATGAGGAAACGACGATCAATAATATAGGACGAACCTACATCCCCGGTAGCGTTCCTGAAAATAGAGCATGTACCACACGCCACGAGTCGTAAGGCTCGGCGGGAGCGGGAGGTCGAACAAGCACCACGTATAGGGCTTAGTGTACCGACTCAGAGTTTCCCAGGCCGAGTCAGGCTCAAGCCTGCCAATCAGCCCAGCCAAAGCTTATTGCTCCTGTAATTTAAGATGTGTATCGAAGCTTTCATATATTTAGAGTTGAGTTGCGCCTCGCGACTGCACAGCTGAGCGTTTGTCGATGATAACAAACCTCGCCTGTTGTTCGTCTGCATCAACGACGTCCGCTCCTTTGCAACCCATCCAACTACCTAGGTAGCCTTCGGGAATCATACACTCATTAAAACAATTATTTCTTTCTACGTCACTCGTTCCGACCCAGTAATGCGGCACGTTCTCAGCCTAATCGGCCCCCTTCTCTGCGCAGCAGTGGCCTGCGTCGACGCCCTGAGCGCAGAGGAGTGGCAGAAACAAACCATTTACCAGGTCATTACCGATCGCTTCGCGAGATCACCATCCGACGACAGCGGACTCGGCATCAGCGGCGCCACCCCGGACTCGGACGCGGACTGCCCCCTGCCAAGACAGTACTGTGGGGGCACATGGCAGGGAATCACCGACAAGCTGGATTACATCCAGGGCATGGGCTTCACGGCGATCTGGATCTCGCCCGTGATAGAGAACACCGAGAATGCGTCATCCGACTATTCGTACCACGGCTACTGGCCCCGCAACTTTTACACCCTGAATCCTCACTTTGGTACCGAGGAGGACCTGATTGGGCTCTCTGATGCGCTCCACGCGCGCGGGATGGTATGTGATGATCAAGGGGCATCGCGCATCAGGCATTGATCCCAGGCTAATAATAATGTTTTTCACAGTACCTCATGTTCGACATTGTGGTGAACCACATGTTCTCACCCGGGCTGCAAAACTCCACCGACTACAGCATCTTCACCCCGTTCAACTCGAGCAAGTACTTCCACCGCCCATGCGTGATGGACAACTCCAATGAGACCTCGGTAGAGGTGTGCCAGCTCAAGGACACACAGACCACGGCGACCTTCACGCTGCCCGACGTCAAGACCGAGGATCCCGTCGTCCGGGACATGTTCCAGGACTGGATCAGGGATACCGTCGACAAGTACAGTGTCGACGGGCTACGCCTGGACACATACAAGCATGTGGAGCGGAGCTTCTGGCCTGGCTTCATCGATGCCGCTGGTGTCTTCAGCCTGGCGGAATACCTTGACGGAGACCCAGCCAACTATGTTAGCGACTTGGTGCCCAGCGACGAAGAAGGGGTCCTCAACTATCCTACGTGAGCTTTTCCTGATACAGGCATTCTTTCTACGCCCGATCCTCTTTCAAATTGGTTGAATTGCTTACCAACTTTTGTCTGTGATCAAGGTTCTACTGGATTCGAAGAATCTTCCAGAATCCGCTGACATGGATGACCGAGCTTGTCCAGGGCATGGAGAAGATGCGAAACGGACCAAGTATGCTCAAACATGGCGTCTCTATGATTGTTAAGGAACTGAACTGATCCCTTTTGTCTTGTACAGTCGCGACCACCCTCATGGCGCCATTCATTGAGAATCATGACAGTATGTAGCCATCTCGATTAGCATCCCCCGGTCCCTCCTGCAGCTTTTTCCCCAGCCTGGTTCCAACAACGGAGAACTATTCTTCTAACCAAAGTTTGACAGACGCACGCTTCGCATCCCTGACAGGCGACATAGCCCTCACAAAGAACGCGCTCGCATTCACCCTCCTGTTCGACGGCATCCCGATCATCTACCAGGGCCAGGAGCAGCACTTCTCCGGGCAGAACGACCCCTGGAACCGCGAGCGGCTGTGGACCTCGGGCTACAACGAGGACGCCGAGCTGTACCGCTGGATCGCGAGGCTGAACGCGGCCCGCGCGCTCGCCATCGACGCGGACCCGTCCTTTGTCTCGTCCCAGGCCGAGACCGTCTGGCCGCCACAAGTGCCACCACCGGGTAGTGCCACCGGCGGGAGCAGCAACAGCACTGCTAACAGCAACAGCAGCACCACCACCACCGCACTGACGAACCACCACATCGCCGTCAAGAAGGGCTCCCTCGTCAGCGTCCTGACCAACGTGGGCGTCGGCGGGGACAAGCTGGACGTCGTGCTGCCACGCAACGCAACCAAGTACAAGCCGGGCGGGGTGTACATCGACCTGCTGAGCTGCGAGGCCTTCACGGCCGACTTTAGGGGGTCGTTGGCGTTCGAGATGGGGTGGTTGCCTCGGGTCTTCTACCCAGCGCTGGAAACCTTGAGCTCGGGGTTGTGCCTGCTGCCCAAGGATCCTGCGAGTGGCAGCGGTGGCGAGCAGTGTCTCGTCACCTTCAACATCACCGCGACCACTTCGTTCGGGCAGAGCGTGCAAATGTGAGTTGTATCCTCTTTTTCTCCTCCTCTTGCCTCTTTATTATCCTGGAGAAAGATGGATTGGACGCAAGTGTAGCTGACCGCCGTTCACAAAAGCCTCGGCAATATTCCCCAGCTGGGCTCTGACGACCGACACCAAGCCGTCACCTTAGGAGCCTACTTCTACACAAGCGACAACCCCCTCTGGTCTCTGACCTTTGAGATCCCCGCAGGAGAGACTTTCTCGTACCAGTACTTCAAGATTGACGGCCGCGGGACACCCATGTGGGACGGCGGCAGCAGAAGCGCGGCGCTTCATTCGTACAGCGTCCCTGGAGACTGCGTGGGCGGCAAGCCTGTTATGGTGGTCGACAAGTGGACTGGGGAAAGTAATGACTCGACATCCTCTTCTGTTACTCGTTCGGTGATGTCGCGTAATTCGAAGAAGAGGCTTCGTGCAAATCTTTGGGATATGGGTCTGCAGCACAGTGGCTGAAGGGAGCTGCTGTTGAAGATGCGCGTGGGGGCCAAAGGTACGATGAACACCTAGACAACAACAATTAATCTTGACCAAATTGCCTCATCTATTCGTCACTTTACTATTGCAAGTGATTAGGAGAACAAATGCTCAGAATGGCCCTCGAGAAAACAGTCAGGGACTCAGGGAACGCTTGACACGGGAGGGGAACGCAGCCAGATCAATTGATAAAGATGTGCAAAAAGGGAAGGGGAAAAAAAGTTGTCGCTATTAGGCAGAGACGAGAGTTGAACTCACTCTGGTGTCGCCCTCCACCTCATTCTACCGTTAGATACAGACTGGACCACAACTTGACCTGAGAACGGCCCGGGGACCTGACCGAACTGCCGTTGTGGGTTGATGCAAGGTGGTGGCTTGCCTGGTTTATAAGGTGGTAGCGAGGGACTCAGATTGGGGGGGGGGGGGGGGATGGGATGAAAACTTGCTCTCACTGCCCCGTCTATCAGTGAGAACAAAGCAGCAAGTTGTGTGTCGCCCCTGCTGATCCAGTACACCCTCGCTGAACGAGGGTATCATCTGATGTCCACCAACGCGTCCTCCGCCCTCCCCACAGAGTATTCTCTTCCCACGTCGAGCTCCCATCTCCCTATACACGGTTCGCACCCAGCAGCCACAGGAGCTCCGTTTGCCTTCTGAGACGCTATGCACCATTAGTAAACAGCCAGCCACGATCGGCCAGTGAGTGGATACAGGCAAGGCACACTTGAAGAGAAGACAGCACGTCGATCCAAACACTCAAACACAAAACACTGGACAGCAATTCAGTGCCAAATAGTCAGCCACCTTTGCCTAGAATCTCTCATGACAACACTTGTGACCAGCTCATGTCGACACACCTTCATACCCACCGCCCCACCACACCTGACCAAATCCTGCCTCCTTCCCATCAACCCCAGCAACCACTTGGGCCCAGTGATGACGATATCACCAGATGGAACCTCGAAGTTTTGATGACGCACACATGCAGTGAGGTTACCAAAAAGAGGTTTGTCTTGGCCACCTCTTCTTCGCTCCAAGCTCATGACGCGTTGCGAGCACTTAAGTATCGCGCCGACATGTCAGCAAACAACGCAAGAACCGACATCAATACCAGCCTGGAACACACCATATCTTTGACCCACTCACTCATCATCTCAGTGACCTCAGTGACTTCGGCCCTCAGGGTATATGCATGGTTCTCAAGCCCAGCGAGTGTGGCTTCTTTCTTTACCAACAGAGATGGACCATGCGGGCCTGAACAACAAAAACCTAATCCAAGCGTTTGTCTTCTCATACTCTGTGATGGGACACTGTTGCAGCGTCATCTTCCACGTTTTTTGACAGCATATGGCAGACAGGCTTGTATCGAGCGGTTTGAGCTAACTCCCTCAGCCAGTGCTTTGCTCCACGTGATTCTGACGTCGAGTCTTTCGTGGGCTGCCTCTTCAACTGATCACGGTGATGGGCAAGGCATTATCAGCAAATCGTTTCGAAAAACATCGAGCAGCAAGCTTGAAGCGCCAATCACCACTGGCTGACCGACTGGATGGAAACCCTCAATACATACCTAGACTTTTTAGTTGCAGGTTAGATAGCTGACATAGGTCCAGATGTCACGCATGACAAAAACCCCATCCATCCTAGCCTGATTGGCGCAGAAACAATCTAAAGCCAAAGCCCAGCAAGAAATGTCATCACGCAATAAAGCACGCCGAAAGCAGGACCCCCCCCCACCCCCGTCCCATCCATCTACCCACCCTCAAAACTCCGGTCCACCATCAGCAAAGTGTGGCATGGCAAACTGGCTCAGGTCCATGTTGAGGTGGTCCCAGTCCCAGAGCGGCTCGAGGAACGTGCCCGAGAGCGGGTCGCCGGGGTTCATCCCGAGGAATTGCTGCTGCTGAGTTGGGGCAACAGCGGCAGCAGCAGCAGCAGCGGTGGTGGCAGCGGCGGTGACCGCCGGCTGGTGCTGCTGCTGCCTGGAGACGGGAAGGCCGTGGGTGAAGTCGTACGGCCACTCCGGAGCCGCTGGCATCCCGGGTATCCCGCCAAGGTCCGC
Organism: Diaporthe ilicicola; assembly: GCA_023242295.1. NCBI lineage: Eukaryota > Fungi > Ascomycota > Sordariomycetes > Diaporthales > Diaporthaceae > Diaporthe > Diaporthe ilicicola. The sequence continues at coordinate 51,598 of JALPVH010000160.1, read as the reverse complement.
TAGCGGGATTAGCGGAGGCGCGTCGTAGTGCACTTGCGGCTGCAGGTGGAGCTGTGGCATGTCGTACGGCGTTGCGGCCACGGATGAAGACGGGATGCTTGAAGACGCGGTGTCGACACTGCTTATAATGTAGTCGCCGCTGGCGCCACCGCCGAAACTGGGGATCCCAGCGGGGTGTTCGGGTGGCGAGGACGACGAAGGGCTGGTCTTGATCTTCTTGGACGACGATGGCGCAGGCGAGCCGACGCCGAGGATCAGCTTCTCGGCCTCGGTAAGTGGAAGAGTCGAGGAGAGCTTCCGCAGAAGCAGGGCGGACAGTCTCGCGGACTCGGAAAGGTGGGCGGCGGCGTCCATCAGCTCCTGAGAAGTCCGTAGCGCGCGGATGCACTGGCTCCGCTTAGGGAGAGTGTAGTGGGTATCGTGGACGAAAGCAGAGCAAATCACTGTAGCGGCGTCGAACATGAAGAATATGATGAAGAAGTATTTGAAGCCGGAAGGAAAGATCAGGTCGTAGAACTGCTCCGAGGCTCTCATCAGATCAAGGCAGAAGTCGACGCCCTTGTTGCGCAAGTTGGTCCCCAGTTGGGTGTTCATAACCTCCGAGTCTGCTTTTGAGAGGAGATAGGGTTTCAGCGGCGCGAGCAAGTATGCATAAGCGATGATGTTGATCTGGCAGCGCATGAAGGGAATGTAAGGGTTTTTTTGGTCCCATCTGGTATCGGGTCGATGGTCGCGAAGGGCAGCGGGGAACGTTCCTATCCACTTCTCTAGTTCATCTTCGATTTCCAGGACGAGTTCCACAGAACTGTCCGTGCCCATCTTCTGAAATAGATGGGAGACGTGCAGGCCGAGTTGGGCTTGTAGGGCAACGGATGACAGTGCGTGCGGCATGGCGGGATCGGCGATGTTCTCGAGTCGACCGTCAGGAATTTCCAGTGTGTGGTCGTCTTGGTCAATCAGCAGCGGTCGGGAAAGCAGTGTGGACATTTGCCTATACTCATCAGCGACAGTGTTTGTCTGCGTCAGCCTTGTTATGATGACCTACCAGTCCCAAGTCCAAAGGACACACCACATCCGCTTGCGCATCTCGCGTTCGAAGTGTGGCAGGCCTTCGGAAGGTTTGTGCATGTCTAGATGATGATGACTGTCAGAATCGTTCGGAACGCGGTTGTCCAAGACACCAACAGCTTTGGGCTTAGAAGATAGGCTGACGTACTGATCTCCTGCGCCTCACGGACGGCCTCGCTCAGGGCATGCCATGATTCGACCATGCATGCCTCGGATTTATACCATTGCGCAACGAGGAAGAGCTGCTGCACGTGTACAAGACCCCCCTTTCCTCGGGGAATTGAGGCGCTAAGTTTCTGAGCAGCTGAGTGGAAACGTTCTGTCATGGCTTGCGCCTTCTCACCAAGTTCGAACTCTAGTCTTTGAAGGAGGGATGCTTCCAAGTACTGTGTGGACACGGCACAAACACGGATCAAGAGGCAGGTGAGCTCGGGGCTGAGCTTCTGGCCGGCTGCCCGCGATTCCCACCATTTCGCATTCTGGCCTCGGAGTTGCTCTGGGAAGATGGGACAGTACTGGTAGTTCGCGCTCTCCAGGTAGTTCTGGACGAGAATGTCTAGGTCTTCAGGTCAGTGGATGAACACAGCCCCGCTGGGGCGGCACGCACCAGTGTACGGTTTTGGCAGGATGATCTTCAGCGCTGTCTCAATTTCCTCGGATTGAGCGCCCTTATCGTCGTCTACAGGAGGGTTGAAAGACTGGATTGGTGTCAACCATTGTGTTGTGAGCTCACTGAGGGGCTCGTTACTAACGTCTGCTGTTGGATTGGTTAGGGCAAAGACATCGTGGCTAGGCATATAGCCTAGCTTGGCCAGCCCGTCCGACAGGCCATGGTCAGGGTCGCTAGCCGATGCCGAAGTGTCGGATTCGAAACTGCCCTCCTTCCTCTTCCTCGACAATCTACGTTCACACCAGGTCAGAAAACAGTTTCCATTATATGGAGATGGGACAAGAGAGTGGGATGTTGCCGTACTTTGCAGGAACAGCAACCGATTCGTCCTCGGGCGTTGTCACTTTCCTCGGGGCGAATTGGCATAGATGAGGGACTTTGCGGGCCTGGCAGTGGTTGCAAGGCCATTCTCGAGAGCACTGGTAACGTGTGGCGTCAGCCGCTGTCGACATGATGAGGGATAGCCCATGGGCTGTCTACCTTCTGCTTTCGCCGCTGGCATTCCAGACAGGACGTAGCGGAGCGTCCGCTTCTCGGCTTCTCGACTGGGCTGTTACCGCTCATCCTGAGACCCTGGATGACAATCGATGGGGAGGCCTTGACATGGTCTCAGCGGAAGGAAACCCGTCTTCTGGTTTGGGGCCTGATGGATGATAAGCATGAGGGGACCCTGGGGAAGCTGTCCTCTCTGACAAACGAGAGTAATTACCTCCCACCAGTGACTAAGCTGGGTGGTTAGCTGTCGGAATTCCTTCCTGCGTTAGACCAGGTGGAGACAGAGGCGGATGGTAAGGGTCCCTGGCCGCGTAGCGTCGTGTTAGTGTAACGGCCTGGGCCTCTAATTCAGCCGCCAGAGCTTATGATCCTCCCCAAATGCACCAGCTGCACCGTCATGACCCGGAGGTACTCGAAACAATGTTTCTGATCTCTCATTGTCGGTGTCTCATGCCCCAAGTGCCTGTCGACGCGTATCGTCTTCGGATGGTCAGACCAGGAAGGGCGCCAAGCAACTCAGCTCGTGTCCAATCTCCTATCAACGAGATGAGCTAGAATGAAATCTGAGGGAGCCCGTGGAGATGGCAATACCGCTCCTGCTGAAGAAACTTTTCTTGGGCCAGTTAAGGTGCAGGATCGTACTGACTGAATGACTGACTTGTCGTCCGAACGTGAAGCTCCTTGCCAGCCGGCCTGCCAGAGGCATCGGACAGGGATGGTGGCTGCCCAAGGCCAGGGCACTCGCCGACGGTACATGGGGGGCCTACATGGCTGTGGCTTGTTTATTCGCACACGCGGAAGCACCGGAATGATCAACAGCTGAGATCGTGGGTTTCGCAGAGATGGTCTCGAAGCCTGGTGGTGCACCACAGCCACCCGGACGTAACACAGGGCGTGAGCCAACCAGGCCCAAGAAAAAGCAAGTTATAGGCCGCCGCTTTTCCGGGGGCGTCGCCCCATTCATTTGGTGCGATTGCACTCTTGCGCAAGACATGGCTCCAGGCGGCCAGGTCCAGCACCCTCGTGCTATTTGGAATACGCCTGATGAAATGTGGCACACAATTGGAGAAAGAGAGAGTGTGTGATGTCGTTTGGCAGCTGGAAGGGCGTGAGTGCGTGAGGGCGCCGAGACGAGGATCCTTGCGATTACTGATGACGTTGAGGTTGCTTCGGGCTGCGGGGCGCCAATTGCAACCGGCGGAGAGTATAGATCTGGTTGCTGAGGGCTCCAATTGGAGACGGAAGCAAGCGAGGCTCGCGAATCTATCGTCCTGCATGGGAAGGTCGCATCAGCGGTCATGCCGGTGCTAGGGCAGCATGCGGGACAGGGCATGAGGAGGAGGTGCCAAGGAGGCCCAGCAAAAGACCTCGCGTGCACCGCAATGGAGGGACCAGGAATATCTCTGGGGAACCGACGGGAGCCGGCAACGTGTCTGCGTGTCCAAAGTGAACATCCTCCCTGTGTGTATGCAGACGAGCTCAAAGCATTGTCTCAGCCAAGTAGTTGATTGATCTATGGAGTCTGCTCTTGAACTTCAGACGCAGGCCATAGGAGGAGAGAAGCTGACGACCGAACTGTATTTCGGCAGTGCATCGATGGCACTCTGACCACGGCTTACTTGACCGGCAGATCTGGATGCCCAGGTGGGCGGCTTGGGGATTGGTCGACGATGTCGAGAGTCGAGTCAAGTCAGGACGGCCTCCATCTCGCCCCTCGCCTTGTTCCGGTCGGTCGGGTCCGGGGTGGGGGTGGTGGGCGTCGGGCGGTGGGCAGCAGTTGGCAGGGTGGTGGTGATGGATGGTGGGGGACGCGGGAGGGGGAGCCCGGGAAGTCCAGAAGCAGTATCGGTGTGTGCACCAGAGCAGCTGAGGACCAGGGTCCCGACTCCAGCGCAGAGCTCAGCCAGGAGGGTCTTGCAGTCGTATTTGCTGGGTGATATTATCATTAGTCCAGAGCTGTGCAACCCACTGTCAGCCAGCTGCAATGCGTTTGGTGCATTGCATCGAGCGCCAAGCAGAGAAATGTTGTGGTGTGTTTGCGTGCGTGCTCAAATATTGGAGGCCTGGCACCGACCGCCCAAATGATTCATAGTGAGTGTTGGGTATGCCTCGCCACCTCGTTTCGACGAGGGCATCCGCGGGATTCGAAGCAACGGCATCGAAAGAAAAGGTGGGCGGATGGAGGCAACATGTCGGTCGGTCGGCCCGACAATATCAGGTACCCTCTTCTCATTTGCCCCTCTGCTGTTTAAGGGTCGATCTCTGATGTCGAGGCCGTCATGAACAGGGTGGGATTTGTGCAGGTCAACGAGAAACGAAAGACGGTCCAGTAGAGAAGGATTCGAGGGGAAAAGTTCGGCTCGTGGAGAAATGCAAGGCATAGATTCAGGGTGGGAAATGCTGCCCTGATGTTGTCTGGCCTTGGGTGGTGCAGTTTTGGTGGATTGTGGAGTCGAGGCAGGACCGAAGCCCCCAGCGGAGCCCAACTTGGTGGGGAGGTGCGTCTCTCTTCAACTCTTTTCCCAACAGCAACGACAACACCAGACAACCAACATCATACTGATACAAGGCCTCGCTGCCGACATGTTTCGGGGCCTGTCATCCATCTAGAACATTTCGTCGCATGACTCTTCTCACGATAGCACCCGCGGAATCGTACGATCCGACCACAAGACCATGCCCTTACTGGAGCCTTTTGACCATTTCCCGACGACTTTCGGGCGAGACCAGCGATCTCAAGTAGGGCTGCACTGCACTGTCCATTGCCAACGCCCGAGCCGGCAAGACCTTCACTCCTTGCCAGTCCCTTGCCTGTCAAAAAGAGCGGTACCGAGTGTTTCCAACAAATCACTTTGCCTGATCCAGACAAAGATATGTGTCTCTATTGACAGCTGGTCTAGTTTAGCCGTGCCACACGATCGCCAACACTTGTCAGGCGGGCCGCAATAATGACAGCGGCAGCTAAGACTTGACCTGAACGGCCATGTGGCACGGCGACCACTCAGACCCAACATTGCAACGCCCGATGGGTTTCGGCACATATCTACACCACCGCTGCGGCCGTACGGGGGGATGCCCAATGGGAGCGAGGTGGCCGTCCCACTCCTAGGTGGCAGATCCACCCGGGCCCGGGGGGCCGGGCCCCTAAGCAACGCTGCTTACCTATGGCCACGACGTTCAAGCGATCTTGAGGCACATTGCACAGCATTCACACTGTCCTCAAGATCTTCATCACCACGATGTAGGCCTCGCTCCGTCAGTGCGAGGTCAACACGCCCCGATTCTCCCTTCGCCGCCGCTAGGTGCCGCCTGCATGGGTACCCGAACGGACATTTGGCCGCGATCAAGTTGGCAAGTGCTTCAGACTCGAGGCTCGTCGGACAAGTGTCGGTATTCCTTTGGTGTTTCTCCTTCTTCTTCTCCTGGTTGATCTTCCCCACGTGCTACACACCCACGTTGTTTGATGCTCTCGTCTGGATTGCCCATGCTCGGGGAAGCCAGCACCGGCTCTACGGGATGAACAAAGTGGTCCTTGAAGCCTGGGCGAATCCCACCCCAGCATACCATTGGGTGTCATGTCTTCTGCCGAATCCTACGACGTCTTGGATTCTTGCCATGGCCAAAAGTTGCCATGGAGCTATTATGGCATGGTTCACCTTGATAATTAGCGGTTTACTTTGAACTGCTTTACTTTCGAGCCTCAGAATGGCTTCGTTGTGTAAGAAATCCCTGCTGGCATCCTAGGCACTACAGGATGAAGCGCGTCAAGTATGCGACTTCTGGTGACCCTTCCAAGCTGGAACATGAAGTAAGATGCAGCACCCAATGCAAAGCGTATGGTGCATATACAATCCTCGTGGAATGGTCCCCCACTAACCGCAGTCCAGCCAGAATAAGTCGAGAAGGGAATCGAATTGGATTCCGAACAGTACCAGAACATTAACTAGACTTTTTTGCTCAGTCACTGTCGACTCAACAAGGAAACTCGAATCCGAGAATCGAATCCGAGAAAAAGCGACAGCCTGTCAAGCTCTATTACATCTTCACACCTACGTGCGAGCAGAGACTGGCCATTGGAGGATTTCACAATCTGGCGTTCGCCTTAGCAGACCTATGGTTTATTCCCCGCAACCAGGGACACGGGCCGAGAGGCCACTTATGTCAAGCATCCCCAGTAGACGAGGAAACATTCAATTACAAAACTAATCCGACAAGACGAGTCGATATACTTCATGTCCCCAAAATTGCAAACAATTCGGGACGCTTTCACATCAAGGCCGCTCGCCTATGTGATACAAATCGCTTTATGCATCAATCTACGAATCCATCCCGACTGGCGGCTCGATCTACGTTCAAGGTACAGTTTCTTGATGTTGGAAGGAGGGCTCGGTTCGTATTGACCCATCCCCTGATTAAGCCACAAATTGCGGATATCAACTCAGGGAAACACGGGGGTGGGAGGCATCTGGGGCTGGATGAGAGATAACCCAATCGGTCCGGCGAGCACTATCAGCGCAGAAAAGTGGATACGCTCAGATGCTCACCAACCGGCATGGTGATCATTCTGAAACCCACCTCTACCACCAACACGACGGGAACATTTTACTCCGTCGCGAATTCAAAATACGTTTGTCCGTCCTACCAAAAGCCACAGGCCCTCTACCTAGGTAGCCATGTGGGCACTCTCATCTGCGCAGCTACGAAAAGAATTGGCCGACGCGCGACGGCACTGGCTCTCTTGGGAGCTCACTTCCGAACGGACAACGGAGCGGGCCCTCCGCAGTGCTAATCGGGCTATGAACTCCGTCCGTGGCGCTAACAAGCCAAATTCGGGGCCTTCCGCCTCGGGATATATTGGCTACGTGCCGAATCTTGGCGAACCGCTCCGTGTCTTTGCGACCGGCTGGTGAGGTTCGCGACATGATAATGGGCGGCATGTTCCTCTCCGGACAGCAGTTGTTACTTTTCGTCATGTAAGTCTCTCGCTCCACTCACCATGATGTTCTCAAACGTGGCCGGCTGGTTTTCGTTGCTTCTGGCGCCGTGCCTGGTACTGGGGGATACCCTCACATACAAGGGAGCTGACAGTGAGTAGCTAAGCTGCGTGTACTTTCCTTTCTGGCCGATTTTTGAAGATGTTTTATTATGCTGCCAAACAAGGAGGCAGTTCATGAGAGGATGTCGAGAAGTCGCGTATTTTACTCTATGCAAGGATCAAGTCAGTCACTAACATGTCCAAGTTTCGTCCCTCCTGATGCTCGAGGCTCAAGGAAAATCCTACAAAACAACTGGAGGCGTCACCACACCATTGGAGAAGATACTTTCATCGTCAGGTGTCAACTCAGTCCGCCAGAGGTTCTGGGTCAACCCAAGTGATGGCAACTGCAACCTGGATTACAACCTGAAGCTCTCGAAGCGGGCCAAGGCTGCCGGTCAGAGCCTGTATCTCGACCTCCACCTCAGTGACACCTGGGCCGACCCATCGCACCAGGTAAGCCAAATCCCAAGGTCTGCACCACACGAACAAACAAAAACCTGACGGCTCTCCCTCTCCCTCTGCAGGCCACTCCTGCCGCGTGGGACTCTTCCAGCATCGACACCCTGACCTACACGGTATACAACTACACGAAGCAGGTGTCGAACGCGTACGCGAGCGCCGGGCTCAGCCCGAGCATAATCTCGATCGGCAACGAGATCCGCGCGGGCCTGCTGTGGCCCCTGGGCGGGACGTCGTCGTGGTACAACATCGCGTCGCTGCTGCACTCGGCGGCGTGGGGCATCAAGGACAGCAACCTGTCCCCAAAGCCAAAGATCATGATCCACCTCGACAACGGCTGGGACGCGGGGACACAGACGTGGTGGTACAAGACGGTCCTGGCCGAGGGCCCCCTGGTCGCCTCCGACTTTGACATGATGGGCGTCTCGTACTACCCCTTCTACAACGCGCAGGCGACCCTCGCCAACCTCAAGAGCTCCCTGGCCCAGCTCGCCTCGGCCTACGGCAAGCAGATCGTCGTCGCCGAGACGGACTGGCCCGCCAGCTGCCCCAGCCCCGCTTACGCGTTCCCCAGCGACGCCGCGTCCATCCCCAAGAGCGAGGCCGGCCAGGCCACCTGGATCCAAGACGTCGCAAATGTCGTCAAGGGGATCAAGGGAGGCGTGGGCGTCTTCTACTGGGAGCCCGCCTGGATCGGAAATGCCAACCTGGGCTCTAGCTGCGCGGATAACCTGCTGGTGGATAGCTCTGGGAAGGCTAGGGCTGGGATTGCGGCCCTGGGGTCCATATAGGTTAGCATCTAAGACCGTCATGAAATGCTTCTACGAATGAAAGCACACGTCGATTTGCCGCAAATTGAGAATGCTCCGGATGTGGGTAACATTGAAATATCTTGGGTAGCCCAGGCGAGCAAAAACATAAGCAATGACTGACTCCTCCGAGTTTTAATTGCTGCTATCAACTAGGAGCGAGTAATCCGTTTCAAGATTGAGCAGAACATCCATCACATCCCGTCCTCTCCCACAGATTCATCCACCAAGCTAGAAATGATGATTTCGACAGCAAAATAGCTACTCGGCCAAAATTTGCAACTCAAATAGCCCTGAAACATTCTTCGGTCACTCCCAGATGTCACACGTCCACAGTGGAATGCGATAACGCATCACGCAGATCTTTGTAGAACTTCCTCACACTTTTCACGGAGCTCCTCCTGGAATTCAATATAGTGTGCTGCAGCCTGCTCCACTTTTTCTATATAATCTTTCTGAGACAAGTCTGTTGTCATGAAGATGTCAATAGCTTTCTGACGTCTTTCGTTGAATTGTCGTTGGGCCCAGAGAACAAGCTCGGTACTCTGGGAAAGAGGAAGCCAGATATCATCACAGTTGTTTGTTTCCGTCGAAGTGTCAATAGGTAGACTGTGAGGGTCCGTTCCGACGTCCTTCTTTTCCTGCTTAGTCTCTTCTGTCTGAATAGCTGTATCTTGAGTTTTTCTTGCTGGAGATATTTGCGACGTAACATCTCGGATTGATATTTTCGGTGGAAGTGTGCTGCTCTCGAGAGGCTTTGAATGACTGGTTGCGTTGGGAATGCCTTTTTGGCTGGAGCCTGCACCGGTGCTGACTTGAGAATGGCGATAGACGCACTTCCTGTTGTCTTCCAGACACAGGCCACAAGTGGGCCTAACCTCGTCGCATTTCCTTCTCTTATTCCTACAGCTCATGCAAGCGTTTGCCGCCACTTCTTCTTCGGTCGCTTCTGTGGCAGGTGCTCTTTGCTTTTTGCCCGATGGGAATGCTTGGGACACTGCCTCTTGATCTGAGGGCATCTCGCCCTTGTCTTGATCTGACGGGAAAATTACAGGCTGCCCCATCGAATCCAGGGGCTCAACATGCTGTGCAGCTTTCGAGGGCCCGACGCGTTTGTTACGGGCTGCCGAAGCTGGCCTTGTAGCTTTCGAATTCAGTGGCTCAGGATGCTGTGTGGCTTCTGAGGACCGGAGACGTCTGCTGCTGGCTGCACTGGCTGCTGAAGCTGGCCTCTTTGCGGGGGATTGCGAGCGTCGAGATGCAGGCCTCTTTTTGGAAGCTGCCTCTGTTCTGTCTTTTCCGGTCTGTTGGCTTGCAGGTGTGCGAGCACTCGCATTCACTAAGTCCGGTGTTTCTCTTAGAGGCTGAGCTGGAGCTGTCGAGCTTGATGACCCCTTTGAAGAATTGGTGGGGATAGACGAAAAGGGTAGTTTACGAGGTGGTGGGACCCGATCATCCTCGTCGATCGTGTGAAGGTGGGGATTTCTAGAAGGTATAGAACCAGGTCCTTGAGGGTTGGGGGCCGGCGATGTCCAGTCAGGATGCAAAGGATCCATTGATGGCATACGTGAGTAGGCAGGGTTTGGCTGTACCAGACCGAGAGGTCTGCGTTCAAGTAGGAAAATTGTCTCCTCTTGTGTCACGCTCGCTGAGAGTATTTCTTGATCTTCGAAGACAGTTCCCTCCCTACTTTGTGCCACAAATGTACTGCCGCCCATGACGTAGCGAAAGTTTTGATTTACAAAGCTTGCGGCGTGCCGACAAAGTTCCCCCATCTTCGTCGAAGGCAGAAGAGTCAGTGAAAACTCCAACAGGGTCCTTGGACTAGAGAGTGGGTACTTGTGCTTGACGGATGGGTCGAGAACCTCTATTCTGACGAGCATTCCGCGTACTGGGGTTGATCGTAGTTGAGGTGTAGGTGTTGCGAATGGTGTGGCAGAGGGTGCGCTTGCTTCGTACACGTAGGTCCTCGAAGCTGAAGATGGTATGTTGCCTGCAAGACCGGCGGAATGCTTGTTGACGGCGTGGTTATGGAACTGATTGAGCACGTAGTCCGTTTTTGTGCCGCCTTGTTGGCGCAATGGCGTGGACTCGCGACCATTGTACTGAGCAGGACAGGCTGAAGGTGCAAGATCGGCTTTCAATGCGTCGTAATCGGCCTTCAACTCGTCATAAATGTCCTTCAAGGCGCTGTAAGAGGGCTTGGAACGAAGCAAGTCAGTTGCATACAGCTGCGTTATATCTGCGTCTCTTTCCCCGCCAAGGCTTCCACTGGGAACATGCCGAGCTTGACCAGAGCTGTCCTGGGGCGAAACTCCCGAAACGCCGTGAGTCGCGTTGAGAAGGGGGAGATGTGCCTGTGATGACATCAGTTCATTAAAGGGTACCGCGGATTGTGACCTGTTTGGACGACGTGACATGCCTCCAAGACTGAAGGCCATGCCAGGTCTCGCAGTATGTGGTCTGGTGATATTTGGGACCGGACTTCCTTTGAAAGGGTTAGAAGGTGCGTGGCCGGGATATCGCAATGGAGGTCCTATCGTTGAGGGCCCAGAAGACTCCCTGGTGTGTCGCTGTGTAAAGGACGGTTCTGGGGCTGCCGTATCTGTTGAGGGTTGCAACAAGTCCTCGAGTGGTTCATGTTGCAATCCTGCGTCCTTGGAAAGGTAGCTGATTGCGGTGTGGAAGTCGTGGTGGTTGATCAGAAACAGCTGGACTGTCTTCAGCACGTTTCCGATCAGACCGTCGCGCATCTGTCGGGATAATGGCAATCTGAACTGGAGGCATTTGTGCTCGGATCTGCTGTAGAATGGCACGCCTCTTTTGGACTGCAGTTCTCCGAGCATACCGAGGTCCCATTGTTTCTTGAAACTGGTCAGCTTGGCTCGATGGATTTAAAGGAAAGAAATTTCACAGACTAATGTTCGTCCATCGACATGCACTTGCATTACGTGCTTGTTCTGGTCTTCGTCCTTGAGTGTAAGCGTGGCGTTTTGATTGATGGGCTGGGAGTTGCCCTCCACCAAGATGCAGGCCAAGCCCATCCGGTGGACTTTCTGACCCTTGGCCATTTTGAGGAGAAAGGGAACCGCAAACGGAGGCGCAAGGATGCCGCAGGTGAGACCTTGAGTTGAGGAGATGGAGATGGGAAGGGCTGAGAGAAGATCATCAAAAGAAACCAGAGAAACAGGACGGCTCTGTGCCGGCCTCTTGGGCAAAGAGATTGTTTGTCAACTGCAGACTGATCAAGAGGAAATTCGGCCGGATGTGAGGAACAAGTACGAAACAATAGACCCGGCTCGAGCCATTGATTCTCCGAGAATGAAGGTGAGAGGTGGCTGGGATGAGAGGACGAAGGAGGGGAAAGGAGTGAAGGGGTGAAGGGGAGATGTTGAGGCTGCTGGTGCTGGGAAGGCACAGTCACAATTTAGGGTGCTTTTGCATTACTTGGAAGTTGGAACCTTGGAAGTCTTGGAGGTGGAGGCACTTGAGGTGTGTGAGTGTGTGCTCGAAGCTTGCTTCCAGCTTGAGGGAAGGTGCCTTGTGCCTTCCTCATCACCAGGGCAAGGGCACAGCACTCGCTCTGTTCTGCCTTTACTGTTCTGCAGACAGCTCCAGACTGCCAATATCATTATTTGTCCTGAACTCGGAGCAGATTCACCAAGTCTCTTGCTTGTTGGCTATTCTGAATTCAGCATTCTACTTCTGCTTTGTATGATCGCATGTAGAGGTACCAAGGAGGAAGATATTTTACAAGCTGGGAAGCAGCTGCGGACAGAGAGGTCAGGTCAGGGAGTCAGTGTAGTCTACTGTACAAGTACGTACCCCGATACCTTGACCACCAAGTTGCAGGGGGGATTGCCGTGACTGCCGATTGGCTGTGAGGTCCGTGCATCACTAGTCTCGAAAAGTCCCCAGCCTGCTGCTGCCAGCCTGCATCTTTTTGCGACGACCCAGACCAGCTCCAGCTGCAACCCGTCTGCGTCCATCTGCGCCTGCGCCTGCGCCTGCACCTGCACCTGCACCTCACCTGCACCACGTCGACTTCCATCAGCCAGGCCTGTCGCAAATCGGAGACGAGTCCTCACCACACCATACGGCACCCTAACGCCCGTCTCCGCGACCAGAACGCGACTCTTGCCTCTGGAACTTTTCCCGCGCAATCAGCAACACTGCCTGCTCTCCTCCCTGCCCCACGCCGTGGGCAGAAGAGCCGGCCACGATGGTGTCTCAACGCGCCCCTGAGCACGTTATCGATCGCACTCCCGAGTACGAAGACTTCATCAACAAGCTGAGAGACTTCCACACCGAGCGAGGAACCAGATTCGACCCAGAGCCCAAGATCACCCCCTACCAGCTCGACCTTCTAAAGATCTTCAATCACGTCGTACAGAGCGGTGGCTACGACAGGATCACCGACGAGAAGCTGGCCTGGCGAAGGGTCTGCGCAGAGCTTGGAATACGCGCGTCTAACGAGGCCGCCGCTGCTTTTAGTCTCAAGACCGCATACTACAAGAATCTCGCCGCCTACGAGATCCGCACCGTCCACAACCAGACTCCTCCGCCCCCCGAGATCCTCGAAGAAACGTCGGCCAAGGGTGGTTCCCTCCTGACCCGCACTCTCAGCAACTTCAAACCAAAGGACCGTCGCGACACCTCTACCCAAAACTCCCCTGCGCCCTCTGGTGACGACGGAACACCAGCGCGCGACAGCAGACCCGAGGAAACCCCCAGCACCGGCCGCGCTGCTCGAGGCCTGCGCCAGGCCCCGCCTCAGAGGGTGATCTTCCAGCCTGAGACCGGCCCAACGCGACCATCGCGACATTCTTCAGCCCAGCACCATGCTGGCTCTGCGACACCGTCAAGCTCCCACCACAGCCACGGTCTTGGAAACTCGCAGAACAATGGGCACGCGCAGCTTCAAGGCTCAAGCCGCATGGCCTCGCATCAGATGACACACGCGCCCCTTGGTCAGATTCCCCAGCCGCACATTGTGCGCGGCGGCGCCTCCGCAAGCTTTACCCCCCAGAGCTATGAGTACCAATCTCCAACCGTCGAGAGGTTCCGACCCCCAGCGAACGTGCCACTTCCCCTTCGTCCTGTCGAAACACCATCAAATGCGCCGGCGAAACTCGCCAGGGCGAGGCGGCCCCTGGATCCCGCGCCTCCTGCCCCGAACCGTCAGGCCCCCTTGCCTGGAAGTAAGTTGTTTCCGAACCGGGAAACCCTACGTGTCTGCTGACCACCTTTTCTAGGCTTACCGATCCAACCGTCTCCTTTCGATGGTCCTAATATCTACGCTCGATGCCTCTACGCCCTCCGTTCTGGAATACCAGAAGAACAGTCCTTTGCCCTTCATCATCTTTTGAAGATTTCATATGAGCGAGGAGATCGTTACAAGTTCGACGCCTTTCCCGGTTTGGCAGAAGGTCTTGTGGAAATGGCACTCAAGGTTGGAAGTCTCTTCTGGGACGTCAACTTCACGATATCCTACGATCCAGAGGCCGATGGCGACGACGTTGGAGAGCTCGACGGTGTCAATGGCACGGCGGATATCATTGAGCGGATCGACCAGCTGAAGCCCTTGTCTGGACAAGATCACCTACAGCCTGCAAATTTCTCCGACCAGATGATTGTCATCACAGAGGCTTCTCTTGCTATTCGCAACATGCTTATGCTGCGGGAGAATGGAGAGTCTATGGCCGATTTTCCTCCCCTGCGGGACCTCTTGTGCATCATTCTTCACTTGCCCTCCAGCGAGACTACTGTCGAGCTGAAGCATTGTGCATTGGATATCGCGGAGCAGCTCACCCCGGAGCTGACCCTTGGTGCCGACGACCCTCTTTACCGTTCACTCCTTGCTCAGCTCATGTCGAACGACCGGGGCCAGATTTTGACATCTCTGCGTGCTCTTGGCCGCATATCGATGAACCTGACAGAGGCGAACAAACTTGGCGACGTCCCTCTGGACATCCTGGAGACTATCATTGATTGGCTGATGCTCAACGATGATGAGCTACTGGATGCCTGTCTTGACTTTCTTTACCAGTACACGGCTGTTGTATCCAACATCGAGACTCTGCTCAGTTTCAGAGCGTCGAAGCCAGACAAGCCGGAGAGCCTGGTCAAACACTTGGTCCGCCTTCTTTCTCACGGCGCCAAGCGTGTCATCAAAGAGCAGATCATCAAACCCGAGGTCCGCATCCCATACAGCGAGGAGGTGGCGCCATTGCCGCAAGATCTACAGGAACGCCTCTTGGCAATGGAGGAGCCTGAGCGATGCTACATGTGGCTTCGATGTCTCTTTGAAGAGGACACAGATGCCAGTATTACCCAGATTGCCATCTGGACCGCCTATCAATCGTCATTCAGTAGCCGACTCTCTCAAATTGGCAAGACAATGATCTCGCCTGCAGACTTCATCAGGAATGTGAATCATGTATGGACGACTGCCGGCGCACAAATCATCAAGGCCCCGAATGGTTCAAACCAGAAGTTCATCATCAAGGGCATCCGAGCTCGTACCAGACCTGTAGACCCAGATAACGACGGCCGGGAATACTTCCGTTGCCTCTGGACCCTGCCTATGAGCCCGGGCCAAAAATTCCAGAAGTGCAACAACTTTTTCGCCAATGCGGAGAAAATGTACGAGCACATCCTCTTGACACACGCCCAGGAGAAGCCAGACGAGGATGGCAAGTACCTAAACAGGGAGTCGGATTACCGCTGTCTGTGGGCGGGCTGTCACAAGATCACTGGTGATGACCAGATACTTCTCGGAACGTTCATGTCACACGTCAAGACGCACTTGATGGCCGTTCAGCAGAATTTCGAGCCCCAGGTCGCCCCGAACCAGAGCAACGGCGCCTCGGACGCCACGTCCAACAGCAGCGGTCCCAGCCCAACCACCAATCCCAACAAGAGGGTCAAGCGGGGGCATTGCGTCCCAGCCAAATCCCTGACGCTGACATACGAGGAGACCATGACTGCACGAGACGAGCGGAACCCCAATGGGCCCCTGCAGCCCGCAGGCACACCCTTCAGCGCGGTGCTCGTACTGCGAAACATCGCGCGCAACGTGGTCAAGACCGAGGCACAGGAGCAGCTGCTCGAGGAGCAGGGGCGCCAGGGCGTGGACGAGGCGGCGCGCGGGTGGAACGAGCAGCTCTTCCGCGTGGTGCTGCCCCGGCTGCACGAGATCATGACGGAGAACCGCGTGCTGGCCCAGCCCATCTCGACGCTGCTGGAGCTCATCGACGACTCAGGCTAGTGGCCCCGCAGATCGTCGTCTCCGACGGGATAGGTTCACCTGACGAGAACAAAAGCCAGCGCAACTTGCACTCCGCTGCCGTTGTCTCCCGATCCGAAAGGTGTGGGATATGCACGAGAGCCTGCGGTTGCGCGGTTTTACGGACAGCGGGCTAGGATGGTGGAACGTGATCCTCTAGTGGGGTACTGGACGCATTTCATAGACCCACGATTGTTAAAGATGTCTTGGCCGAATCATGGGGGCCGAATCATGCCTTCTGGGCCCGCTCGACATGCAAACGAGCGTTTTGCTTTGCATTCAAAGTCCTTTAGCCCCCCTTCCTCTCCATGACGGCGTTGATGATTGTTGGCGCGGGGAAAGTCTTGAGAGAAGAAGGGGGTTGCTGTCGGAAGAGAGAAAAAGTACCATGTTCGGATTAGACAGCTTTGCCCCCTCCTTAATTCCCCCGTTTTCTTCTTTATTTCTCCTCTCGGTTCGAGAGTGGGGTGGAGGCGGGTGATTAGATACCTATCACAGTAGCTGTGTTCATGAATGGATGGCCTTTGTTTGACGAATTGTTTTGGTTTCAAAACTCGATTATCGTTCGTAATAAGGTGACGAGTTCCGACAGGAAACGCGCATGTGTGATTTTGGATTGATTGACGTGTTACCCGAAATGAAGAAAAAGGAAGAAGAAAAAAAGACAAGCAGAGGAGCCTTCTAGCGAAACAGACTCTGCAGAGCTCTAGGCCGGCCCGAGATACGGGGTGATCCCCAGCGGCTACGTATCCAAACCCGCCTTGCAATGATCGTGAGGTGGGTCTCCCGCGTGGAGAGGGGCACGGAGGGGGCGGAACAGAGAATCTGGGGATTTTGTGGCCCCTGGTGGGTAATGATTAGTTCCTGGGGTGGATGTGTGTAAGGGCCCCACACGGCCGCCACCGGGCCGCTGAGCCTCACGATGTTTCTGTGTTTGGTGTGTGTGGTCTGGAACATTGAACCCACAGTAGTACGGTGCGTACGGGTCTGCTTGTGAACTACGCCTAGTCTGAACAACCTGGAGTCGGACACGAGATCCAAATTGTGTCTCGATGCCAAATTACGGACGAGAAGTGGTGAGATGGTTGCACTTATCAAGTAGAGAGGAGGCCCGACCTGCCCGACAGACTGACAGACTGATCAAAGACGCGGGAGGTTGAGCGGCAGCTGCAAGACCCGCTCCTGGCAGGGGCACCACTTCTGTCCACTCCACTGGAGGGGACGACATGATATGATGAAAGGCTACGGCCAAGAGAAACAAGGTAGCCTGACAAGATCCTGAGTCTCAAACAGCTGGTCACAATTTTCCGAAGACAATCTGCAGGTGAAGACCGCATCCAGACAGCCAACACAAGGATGCATTACAAAAACTCCTCGTCTTTTGCGCCAGGAGCATGCTTTCTTTGATAATGGCTACAGGCGTCTGCAGTAGAGCCAACGCCACCTTGCTCGACACCTTGCCTGGTGGACTCAAGCGCTGTTGTGGCAGCAGACACGAGGAGGCGCGTCGTAAGGCGGAGTTACCGGCCGACTTGACGACACGGGTCTCTCCGTCCTCTGACCACCACAGAATAAGACTACAGAGAGAGATGAATCCGAGCAGGGCTGAGCTCAACTGCTTTGGGCAGCCATCTTCCCGAACTGACAAGCCGTTTTCACCGCCAGTTGTGCCTGGCGGTCCGATCTGGGATCGAACATGCAGGGTCAAAGAAGAATGGGCGGCCGTTGACCCGCACGGGGGGGCAGGACACACCCGCGCAAACCTGTCAGCTTGGGCTCACTTTATTTACATTCTTCCAAAGACTTGCACTGATTGATGTGCAGCAAACGATTTTGTCACACCTCCGTGCATCCTTAATGTCGTCTGGTCGAGATGCTGCTTTGATCACGATCCATCGCCGTGGCAGGCAGGTACGAACGAAGGACTCGTGGCTGCACGGTACAGATGAGGATGAGTGTGACATGAGGCTGAAAGGAATCTTTCACTAGCACAGGAACAAGCGCATCGATCAGCTGCAATGCGCCCCAATGCACCTAACAGTAACTGCTGGAGCGGGTCGAACCTGTGGCACGTGGGATGAGCGTGGCATCGGCCGACGGCGCGGGCGATCACCCCCCAACTAGCTGGTTTAGGCTTCTAAAGCCCGTTTGGGCGTGGCTGTCTTCGTGATGCCGTCTGCTCACCAGTAATGATATCGGAGATTGGACTTGTTTACGAATATAATCTGGCGCCAACCGACAGCAGGCTTTCGTATGACCTCAGCTCCAGCCACTCGATCTCGGGTGAGGATCAGATCTGGCCAGAGAGGCCTCTTCTCTCCGAGGAGGGCCTGTCGCCAGAATTTCCATTCCATCGCACACACACGCAAATGCCTCCATTTTTTCTGCATTCACTTGCTGAGAACACGTAGATGCGTTGGGACCTTGCGCTACATTTCATCATCATGTGACTGAACACAGTGAAGCACGTCAATGTCTTCCTTACAAATACTCCGCGCTCGAATTGAGCCATGTGTGCGAGTTACTCCATCTTGGCTGGGCACATGGTCACGCTGTCAGCTTATCAGAGCACCCACCTTTAAATCCCGCCCAACCTGACTTACATACTGCTGCAGATCCCCAGGCCCTCCTTGACCAGGCGCTCGGCGCGAGCGGGCAGCTTGTCAATACGAATAAAGGAGCGAGCAGCACTACTGCACACTGCGCAAGAGGAGCTGAACAAGCTGCGAACGGTAAATAGAAGAGTTACGTGTGATCCACCTCCGTCTCGCATGCGGCCCCAGGCAGCGCCATTACAATGCCGCAGCGGGATCCCCTGTCCTGACGTCTGAGCTCACCGCATCATCCAGTCGGATGGTTCTGCTTGACAGGGACAAAAGGGTCTGGGCGCATTGCCGCGGTCCCCCTACCGCCAAACACTGACTGACATGCCGCAGCTACTGCAGCCCTGTGACAAGGCATGGACCCTTGTTTTCCTCTTTTCGGGTCTTTGCCCTTTCTCTTCCACCCTGTAGTTGGCATTTACAGCCCCATTACGCTGCTTTGCTCAGCGGAAACTTCCCCTTGTCACTCTTGTTACGCACTCGCCTGGGACATATGCCCAGACCACTATCAGCCCGCCCGTGTCAGATACTCGTGTTCCCATCATGGAGGAGTTGAAGGCGCGCGCGACTGTCACCCTCACTCAGGTCCTCTCGCTCAAGCCCCGTCAGCTGTCATAAATATATAAGGGTGTTTGTAGCCTGGCTGTTTCTACGGTCTGGATGGTAACTGTGCTTAACTGCACTCCTACCCGTGTCGAACTAAATAAGCTCTCTCGTGTTTGCTGTTGAGGGGCCAAAGTGCGGCTCTGTTTGTTCACATTGTTCAATGTTGTTTCAGCTCTCATTGTCGAGCCCTACTGCTTCTAAGCTGGAAGCCTGAGAGCATCCGACCCCTTGGTGCAGATTCACTACCTAGGTAATTTGAGAAAACACCACAAGAATTCCAAAACACCAATCTTTGCCTTTAGTGAATGACCACTTAATTCACTCTATCCATACAGTGGATTTCTTGGTCATCTCCTGGAGGGCAAACGTGGAAGTTCACGGGCCAGTTCTACATCAACTGCAATTATTATTGAAACCTGCCCACCCGGCGGCCAAACCTCCCTTCCCAACTCTGCAACCTCCCGACTTTTCCAGAGTTGTCTTCATTCCAACCGAGACAAGACACTTGCGACACTTGCGATCGTTGAAGAGTGTTCAAGAAATCAATTCGTCAACCAGCAACCTTCGCTCAATTACTTCTTTCCCATCACCATGCTCGCTGCACGCAACATGCTGCGCATCGCGCGCAACTCTTCTCGCCAGGCCTCGATTTTCGCGCGAGCCACCCCAGCCGTCCACCGCGCCCTTACAACTAGCTATCCAGTGTTCAAGGCAAATGCCGTGAGTGAGACTGAGGTTCCCGCCACGGTCTACTCCCCCAAGGTCAAATCATCCGGCGGTATGCATGTCACGATCCCCGTTAAGCCCGAGGATCGAGCTGGCCCTGCTATTCCGGAGACAAACGAGATGGAGAATCTCACCACTCTGTCTGATGAAACGTTCAACAAGCTTCCTGCCACTGTCAAGTCAATGACTGTCAAAGGCAAGGTGATCATTGTCACTGGGTAAGTTATTTTTCCAATTCTCAGCAGCACTTCACATTCACCTCAACCCATCCCCCCCCCCCCAACACCCCCCCCCCAACACCCCCCAAACCACCAACAAACGAAGAAAAACACCACACATCCCCATTTCCGTTTGATCGCTTCCATCTAACTTTCTCCTCCTAGTGGTGCCCGTGGACTGGGCAACTACATGGCCCGGGCATGCGCAGAGGCCGGCGCCAAGGCCATCGCGCTGTTCGACGCGAACCAAGACCTGGGCGACGCATCGGCAGCCGAGCTGCACAACAAGACGGGCCTCCCCGTGACGTTCTATAAGGTAGACGTGCGCGACGGGGCTGCCATCAACGCGGCGGTGCAGTCGGTCGGCGAGACCTACGGCGTGCCGGACGTGCTCGTCAACTCGGCGGGCATCGCCGACAGCAACCTCCCGGCCGAGTCTTACGACGCCGCCATGTTCCGGCGCCTGGTGGATATCAACCTCACGGGCTCGTTCCTCGTGTCGCAGGCCGTCGGGCGCGCCGCCATCGCCGCGGGGAGGGGGGCGTCGATCGTCCTGGTCGCCAGCATGAGCGGCAGCATCGTCAACTACCCGCAGGAGCAGTCCTGCTACAACGCGTCCAAGGCGGGCGTCGTGCAGCTGGGCAGGTCGCTGGCCGCCGAGTGGGCCAAGTACAACATCCGCGTCAACTGCATCTCCCCGGGCTACATGGACACGGCCCTCAACAAGGCCCCGGCCCTCGACGCCCAGAAGAGGATCTGGACGAGCCTCACCCCGCAGGCCCGCCTCGGAAACGTCGACGAGCTCAACGGCCTGTGTGTCTTCCTGGCGTCGGATGCCTCCAGCTTCATGACTGGGAGCAACTGCATTATTGACGGTGGATACTCTCTCTACTGAGCATGGTTTTTTCTTTCTCGTTCTGCCTCTTACAGCGAGCGGCTTCTGCATTTGGCGTTGCGAATTTGATTCCCACGGCGGTCGTCTTCTTTTTTTCTTACCGTTGGGTTTCTCGTTCTGACCGACAAAGAAGATAAACATAAACAAGAAAGATACCCACCAAAAGTCATTAGAAAGAGATCAAAGCGAAGGAGCAAGAGCCGTGGTTTTCTCGTCCTTTTCTTTTTCCGGCGGGTATACTATCTCAAGTGCTGAGTTAGCAACTGCGGCAGCTGGAGTTCATGCTGGATGGATTGGGTGGCGCTTTTCTTTCTCGGCAACGAAGAGCATCAGAACAACGTTCTTTTCTTCTTCTTTGTTTATGCTCAGAGGGACAGGATGATACTTGTTGGTTTGATTCACATATGGCATGCGTACATGGTCCCAGATGGCCCACTGGGTTTGATGGTGCAGGGAATGCATACACTTCACATCGCTCTTTTGTGCCATGATTTGATGATTACTGCTGTCTTCTTTCGTGTGGTGTCTAAAGAATCACGTGAGAAGAGCAGTTGAAAGCAACATGAGGCTGTGTTCACGCCTGTCATTGCAAACTTGCATTGCAATCAGCGACGGAACTAGTCATCTACTGGGTGCTTTCCACAAGGACAAACATATCTGTCTATTCTTTCAATGCTTACTGCTGGCAGACCTCTGCTGTTTCGCAGGATCTTATAAGTCTTGAAACAGGTGAGGTCCCGGGTAGCCAATCGAGCCCAGCTGCACTCGCAGCCCACGTCCGTCCTGAGTCTCGACATCATCAACCATGACATTGATCACTTGTTCGCCAAGAACATAATGACAATCAACTCATCAGGCTGATTATTTCTGTGAGGTGGCTCAGGAGCTAACGGGCTGACCTGAGCTTCCCCCGTTGCCTCCAAATGCCTTTGGTCCTAATTCCAAGAGGAGCCACCATTTCATCTGTACCCCGGAATTGACAGCCAGCAGAAGACTGAAGTGTACTGATGAAATGTGCATAGATTCGAAAATATTTAACTGTGTGACACTAGACCACTGCTTCCACTATTTTTAAAAAGAAATCCCGCTGGGCTACGCGCTGGTAGCCCAACTCCTGAGCTCCACGTACTCGTCCGCCGCACACGGGGAATCAACGTACAAGACACGGTGCTCCGGTATCCTGTCGCCCTCGGCAGGGATCTGGATGAAGACGCTCTCAGTCACGCCGGGGAAGTAACACCCGTGGCCCTCGCGGCTCACATCCGCCGTGTCCGTGGCGAACAGCAAGCCCGCCTCGCCGGGCTTGACGACCAGTTCGGTGGAGTTGCCACGGGCGTGGGGCATGGTGATGACCCCGAGCCCTTGGAGGACAACCACCCATCTGTGCCCGGACAACGTGAGCACAGATTCACACACGCATGACTTATTTGGGGGATGATGGAGGACAGAGACAGGGGGGGGGGGAAACATACTGGTGGAATGGTGCAGCGTGGAGCCCGCAGTCGAAGCCGGCCGGGAGCACGTTGTAGGTGATGTTGGCGACGTCTCCTAAGTCCAGGGTCTGGCTGCCCACGATGCCGGGCTGTGCGGAGGACTTGAAGGGTGCTGCGAGCTCCCAGCACTCGAAGCGCGACTTGCCGTGGGCGGCGCCGATCACGGTCACGTTCAGTTTGGTCGAAAGCACTGCCTTTTGCATGGCGAGAAAGGAGGTGAGCTGGAACAAACGTGAGAATCTCATATTGTATGCGGCGGAGTAAAACAAAAATATGGGTTTAGTTGTGGTAAGTACTTGGAGAAAATCTGGTCTGAGAATCACGTTGAGTTTTGTACAATCGTCCCTCGGGCTGTGAGATTGATATTGGAATGCGCTTCTTTCTTCGAAAATATATACCAGTTGACATGTCCCTGTCTGTTTCCTGCACCTTCACCAGGTATTTTCGCCCCCAAGTTGCTCTTCTCATCGGATGAGTGGTATCCGTCTTCCTTGGCATCCATATTGCGAAAGAAAGCGGCCGCAGCCCCCATGCTTTGCGCCGACGTGACCGGATCATCTCGCTGACAATCCTTCAAGTTCAGCGGCTGCTCATCCTCAGGTGATATGGAAGCACGGATTGGTATCTACATTCTTACCAGAACCACACTTTCAAGTTCAGACCGCCTCGTGGGGTCGGAAGGCTTGTTAGAAGTCCATGAGGCACACGTGTATACAGTAAGCGAGAGTCAAGGCAGTGCTTGTTGCATCACATTCCAGGCGCAGCCTTGTCAACGATTATAGACCCCGAGCTGAACCTTCCCAGTAGAACTCTGTGCAACAGTACCAGTGGGAGGGGAGTCACCTTTGGTCGCTCTATAAGGTGCTGAGAAGGGTTATCACCTGTTCAAATGCGTATATGAAATGCGGAACACGATTGATCACATAGATGTTTCACTTCCATATTAAGTCGAAGGCAATCTTAGAAGTCCTACCAAGGCAAAAGTTATAGACAAACACTCTAGCACTGCTTCATAGATGGTCATTATGATGCTCTCTCCCGAGCTCACTAGACTCACTAGCATTTTTTCCCTCTCCATACGCAGGTACGCTATCGTGTAACGAGGAAATATGAGTCCTGGTCTCGGGTTCGCATCAAACTTTCACAGACCCTGCTCTGTCTATGACTTGACGATATTTTGGATTTGGACCTACAGAAGAACATGCCATGACAACAAGTTTCCAATATCTGACTTTATAGAAATGAACTCGGACGCCACTGAAGATGATGGGAATGGAGTAAGACTCGTTCTGCTTGGTCTTGGCCGTTATAACCCCCCTCCTCCTCTTCGAAAGCCACGTGGGCCTCACATGGGAGGTCAGGGATGTGGAGGAATATCAACAAACCAAATTTAATGAAAAGTCGGCTTTCCGGAGAGCAATAGGACATTTTATTGTGTGGCACTGGGTGTTGCCGCGATTGGGCGTTTCCTGTGTTGGATTCGAGTGAGCGGAAGGAATGGAGTAGTGAGCACTTGAGGTCAAGTAATAGAAGCCCCTGTCCGCTCACTTGGTACGTAGTCACTTGACAATCGAATATCATATTTCATAATCAATTTATCCAAAGCATAGAATAGAAGAAATCAAATGTAACCATACCCATCTCTGGAAGCCCTTGATCCTATGCTTGAATGTTGGGGTCCACTCCTCGTTTCCCCCTAAATTTACCTTAATTATCACCACTGCTCTTTAAACAGTGCTTACATTTCGACACAATCCTCACTTAGCGAATAAATACAATTGGATTTGTGGTGAAATGCCAAGCGCGCTATAGGGGTTCGTCTCACTTGACTGCATCCCTGAAAGGAATGCAACCACCACTAACTGGAGGCGAAAAAGAAACCCTGCACCAGAAACCTCACAACGAGAGAAAAAAAAGGGGGGGTGGTTGTCTGGGTGGCTTACAAGGTGGGGGTCGGAATTGGGGTCGATTGCTGACTTTTTGTTGTGACCTTTTGAAATGCCTTCTGTCCTTCGGTAGACCGGTCAAGAAAGAAACGCGTCTGACAGCCTCTCCTCTCCGACGCCAAGTATTACTCGATTGGGTGGGCTGAGGGCCCGTGACGCATCCAGCCCATCTTACCCGAGTCTGCCTGCCCGCCTATTACTGTTCTACCCAATTTTTTGGATGGGTCCTGTATCCAAGGCAGACTTTATATGCAAGTGGATCAATAGGTCGAATGCGAGTTGCTTTCCCCGCTCTGCCGCGTGCACTATGGACTGCAGTAAAGGGGCCTGACCCAGGACCAACACGAAGAACTGCGCCAGCTTTGTACAGTAGGTACTTATATAGACGTGCACCTGCGCAGGTGTACCAACGAATGTAGGTACATTCTTAAGTAGACACGTACGCTACAAAGTCTGGTGCACATGTGTGATTAATGCGTGGCACTGCACATACACCTACTACAGCGAACTTGTCTAACGTCTGCGCCACCCTGCAGAAGAGCCAGCATCGTCGCCTTCCTGTTGTAATACAGTAGTCAGCTGCCCAGTATGGTGTCATGCCGAAATAACTATCTTGAGCCTCGATGTTGGCGCCCTGACGGATGAGCAGATTGACAACGCTCGTGTGGCCGAGTGAAGCCGCGACCCAAACCGGGGTTGCATCTCCCTTGACAAACCTCTGTAGTTCGGGCCCCAGACTCCACCCTTTCACAGTCTCCTCAACATCCTCTCCTTCCTTCGCAAGCTTCTCCACGATTTCCGTCTTGCCCGCACAGATTGCCGCTAGAGATACTGTCCTGCCTTTGATTTTCATCGAGTTCTTATCTTCAACATGCAGTGATAGGCATGCTTGGACGTCAGCTCCGGCTGCCAAAAGGTTCACGGCGATGGCAACGTCACCTCTCGATGCTGCAACTGAAAGCGGTGTGCCAACGAGCCTCCTGTGTTTCCCGATTACTTCTTTCTCCGCTCCCCTGTGCACCAATAGTCTCACTGTGGCTCCGTCGCCCCTGGCTGCTGCTGTCCACAAAGTAGTGTTCCCGCACAAGCCTGGCGAATTGATGGCTGCCCCGTAACTCAGGAGCAGTGCCACCATTTTGGTATTTCCTGCTTCGGCGGCATGGTGGATAGGGGGTCAATTGTAATGAGCTGTGTCGTCCACAATACTCGGCTCCGCGTCCAGGATTCGGCGAACGTGTTCAACAGGATACATTTGCACAGCCCGGTGAAGTGCCCGTGGAAGGTGGGACAGTAGCTTCCTGATGACTCCTGAGTGGCCACCTACGACGGCTGATTCAATTGGCGTCATTCCGTTTGAGCCTCTGTGTATCAAGAGTTTTTCGGTGGGCTTCCTCAGAAGTAACCCTGTGGCTTTTTCGTCACCTCTTTTGGCCGCTATGTTTAGCAGTCCATCACCTTCAAGAAGGGACGGCGGTCACAGCTAGCCAGATATCTCGAGTTTCTGCTGACTACCCCCAAAGCGATGTAATAGGAATAGACTAGAATGTCCTTTTCAAATCTAGGTATAGATTTTTGGATCTACCTGAAAACCGGCCTGCGTGGCAGGGTGCGGACAACTACCTAGGTATGTGTACACAAATCCCTGATCACTTGTCTGGCAGCTGGAAAAGGTATGTAGTCTACCGCAGGTCTAGCCGACTAGGTACCACTCGGGACCTACGAGGCTGTCGGTAATATGGTATTACGGAACAGATCCGAGAAACAACAAGAGAGATCTCTGTAGATGCGCAGTCGGTGAGAGAAGAAAGGAGGCCAGTCACATGTAGGCCGACTAGAACGAGTGCTGCTGGTTGGGGTAGGGCGTCATGCCGAGCTGGAAGGCCCAACGACCGGGTGCGGTGCAAGGTGCTCTGTGAGGACCGATCCGGACTGGCTGGCTGTAGAGCTGGCGCTATCACCAATTGGTTACCTATGTGCGTGTGAAGAGTCGTCTGAAACCGTGACGGTGTTGACGCTAGCGCCGCGGGAGTGGCAGTGCGTGATCGAGAATGCCGGCAAATCGTGGCTGCAGCGAGATGGATGAAACGCAAACCTCTCGGTCCGATCTTCAGACTTGACCCCCTACTTACCCCCTGAATGAGGACCGAGGAAACTGCAGATGGGACAATAACGTTATGATCAAGCTTAATTTTTAAGATGGCTTGGCCCATCCCGCAGCACTGCGAAATCGATTGAGCCAAAGTCCAGCAGACTTTCCTTTGGTCTGATAATCTTTCGGACGACAGGTTCTCTCCACGTAGTTCTTTTTTTCCCTTCTTTTTTCCATCATGACGGCACGTACATCCCTCTGGCTGCTCTACAGCCTTGCCGCCTCGGCCCTCGCCGCGAGCATCATCCCGTCAGGACTGTCCTCCGGGTTCTCAGACGACATCGGGCTGGAGGTCAGCTTCCCGGGACTAGGCAGCCGGTTCGACGGGGTCCCAGACGGCAGCAACGTGCAGGCGGCGCAGGTGTCGTCAGACCCGGTCTTTGCCCTCTCGGACCAGTCGGCGATCAACACGCGGATCGAGTTCCTCATCATGATGCTCGACACCACCGACGCCACGAGCCCCGTGCTCCACTTCGCCCAGGACCAGTTCAAGTCCGACGGCGACCAGACGGGCATCGCCTCGCAGGCCCAGCCGCTCGTGGCCTACTCCGGGCCGGGGAGCCTCGGCGAGACGGGCCAGCGCCAATACTCGTTCCTGCTCTTCCAGCAGCTGGCCCCCATCACGGGCCTGCCCCGCGCCGGTTCGACTCTGGATGTCAACCAGTTCCTCACGGCGAATAACATGAAAGCCGCCCTTGCCGGCGTCGGGATCGTGGCTGACGTGGGTGGTGGTGCGGCAGTCCCATCGCGGTCTGCGAGCCCCGTGGCGCCGAGCATTACTACTACTGCTTCTCTGCTTCATGCTCCGGTCACGTCCGCAACTCAGGTGAGTAGTATACCACAGTTCCGTCTCAGCCTCTTGAGACCTGGTACACTGACGCTGAGTCGACCTCTAGCAGGTCTCTATTTCCCCGATTCCGCCCATCACAACGGGTGCGCCTCTGCCATCCGGCACGCTACTCACGTCGGCGGCTACAACAGCGGCCACAGGCGCAACGGCCCGATCATCTTCTGCAACGTCCAGTAGCTCGGGCGCCTCGAGCAGTCAGACAAGCTCCGGCAGCGTCCTCGAGGCAGCGTCCGCGAGGACGCTGATGGGTCTGGTCGCCGGCGTCATCGGCGGCATGCTGTTGATTTGAGAAGAGAGGATGATCAATCGGCGCTGGTCGACGAGCAAGTGAGACGCATAGTTCGCAGTCCTCCGGAACGCCCCCCCCCCCCTCCGTGGTTTTGTTCAGGATCGCCCTTCCGGACAGGGAAAGTCCTCGCTGGCGTTCACGCGATTAAGGGCCTGCGACTCGAGGCCGTGCACCTTGGCATTGCGTTGCGGGCAGAAATATCATGCTGTAGGTTCCCAAGGGCTGAGGTAGCCGCTGGGAGTTCTGAGGGGTTGCTTTTATGGGAAGGGCTGCAACCTAGGAACATTGAAAGGGTTGCGCGTTAAAGAACGCTCCAGGAAAAGCATATATGAAGTCACTGGGTCAGAGGTCCAGGCATGGTTTATCAAGCTGCTGGATGACATAGTGTATGATCTTATACTTTCCCCTTAATTAATAGGAGAGCCGCGGCATCCAACCAGCTTCGGATTCTTTGAAGTCACCTGTGTTCTTGACGAAGCAAGGCGGAGACTGAAAGCCTTGGAAGTGGGGTGCGAGTCAGTTTATGTCATTACCTGTGGGCTGTGGAAACGCCGCCCCGCTTTTAGCGAAGACTAGGTGGGGGAAGACAAGCCTCTTTTAGAGTTGGAGGTAAATGAGATCCCCCTCGAACTTGTCCAAGCCGTCAGGGGCGCGCGCGCTCCAGCACTATGACCACCAGTCAGTCATACGTCGTAGTTCAATGTAAGATGTGTAAAGCAGCAGCAGACACGAGGGGGGGGGGTACATACTTTCTGACTAGTCACAACCAACAAACATGTCAGTTACACACCCGAGATTTGTTTACGGGTCTGCCACCTGGTGATCGGCGCCCAGGTTTGTTTTTAACCATAATTCAGTTGCAGCCAAGTTTGTTTCTCCGAGTATAAAGGGATGTATTCGCACTCCTTTACAACCACTACAACTTCTAAACTAACATCGGAGCACCAGAGCCAGCCTCACCACTCATTCCTCAGCTTGCAAAATACATATACAGACACTCCTTACCATTACTCTCATACAGACAATCTTTTACCCTCCCACCCATCCAATTCCACCCACAAAATAAAAATAAAAATGCACGCCGCAGCTACCCTCCTCGCCCTCCTCCCCGCCGCCGCCCTGGCCTGGGACCCCAAGCTGTGCAACGGCGCCGGCGGCTGCCAGGGCCTGACGTGGGCCTCAGAGTTTGGCTACCGGTGCCCGAGCGGCGCCACAATCGGGCCCCAGCCCCTTGCGCAGGCTCTCACCGACATCGCCCAGGGCGTGTACGAATACGTGGCGTCAGACGAGTTCCCGGCCTCGTGCGAGCGGGCCACCGACATCCCCGGCCCTGCGGCCACCAATCAGCTCATAAAGCATGTTGCTGGTGATACCAACATCACCATCTACGGCTATATCACCGACTCTTGTACCGAGACCAAGGTCGCTGTGCCTGGGGACTGTTATAATGCTAACCCCAACCCGTCTGCGTGAGTCTTTCCCCCTTTCCGGTGTTTGTGCTTTTTATCCAGTTTTGAAGTCTCGAGTTCTATCATTGTTTACTTGTCGTGCTGACCGGGGGCCGAACTCCAGTCTAACCCCTTGCCGCATCACCGAGAAGGACATCAAGACCTTCTGTAGCCAGGACGAGTCCCTGCACCTTTAAGCAGCTCAGTCGATCGCGTAAGAGCGATAGACTGCGAATGCGGGTTCATGGGAGAAAAGCTGTCAGCGTATCATTATATGTAACTGTATTTATTCAATATCTGATCCTGCAAATTCGGATAGCAGACTCGGCGTACAGAACACAACATAACACAAGGGTGAAACCTGATACTCAGGGATCGTTAGCAACCACGTTTTATGCATAACGTATGTGTCGAATTACTTTAGCAGCATCAATTTATCGTATTTAACAACAGAGACCATATTCGTCCCGAAAGTTGACATTATGCCTCGTTGGCCTCTTGGCACAGCAACGTCACATCGATACTGACAGTCTTTTCCTGTCTGGCTCCCTAAGCTTGGCCAAGATTGGTTCAAACTCTCTTACAGAGTGGCGAAAACAGAGTGAAGAACATATTACTACCGATAATAAAGAGAGACAAGAGGCCGCAATCTACGTCTTCACTATTGTCACTATTGTGTTCCTGCCCATTCTGACAGTTCCGGGCATTCTTGTGATGAACACCAAGGATTTGCGAGACATGGAGAATGGGCAACGGTTTGTTGTGGGCAGTAGTGATTCCAGCCACCTTGGTTGTGGTCGTCGCATCTCTCGTCGGCGCAGGAGTCATCGAGGCCTTGGAATCGCCACCACGTTACGAGGCCGTCTTGGAGGCGCAGATAGTCGCAATTTGCCCACTACTAACCGGTGCCAAAAGGCAGGGAGCAATTGGACAATGAAACTCGAGGGGTAGAAGGTCAATATCCAATAATTCCCTGATTGATGCGTGCACCGCCTGCAAAGCATCCATGAATTACATATCGCGCCTGCTGCGTAGAACCATTCATTCTCGAACACAACCGACGTGACATACGCTAGGGTAAATGATTGATGAAGTAGATACTCCCTCCGGCTCTTGAAGCTATCACAGCGAGCAACAGAGCTGATGGTGGGGGTGGTAGTGTAATGCTGAACATCTTGAACACATTGGACTCCATGTCTAGGTACTTACGAAAGTAGATACCTAGGTAGGGAGACAAGAGTATATGCTCGGCGCATCGCAAATATCATGACAGAATCTGAATGTCGCTTCAATCGGCTATAATAAGAGGAAAACACTTTCAACGCCGAAAAGCTTCACAGACTTCCAGCTGTATTAATCGTTGTATCGCTGCTATAATCCGCCAAGCACCTCACTTGGGCCCCTGGAACGCCGCCGGGGAGGGAAAACACAGTTCTCATGTCGACAGCAGCAGCAACGTCAAAGAAAGAGCTGTGGCAGAATATAGGGTAGCCAGTGCAACACGCACTGGCGGTCGCTTTTGCCCTGTGACAAGAGCAATAGTATCAATGTAAGAGAATAGTGCCGTGCAATTTAGCCAAAGCCTTTCCATATGCAAGGTATGTAAATATGTACACATACGAAGCGTCTTTCCTCCGAAAAGAAAGTTGAACCCCCATATTAGGCCCTCACTTAGGCCTATCCACCATCCCTCCTCTACCAAGTCACCAAGACCCATCCAACCCAGACCTCGAAAAGCGATCTAGCTTAGCCTGAACAGCACGATAGTGCTAGGGTAGACGTTCTCGTTATCCGAGTACTTAGCCACCGACGTGCTGCCGCTATCCAGCATGCTGACGGAGCCGATGGTGTTGAGGTTGTAGATGTTGATGTTGGTGTTGGAGCCCTCGAGGCTGACGATGCGGGCCTGGCACGACTCGCCGGCCGAGAAGGTTGAGCAAGCTGCACAGATGCGTAATAACACTCGTCAGCCACAGGGACAATAACCCTCAACAAGCAAGAAAAAAAGGGAGGGAGGGGGGAGGATAAGTACTCACTCGTAGAGTAATCAGTAAAGAAGGAATAATGATTAGCTCCGTATAGGAAAACACCGGACGAGCCCACAATCCGCAGGCCCCACGACATGTCGCAGTTGCCGCTGACGCCGGTGCAGTCGAACGTCGGGTCGCCGATTGCCGAGTTCGGCGTGAAGGGCGAGAGCGAGTTGGGGTTCGGCTGGAAGTAAGGGGTCTCGGTCTGCAGCTGCGACGCCTGGACGTTGCTGGTAGCCGCGAGCTGGTAGTTGTACAGCGTGTGGTGCTCCACCGCCGTGCCGACGAGCCAGACCGGCCCGGCCGTCGACTCGATCAGCAAGCCGCGACCTGCGTAGATGTTGGTCTGCGTGTTGGACGCGTCGTCAATGTCGTGGTCCGCAGTCCTGTTGGAAGGTGATTAATTGTTAGTTCTTTCTTGTGTGTATGTACTCTCTGGTGGTACTTAGAGATGTAAAGAAAAGCAAATGGAGACTCACCAAAGCCACACGTTCTCCATGTACAACCCACTGCTCGCCTTGGTGACATGCATGCTCATATAAGCTCCAATGCAGGCAGTGTTGATAGTTGAAGACCCGGGTGTCTTCAGGCACTGCGCGACCTGCAGATCCGAGCCAGTATAACCACCGATGCGCGTGTGGACATCCCAGAGGCCACTGGGGCTGCCCGCAGGGCTGGCGAGGTTATACTCAATCAGCGTGGCGCCGGGTACCGCGCCCTTGCCGCTGACGATGAAGTCACTCAGGGCGACGGTACCAGCCTGGCCGCTCGTGCCAATCTGCACGGCCACCTGCGGGGCATTGATGTTGGCGAAGTAGCTCCCCGAGGCCATGATCACGGGCCACGACTCGCCGACGATCTTGGAGCCGGGCGGGATTGACAGCGTGCTGGTGATCAGGTACAGACCGTAGTCGATGTAGACCACCTTGCCCTGAGCCACGGCGGTGTTGATAGCGCTCTGCAGCGCCGCGGTGTCGTCGGTCGCGCCATTGCCCACCGCGCCCGAGCTGCGCACGCTCACGAAGTCGCTCGCGCTGAGCGTCTCGTACTGTGGCTTAGCTTGGGTGTAGTACTTGCCACCGGACCCGAGGAGCACTGAGGGCCGCGAGTTGGGTGTGATGGTGCCTTGGAGCTCAGTCTTGCCTGAGGTCAAGGTGTAGCTGTGGCCCTGGCCCCATGCGGCGATCGTGCTTGTGCCGGTCGTCCCAGCCAGGACGGTAGTTCCGCTTGTGCTCACCATGACCGGGACATTGGCGATGGCGATGTTCTCCAGGATGAGACTTCCCGCAGTGTCAGGGCTCGCAGAAGCCGTGTACGCGGTAAGGACACCGACAGGGACGTTGGTGAAGGAGCTATCGATCACGATGATGGAACCAACATTCTGCGCAGATGATCCACCAGCCGACATGTCGATACCGGTACCACAATTGTTGATGCTTAGGCCCTGGAATGTCCAGTCCCAGTCCCAGAGCATGATGATGGCTGTGCCACAATTGTTGAAAACCAGGTTCCGCATAGTGTACTGCTGATTACCAATGGAAGCACCTGTCGCACCGCCGGTGAAGGTAAGGTCGGACAGGAAACCACCACTACCAGACTCTGGTCACGGCTGAGGGTTAGTCGCGCCGCACTAGAGGGTAGGAACGAGCCCCAAACATGAAGAGTATCGAGATGGTGAACGTACCGATAAACAGACCAACATGCACAACACCGTTCCCTACGGGCATGTTGAACTTGACATTTTGCAGGCTCGTGGCCTGAGACGTCGGCCAGTGGATACCAGTACATGCTGTCGCGGGGGCAACATTTGTCGTATCAATGACAAGGTTGCGAATCTGGCGGTAAAAGTTGTTTACGGCCACCCAGTTTAGGTCCGATGACCAGTAGGGGTCGCCATCGATCAGACCAAATCCTGAAAAGCCGGCCGTGGCCTTGAGTGTCGGAGGACTGTTGGCATCACCAATGAGCATGGTGAAGTAATAAGGGATAATCGAAGAAGAGATGAGGTAAGTTCCAGCTGGGAAGTAGACCACCGCAGGCGTGGTGGTAGAAGAAGCCTGATAGGGATTAGCTGGGATTCCTCAGTGACGCGCCTCTCAGTCCTCGACGCGTGAGTCGTCACGTACACATCCTTTCCCACAACGGTTTCCGCCTGCTGTGATGGCAGCATTGATGGCAGCTGTGTCGTCTGTGACACCGTCACCTGATCCTCGCCGTTAGCCTCGTCGACTATACACAAACTTCCACATTTCTACCTACCGACTGCGCCATAGTCCTTCACGTTTCTGAACACAGTATATCCATTCCCTGCGTATGGAGCCAGACCCTGATGGGAGATCGATTCCATCCAATAGGTAGCTTGCACAGCCAGGACGAGGCTGGCAAGTGCCAGAAACAAAGTGGTGAATGAACGCATGGTCAACTTTGACCTAGAGAAATCACGAAATGGTGAAAGGACTGGATTCTGGAAGAGAGGTCTGGGACGAACACCATCTTAAAATGGCACAGGCAAGCAGTATATAGCTTTATTCGTTGAGGAATGTCTTAGGAAAGGGTACGACAGTCAGAGCCATGTATCCGCCTCACCTACCAGCGCGGCTTCGTCACCTAGCCTGTACAACGAGATCCTCGGAGGCAGGGGAAAGGCTGGCATGTCCAGAACATCGTGGCATCCCTTAATAGGAACCCACCCTCCCGGAGCGTGCGTGCGGGCCAGGGGGACAGACGAATGAAATTTGGCCGAAGGGCCGAAGCGCAGATGTCATGCCTGTCAACTCGACCTCGAACACTTTTGTCTCGTGGGGAAGACGGCCCATGAGAAATGAGGTAGCTTCGCCTAGCCGGCTAGTCGTGCCACTTGATACGTTGAAGGATGTCCACGGGCTCCAGGTCACCACTCCACGGGACCCGAGAGGTGGATGGACGGATCATGGGCACATGGACAAGAAGATTGCCTCGCAATGTCAGCAGCCGTGGCGATACTAGCAATACCAGACCAGACTCTGACTCGTCACCCCTTTCACTGGCGAACACGGTTGAGAATGATAGTACCATCAGACGGTTTGCCTTATTACAGCCATGTGTCTTGCGGTGGCCGCCTGGCAGTACCCGACGACACGGGAGTGATGCCGAGTGGGCTGGGGAGCGGCCTGGGTAATTCGTTGTCTCAGAGGCTGAGGAATGCAGACACAAGCCCCATCCAAGAGAATGTGATGACGGGGGTGGCCTTTAGACGGCTCTCGTTTTAGGTGCCCGCCCGGCCAACAAGGCAAGTGGACCGAGGAGAACTTGGCCGGCCGGCCGCTTAGCAGGACCCTGGCTCAATTAGGCGATCATCTGGGCCGCCTTGTCACCATTCCCGGTGATGATGGCTTCGACTCGGCGCCGGGATTGGTGAAAAAGGAAATTGAACACCTGGATCAGATTTTCCTAGGGTTACATTGGTTCAAAGGCTGGACCCTGATGCGGAGGTCGAATGTCAAGCCCCCAGCGCTGATGGGCCCGGGACGATGTCGGCCTTACTTAAGGGAAGTGATTCAACATGGTCGACTTCCGCCACAAAAAGAAGGTGGATGTCGGATATCGCTCCGTGATACTTCTGAAAACGTCAAATCAAGGACTGCCGCCAGCTGAGGTGTTCGGGTACCCAGGCAAACAAGCAACTTAACCGGCGCCCCCCGACACTGTATCGGAGCCGCAAGGCATGTGAGGCGCTTCGGTTCGCAGGCGGCGTTCGTCTGATCACAAGACAACAGACATGTTCCAGGTAAACAGAGGTGAATTTATGATTGTAGGACGAGGCAGCTCTGACGCCGGCCAACCTCTGCTCTGCAGACGAGATCTGCGCAGGGAGCCTGATCAGTGGACGGCTCCGCATGGCCAAATTGCGGGGTGCACTTGCTAGGCGCTGCCGGCCACATGCTTCACGGCGCACACCTCCCATCCGCCGATGTGACCCTGTATATAACGAGAAGGGAAATCCCAGGGGAGTGTGCAAAGTTTGATTTCCAGTTTCCGTCATGTTGTGAGACATGTGGTAAGCACTGGGGAAAGGTTGACAAAGCCTCCAAAAAATGCAGGTGTAGCGGCTCCCGCGTGACCAGCGTCATGATCGGCGAGCGATGGCTTTCAGTCCTACATCAGGTGCCCAGACAGAAGTTCTAGAAAGAAGCAGTATAGCAGCCTTGTGACGTCTCTCGAACAAGTGGCTGGTACTGTCTGAAGCCACCAATACTCCAACCTCGGCAGCACATTGAGGCGTATACTTCGGGCTGCAGCGCGCCCTGTGGCTGACAGTGAGCCAGTGTTTGGCCAGCAAACCTTGGGTCTGATCCTGGTGAAGAGCGCAAGCGGGAGCCCCAAGCTCGGAATCGTGTTTGGGCGCGGGTTGTGAGCGCGGTTCTGAGCTCGCGGGCAGACAGATGGATCAGAGTCAAGCAATTGCCAAGCAACAGCAGCAAGGGCCAATAGTACACAGGTGGTGACGACGTTTATGCTGGGATACCGACTGCGTAAATGGGCAGCAGGAAGGACGCGACGGGGCATGAGCTGGCCGTGCGTGCGCGTGGATGGGACATCTTGCCCCTGCACTGGAGGAAGGATATGCCGCACGGCCTCGACGTCAAACTGCATGTTTGTTGATACGGATTCGCACCGAAGGCGGACGCGAAACAGAAAGAGAAGAGGCCGCGATGTTTAACCGCTGGATGCTGGATGCTGGATGCTGGATGCTGGATGCTGGATGCTGGATGCTGGTGCTGGCTGCTTCGTGGCTGTCGCCATGTTCCGAGCTTAGCTTGGACAAGCCTGTGCGCCGCCGGTTCCCGGAACGGTCGCATCGGACAGATATAGCCATAGTACCGCCCGATCCTGCAGCGTGTATTGCGGTGAGGCATGTTCTCTGGACTACCATTCGTGCACAATTGTCACTCGGCCGAAATGCGTCGATAGTGGAAAGTGGAGTGAGTGGATGGCAACGGTGTGGGGGCAGACGGCCGCAATTGCTGACGTAGGGAATGGCGGTACCTAAGGCTCCGGTTGCAAGGTTGCGCCAAGATGG
This sequence comes from Diaporthe ilicicola, assembly GCA_023242295.1. NCBI lineage: Eukaryota > Fungi > Ascomycota > Sordariomycetes > Diaporthales > Diaporthaceae > Diaporthe > Diaporthe ilicicola. The sequence continues at coordinate 15,459 of JALPVH010000160.1, read as the reverse complement.
TGGTTTGCTGGTTCGTCCGCTGGGTTGGGTAAGATGCCATGGTTATGGTAGAGGGAATAAGAGTCGTCGAGTTGGCAATCCTACAACAGATTGCAGATAGATGCGCTGTCCATGTTGTCGTCGGGAGGGAAGCTCGAGCCTGAGGCGGACAGACTGGTGGAGGCGGCGGTGGATCAATTTCTCCACATGCTCATGACTGCAATTTGCGGGTAAGACGGAGGAAGGCTGGACGGGGCCACAGCACGGGACGGGGCGGGAGGGAGTGCTGGCGAAACCGAGGCGCAGGCCCTCATCTCTCTCCATCTCCGTCTACATCTCCATCTCGAGTGCATCTCCACCTTCCACGCCTCGGGGGAGCTGGTTTCCCCAGATTCCCCCGGATTGTGTTGGAACTGGGCAGCTCCGTCTTGTCAGCTTCTCCAACTCCGTTTCCCATTTCAGCAACGCCCTGGACTGCATCTCCACAGCAGACCTGACCAACGGGCAAATGAGAATGAGTAACAGAGAGAAGAAAAAAAAGATGCACCACCCAGACCGGTTCGAGAATTTCGCTGTGCATGTCCCATACACGACCACATTTTACAACACGGTGATTCAGTTTGCCCACTTTGATGGCCAACCAAACCGGAACGCCAGGGCAACGGGCTAGCACTGCATCATTATGACCTCCTGACAAAAAAATTCATGACCCTAGAGGCTGTGTGATTGGATAGACCCCAGTCGGGGGCTAGTCCATGCCCGGCAATAACGGTAACAAGCGAGCTCCGGCCCAAAGCATTGCCGAGGCGCCCCCTCCTTTTGCCCTGCTGCCCTTCTCTGCTTCTGCTGCCCCTGGACTGGGGTTGCTGCTGGAGGTACCTAGGTAGCTGATCCCTGCCTGGCTGTCTCCAATGCGGAGAGAGCCTGGAGAAGTGCGAGCTGCCCTCATCATTCTTTTACTTGTTGATTCTATCGAGAAAACGCGAAGGAGATGGGGATGTGCACCATTAAGGTTTTTGGATTTGGATTAGGGTTGTGTCTGACATGTCAAGTCAGATCAAATCAAATCAAATCAAATCAAATCAAACTGAGCCAGAGACAGGACGCACCATCTGCCGAGTGGTCTGTCTTCTCCTGCTGCCCGCCCGCCCTAGCAGCGACCACCGTTTGGACACCAGCCCTAGGCCCGTCGCGCTGCAAACCATCTGCTCTTGTGACCCTGCTGCAGCCGATTCGCGTGTGTGTTAAGGCCCATGCCTGAGGAATATCAATTTGACTACCTACCACATATTATTACACTATATGCTACCTACCGGTAGGTAGGTATGCAGTAGCAGCAATGCGAGGCAAAGGCCAGACGCTACCTGGCGTTACGTTACGTGTCGTGCACAAAATTAATCCCGTCTTCTTGCTGCTGGGCTCCTCTGTCCTCGTTCGTTCTTCGCCTCCACAAACCCCAACTCGATACCTGGATTGTCCTCCCTTCTCCTCCTGTCCACTCCTCTCCTCTCCTCCTGTCCACCCGTCTCCTCTCCTCTCCTCACCCAGCCAGTAGTGCAGTCCCAATCTAACTACCCGACCCACTGCACGCTGCCCGCCCCCAGTGCCCACTCACACCCGTTTGATCGCCCCCGCCTCCGCATTTCCTACCACACCTGGGCACCCAACCTGGCTGCACCATTGCGGAGCACACATTGGCACCAGCAGAGCAGACGCGCCCGTCTCGTCTCCACACCTGCATCCGCACCTGCTGCACCAGCAAGCCATCCGCGGCCAGCAGGGGCAAGCAGCACGGCGACCTGGACGACCTGGCCCGTTCGTTCGTTCGTTCATCGATGGGAGATGGGCGATTCAACGAACGATCGACCGACCGACCGACCGTGTCACTGACTGACTGACTGACTGAGTGATTGACTGACTGAACTCAACTGCCCCAGCCGAGTCAATCGCCCATTCTCATACCCGGGGTGGTTGATTTTCTCACGCCTTTGTTCTACTCTTTTTTTCTCGGCTGCGGACATTGCTTTTCTCACGCGACTCGACTCGCGAGCATTCCCAATCCAATTCTCGTCCCGGATCCCCAAACCCCGCGTTTTCGACCTAGGCCATCCACTTCTCTCCTCTTCCTTCTCCTCCTCCCCCATCAGCGCCATTGAGGGTCTGCCTCATTCTCTCCAAATTGAGCTGCCACAGAAACATTATTGTGCAGTGCAGTGCCGTACATTACATACGCTACACTCCAGGACATTACGTGCAAGGCAGCAATCTGTGGAGTTACCGTTGGGATCACCTTGGAGAAAACACATCGCAAGGAATAGATCTACATCCACAAGGTACGTACGTATTCGACTCGCCATATCTTGTGCCTTGCCTTGCCTTGCCTTGCCTTGTCTTGCCGTGTCCTGCCCCTTCCACTCAATGCCATGCCATGCCGCGCCCTGCCATGCCATGCTACAGCCTGGCTGCCTGGTCGCGCACATGCTCCCAGTCTTCGATTGACATTCCTGCAGTCTACTACCCAGCCTTCCCGACGATCGGCTCACAAAACAAGACTTCACCTTGGTTTCAGAACTTCTCCAACCAAGTGGTCCTGTCCGGCGCTGCCTCCAAAGTAGGTGCCCAACCTGCCCTGCCAGCCTGCAATCTGCCAATCTCAGCCTGCCCTCGCGACCTCGTCTGTGTGCGATGCCCGATTCGATTCGCTTTGCTTTGCTTTGGTCTGCCTTGCTTTGCCTCGCCTTTTCGCCCGGCTTCTCCAATTCCATCCCGTCTTTTGCCTCTGAATTCAGGGCGATATCATCACCCTCCGTCCGGTCATCGCCGCCAGTCAATGCATCTCGCCCGCCTGCCCACAGCATAGCTCTGGCAGCATGTCGACTACCGAAACACACCTTGTGCATCTTCGTCAGGCTTCCCCGCTCCTCTGTCGCCCTCTCCCTCCTGGGGAACCCCCCCTCCCCTGGCGCCGCTACCTACCCTAACAAGCTCCCCCACGTTTCGGAGAATTTCCACATCGGCCCAATCTTCCACCATCACCCCAGGCACCATACGCACCGCGCTCCGTACCTACATACAAACACATACACGCGCACGCACATTCACACATTCACACACTCATATACACACTAGATTATGTTTGACTTACTTACAGACTAATGGCTAATATGCACACAGACTACCATACCAGCTCTCTACCCTGCCACCCTCTACCACCCCTCCCCCTCACCATAAGCTCCGGCCTTCGACGACATCCCTTTTCATCTCAAGTCCTCCCATCGGCATAGAGACCCAAATTGCTCGACCGCGGCTGCTCCTCCGTCTTGGCACCCGCACGCCTGTCCTCGTCATCCCGAGCCAATTGGACTGTGGCCCTTGGATTTCGCGCGCCCAATCCAACCGTATCTGTGCATCCACGGTGCTCCCAACCCTCAGCCGTCCCCCCCACAGCTCACACGAGCATTCCGTCCCACCATCTGGGTCTCCTGTCGGGCCTCGTTCGACGCTGTCTCACTGGCCCCAACTGCAACCCACAGCCTTCCTCATTGACGGGACTGGGGGTGTTTTGTACCTCCTACCTGCACCGGAGTGTTACGTCCCTGCCGCGCCGGCAATCCCTGTATCGCCCCGGATGCCACTGCTCTACTTGGGGTAAGAGATTCATTTATCAGTGCCACGCACGAAGTAGGTCGAGGACACCAACCTGCGGGCGCCACCCTTCGCGCACAAGGGCCAACCTGCCAAGTCCAGCCCATTCACTCACCTTGAAAATTGGGTTTCCTTGGCACCGGGACGGTACGCGCTCAGTTCGTCCCCTTGACGCATATCGCCTGTCAAGCTTTGTTCACCCAGTCGACATACTCCGTTGTGCCCGACCCCCCACACCTGGTACCAGCAAGCCTCATTCTGTCCCGCAGAGACATCCCATACGTTCCGATACCCCAATCTCTGTGGCATAGTTCACACCTGCTGCCCAAAGATGCTTTCCATGCAGTCCGTAGAGGGGCCCAGTCCACCTCGTGCCGATGAGAACGGCGACATGAAGCAACAAAAGCCGAAAACGTTACCATGCAAATACTGCAACAAATGGTTCAGGTAGGCTGACGAATTCCCATTCCCACGCTTCTGGGTCCGGCTGACACGGGGTTTGTTCAAACAGACGAGTAGAGCATGTCCAGAGACATGAGAGAACACACACCAAGGAGAAACCCTTCTCTTGTAATTGGGATGGCTGTGGGAAGAGTTTCGGCAGAAGGTGAGCTGCATCCCTCGTCCTATTTCGTCTGGTTACCTGCACCTCCATTTGGGCAAAAGACACGACCTGGCCCTGCCCGCCAGCCACTTACCCTCGTCTGTACTCCATTGAGTTTACCCCAATTGCACGTGTCGACATATATGGGGCCCGCATCCCGTACTCTGCTCCACAGCCGTATTGCGTCTTATCATCTTCCTCTGTAATCCATCCGGCCTTCAGGTTATGCTTACATGGACATCAGAGACCTTCTCGTCCGCCATGAGAAGCTCGTGCATCTCAGCGATGGCAACAAAGACACCAATGGAATTAGCACCCAACGACGCAAGTCGTCCGTGGCGAACACGCAGTCAAGCCCAACCAAGAGTCATGGGGATACCGAGATGCTTGGTATGCAACAGACGCCCACACAAGCGCACTTCGCCCCAGATGCCACCATGTCCGCCGTCGTGTCGAGCCTACCTCCCGACTCCCGCATTGCCCCGCGGCCAGCAGCAGCTTGCAATCTCGACCTGCTGTCCGATGCTGCAACCCATCTTGCTTCCGCGGGCGATGTGTCTTCGATGCAGAACATGCTCCCAGATATGAGCCAGCAGCAGCCTCCTCTTGGGCGAGTTGACGGCATGCCGTCGTATGGTGAACGAGGCCGAGAGCCGGACCCAGTTGTTTACTCGACGCCTTTTCCGGTCACTACGGCCCCATACTCAGTTTCGTCGGCGGCTTTCCCGATCACATCGGCTCCGTTCCCTGTCACTTCCGCGACCTTTCCCGTCACTTCCAACGCCCAACCAAACTTTGATGGTTATGACCTCTTTATGGACGACTTTGGCACCCAGTCGCATTTCCTGCCTGCTGGGGTTGACACAGAACAGTCTTTTGGCGGCTGGCGCGCAGGTACCTCCTCTTTCCCGTCAAGATTTCCTTCTCTGGCCCCTGAGGCGTCCACAGATGGCACGGGTAGGCTGCAAGACGAAGGAATGCGGGCGCCGTTGTGGAGGATCTCGAGCAACGACCACAGTGTGATCAAGACCCGTCTGGACGAATTCTCGAGCGTGCTGCCCAACGACTTCGTTTTCCCATCGCGACATACCTTGACCCGATACCTCGAGGGTTATATCAGCGGCTTTCAGGAGCATCTTCCTTTCCTCCATATACCGACTCTCAACCCGAGTGAGATCGCTCCGGAGCTTCTCTTGGCGATTGCCTCAGTAGGTGCCCAATATCGATTCGAGAGCCATCGTGGCCATGCCTTATGGTATGCTGCCAAGGCTGTTGCCCTCGAGCAGATTCGGAGAAGGCACAGCCACGAAGTGCACACTCTACTACCAACCCCAGCAGCCTACAGTCCACATTCCACGCGAGCGTCCCCAAGCTCGGGGTTTCGCCACTCCTTCAACTCGGTCCATTCGGATCGCCCCATGACCCAAGAGACCCACCGCGAGCCATAGTAAGTGGCCTTCCCCCCCCCCCCCCCAGCCAGGCCCACAGCCGCCTTTATTGACCCATTTGCAGCTCTCCGAATAACCCTCAGTCCCGCCTCGAGACGATCCAAGCCCTTCTTTTACTTTTCTCTGTCGGCCTCTGGGGAGCCAAGGCCATTCTACAGGATGCTCTGTCTCTGCAAAGCCAGCTCGCCCTGCTAATACGGGACGAGGGCCTCAGCTCCAATCCCACACAGATAGGAGGCGACTGGGAGACTTGGGTCAAGAACGAGGGCAGCAACCGTACGAAACTAATTGCCTACTGCTATTTTAACCTGTGTAGTGTTGCCTACAACAGCCCACCTGTCTTGTTTACATCAGAGATGAACTTGTGTCTCCCGGGACCTGCTCGCCTTTGGAGGGCAGAGAGTGCTTGGGCATGGCGAGATGCCCGGCAGTCTGTGTCACATATGGAGGTTTCTCTTCAGGACGGGCTGTCTAGGCTCCTGCACCGACCATCTCAAGGACCACTGAACGAGCTAACGTCACTTGGCAACTACGTTTTGATACACGCCCTGATCCAACACATCTACTTGCTCAAGCAAACATCATTTGCGAACACTTCCCCTTTTGATATCCACAGGGGCCTTAAAGCGGAGGATGTGGAGGAAGTCACGCAAGCGCTACGGGTCTGGCAGCTTGGATTCGAGGAGCATCGCATGAGGATTACGCAGTCGGCCCAGCAGATGGGCAGCGAGAACTTCCCGGGCGGGCCAGTGTCATTTGATGCAACTGCACTTTCCCGGCTTGCACATATCCGTCTCCACACGGACCTTGTGCCTGCTCGGGCGCTTGAGAGTCGTGAGCCATACACAGCTGCAAGTATCTTCAACCACTTGCCTTTGTTGCCAAGGGGACCACGCTTGAACAAGGCAATACTGCAAGCTGTACATGCGCTCTCGATGCTGGTCAAGGCTGGTATCAACTACATTGCTCGGACAAAGTCTCTGGAGTGGAGTATGCAGCATTCTTGTGAGTGACCTATTTCTTTATTTCGGAATATTGGTGATGTTGATGAGCAGGGGATTATGCTGACAATCATCGTTGCAGTGTGCAATCTAGAATGCGCAGTCCTTCTTGCCAAATGGTTGATGACGATGGCGTCAATGAGCCCCACCGAGATGCAAACCACTGAAGAGAAGTCGATACTGGCTTCAATACGGACGATAGTGGACGAGACGGAATACGCCGTTCCTATCGATCCTAGCCTCGCGGCTCAACAACCATCAAGGATGGATGGGTCGCTCAACGACTCACAAAAGTCGCGTCAACTTGCGTCGGCCGTCCTCCGCATCTGGGCCAAGACTTTCAAGGGGGAGCACATTTTCGAGCTTGTCAAGACGATGGGGCATGGCTTGGAAATCTACTCCAACATCTTGGACAAGCCAAGAGATCAGCCGTCGTTGGGACGCATGTCGTCTGGCTCCATTCTCGAATAAGAGGATCCGCCCAAATGGTGCCACCATGGATTGAGATCACCTCTATGCGACCCGAAAAGGATCGCGGTCCCTAGATACGGGGATGGCTTTCGAATCATTTTCTGGCCTAGCGGTTATGACTTCTGCCCAGAGGACCTGGTCAGATGGAAGCACCACAATGGAGCATTTCAAGGCCCTGCATCAGCATGGGCGACAGGATGCAGTCATGCAATGCTGGCGCCTAAGGCTCATTCGTCTGTCAAGGACCATGAAGCTAAGGTGTCAACGCGTCTGAGAATGACGATTGAAAGCGAAAGGGAAACGAATCTAAGTGGAAAGTCACGAATGTCAACTGTTGAGGTACACGAAAATGTGTGATGTTGAGGCAATTGCGTGGAGTGAACACGATGAGGAATGCATTTGAGCCTGGTGTATCCGGGAATTTTTGGGACGGTGAGAGGTTTACGAATGAACCAGGCTTTGTTCAAGCCGCGCAAAAATGATGGCGATAGATATGCTTGATGATAATGTTCGGTTTTTTGGTTTAGGCTGTTGGATTGAACGCAATCCATGTCCTCTGTTGCCACAAAAAACACCTCTGTGGGTTTGGTAGCCAGCAGTCAGATGCGTGCCCCTTTTCGGCCTGAATCAGTCAGTGTCCAAGGTTCTGTTTCTTGCGCGCCTTCTTCTCATGTTTGAAGTCTTCACAGGCTAGGAAAGTACGCTCCTTCCCTCGTGTGCCCTTGAACACCACAGCCCGCCCAGGCAGAAGTCCAAATCTCGGCGGCCTTGCAGACAACACACTCTCTCGAACCAATGTTGACAAGCGTTTCCATTCCTCAAAGTAGCTTCGAAATCACTTGTAAAATATCTTCTGTTCATAAAATCTTCTTGTTCCCCACGAAACCAACACCCTTGTCGTTGACATCTTACTCCATCCACCTCGACGCAGCCAGCTTGACGACACTGTGGCCCCCCGTTCACCACCACACCCCCTCACGCTCTATTCTCTGGTACCCTTATCACAGCCCGTTCGTTGCAGCCCTCGCGTCGGGAGCCGACACGATGGCGACGTTGTACACTCCCACTCTGACGTGGGATCCCATCACCGACCCGAACGGCTCGCGCGCCACGCACTACCAGGTTGAGCGCTCCCCAGGTGACAGCTTTATTTACGAGGCCATGAGTGACCCCCTCACCGGCACCGCAACTCCCTTCTATCGAGCTGACTCGCTGATCATCGCGACCGCTGGTAAGGGCACACTGTCCTTGCGCCAGACAGGCTGAAGATGTACCCACATGCGAAGTGATGGGGAGGAAAAGACGCTCTTGACTGACAATCGTACCTTTGCAATCCCCAATGAAATGAAAAGCCACTAACGATTCGGGCTCCTCCGCAGGATCCTTCAGGCACGAGATGTTCTGCTACCCAGGCCCACGCGCGAGCTACGCCGTCTTCGTCGGACCGGGGAACCCCCTCAACGACGCCGAGACGCCCCTGCTGGCCCTGCCGGGAACATTCCTGTCCTTGCAGCGAGGAGACCTGTCGGCTGCTGTGGTGGCCCTGCAGACTGCCGTACGGGTGCTTGAGAAGGGATTGATCACTTACGGCCCGTTGCGACGCGTGATCATCAAGACGGACTCGGAGTATGTGGCCAAAGGCAGCACCGAGTGGATTCTTACTTGGTTGAAGAAAGGCTGGTACGTTACCTCTTCCTTCTTCCTCACCTGAATCACAGCCATCGATGCGTTCTGTGTGCAGTACGTCACAGCGGGGCCTCCAATCACTATATCTAGTTCAATGAGCTCTTTTCCCCCCAACGCATCGCGCGGATTCCCTTACACAGACTCCGGGTCCTTATCAAGTATGCGAAAGAAGACAGGGGGTGATGACAGTAATGCACAGGATCGGGTGTGGCGAGTCTCGCGTCTGTAATTGGGATCTTTGGGAGGCCCTCTTGGCTTTCCTCAAGATCCTGAAGCTCAAATGGAATGTTGAGGTTCTGTTCTGGTGGGTCCCAGCCAAGTGCAAGTTCCGCATTCGTCCATACCATCCGTCGCATCTGCTGTGGTCTAACTTCTTCAGGGAATCGTGATGCCAAATTCCTAGCCAAAGAAGGGCTCAAGTTTCCGCCTCCCAAATTCACCCAATCACGACGTAAACACAGAACAGACATGGCCAGCTCGGAGACGCTCGGGTCATGCTTCTAGGAGAGCCCATCGAACGAAGGAAGCCTAGAGGATACATGGTGTAAAGGTACGTCTTGCTGAAACACCTGTGGTCTTTCGACTTGAACCCTAAGTTAACTTCACTTGGCACAGAAAAAGGCACAGCCTCTGGTACCTCAACTGTCCCCAGCAGTGTTTCTCCCAGTCGAATCGAGCCAACAAGCGACAATTTCTCGACGCGTCGTTCGCCGCAGGGTACTGTACAACAGCGAAATAAAGTGAAGATTGAAAAGAATAGCTCAGATGACGCTTAACGAAGTGTGGATGTAGGGTATGTGTGACCAGGAAGAGACTTGGATGGGTCGTGCTCGTCAAGACGGAAGTCTTTTCCTGAGCACGGATTTGGTGGGTCGTCGGAAAGAGGTGATTGATACTGGAGGTTCAGGTGCCTGCAGAGATGTCACATAATCGCCACACGGTCACGAATCATTGTTACTGTCCGAACGGCAGCCATGCGAATATTTGCATGCGAGCAGGGACTTTGAAACTGTATTAATACCCAGTTAGATAGCTTGATGAGGAACAAAGAGATGACGACAGTAATTTCACAAGCAAGCAGCCTTTACCATCCGGTTGTTAATGAGCCCTTTCCGACTGTTCAGAGGTCAAGCCCAGACCTGCCAACCAGACGACCCCAAATCTGCCTGTGGTGACGTGTGACTGCATTGGAGGCACGCCAAAAGGCTGCCGAATGGCGCCCTCTGATGCAGACAACCCAACAAGCAACCATTAATGAATCCAACTATCACCGTACTGCGTATACACAACGTGAAGCCTAACCAACACTACCCATTTGGAGAATAAGAAGATCCAATAGAAACTATGGCGATTCCTCATTTGACGCCCTGACATGATCGAGGAATCACAGTCAAACATTCCATGCCCCCTTCTTGCACGCATACCTACCAAGCGCGTCCGAAACATAATAGCAGTCCATGGAGAGAAAACTAGACAAATGAAGGGCGAGTTCGGACCGGGCCGTGTAGGTTAAGACAGATATAACCTTCGTTCACCCCGCGGGCGAGCCATCGCCGCAGCCTCTGTACAGGTGCCCGTACAAGGTCAGTTGTCTGAGATGACACCTCCGCCAGCCTCAGGCCCATGGGCCATCCCGGCACCGGGCGGAAGGCCTGATCTCTCATCAGGGTGCCGAGGCTGGCGGGCCCAGCTGGAAGGTTTTGATTCCTGGTGCTCGTTGCTGTCCGGGGCTAATGCTAATGTTGCTAGTGCTGGCAGTGATTGGTGTTGCACTGGACCTTCGGCGTATGACGTTGGCGTTGGGATTATTATTATTTCTGGTGTTCCTGATTCCGGCGATCTCACAGATGGTAGTGACGGGGCAGTCGGGGCTCGGGTGAGCTGCTGCAACCTGGTGGCGGGCGGCGAGCTCCCGGGCGGCTCCGAGCTCCTGGGCGGCGGCGAGGCATAACCCCCTCTAGGCCCTGCGGGCGCGCTCCCTGAGCCTGGCTTGGCGGCGCTCCATCTCGGCGGCGTTGGCGTCGACGAGCCGCTTTCTGATGTCGTCCAGCGTTTCCATGCGGAATCCACGTGGGATGGGCTCGTGCACCACCTGCGCGTCGTCGGCGCGCTTTATGGGCCCATCGACGCGGCGGGGCGAAAGGCCGTCGGGTACCAGCTGTCTGACGTCTTCGAACCTTTCCCTGAGAGGCATATGTACCGCGGGCTCGTGCACTGGGGCGTCGGCGCGTTCTGGCGCCGTTGTGATGCTGCGTTGCTTCATCACCTCCTCCTCCTCCTCCTCCTTGGCGTCCGCTATGGTCTCGAGGGTGGTGGCGTTGTTTCTTCCTGCTGACGCTGCCGCTGACGCCTGACTCGCCTTCGCGGCAGCCTCTGCGGCAGCCTCGGCCTCGGCCTCGGCCTTCGTCTCCCTCGAGGGCAACGTGCGGAATGGGAGCTTCACTGTATGACTCGGTAGTGGTGTGCCGAGGATGGTGTTGTGGCCACTGGCGGTGATGTTGCCGGTGCTGGCGGACGGCTCACCGGCCGCGTCCACACCCGCGTCGTCGGCTGCGGGGGCGGAGCTCGGCTCGCCCTGCTGCTGCGGGGGATCGCTGCTCGAGGCGCCTCTGATGGGTACGAAAGATTGGACGTGCCCAGGCTTGACCTGTTGCTGCTGCGGGGGATAGCTGCTCGATTGTGCTCCGACGGGAACGAAGGAGTAGACCTGCTGGCCCTGCTGGCCCTGCTGGTGCTGCTGGTGCTGCTGGTGCTGCTGGTGCTGCTGCGGAGGATAGCTAAAGGGAGACACTACGCCCTGGCCTTCTTCGAAGCTGCTTGAGGCACCTTCGAAGGGTATGGAGGAGTAGATCGGCTGGCCCTGCAGCTGTGGGAAATAGCTGCTCGAGTAATAGCTGCTCGGGTAATAGCTGTTGGAGTAATAGCTGTTGGAGTAATAGCTGCTCGGGTAATAGCTGCTCCAGGCGCCTTGGATGGGTACGAAGTAGGAGGCCGGCTCGTCCTGCTGCTGCTGGGGCACACCGACTTCCTCCAGGGGCTCTCCGAAGTCGCCCGAGTAGCCCGCGGCGGGGCGCAGCGTCAAGGGCTGCCACTCGAGCTGCACGGCGGCGCCGGTCGCGGGCGTGGCCGCCGCACCGCTGCCGTGGGGCTGCGGGCGAGCAGCGTCTTGGACCTGTTTCCACTCCTGCCACGCCGACGAGCCGTGCGGCGGGCAGTGCTGGACACAGAAGCAGGTCGTCATCAGCAGCAGGGCGGCCTGGCGGCCGTCCCCGCAGACGCGGGACTGGCAGTAGAAGCAGTTGCCGCGCCAGCACGCCGGTCGGGCATTGGCTTCCATATAGAGTGCTGGGCACTTGGCCTTGTGGAGCTCGAAGGGCATGGCTGGCGGTGGCATTCCGTCGAAATGCACCGGGATGGCCCTCATGGGAGGCGGGTCTGCTCTGGCGGGGGAGCTGCTTGTGCCGGTAGTGTTGTTTATCGTCATCTTTGGAGGTATGGAATGAGGTGATGTGTGGAAGTGTGTGTAGCTCGGGTCTGATCCGCGTTTAAAAATAAAAGATAAAAATCAGAGATCGAAGAAAGTTGGACTCGGAGATGGGGAAGTCAGTGATGGAAAGGTGAAGTCTTTTTTTCTTCTTCTTCTTCCCTCTCTTCTCTTAACCGAGTTTGCCGCAATAATTCATGTGAGCAAGAGAATGTTTGTGAATTGGGCGCTTGCTGGATACCTTTATGTCTAAGTAGGAACCAGTTTGACGCCAGTGCGTGGCGAGCTCACACAAGCGCGGCCTATCAAGCTCGATAGTGCCCTGAGTTGTTGTCCGCGTCTTGCCGGTTGCTTTTAGCTCTTCTATCAATCCATCTTCTTTGGCGATGGTAAAGGTTTGGTCTGATTTTGAGGCACTCGAGTAGGTTCACGTTCAGCCGGACCTCCCTAGGTAGGTAGCTGGAACAGCCAACCGCGAATATTTATTCTGGACCACGCCTTCCGGACGACGTGTGGCAAGAGAAGATTGTACCGCGGTCCTATGCAGCTTGAAGTAGAGTTCCAGCGTCCCTTCATGGCGAACACTGTGTTTTGACACTGTCCATGCTGTCTTGGAGTGAGAGTTGAGACCGTTGTTGCAAGCCGCCGAGGGAGTCCCACCGCCGTACCTGCAATGGCAAGACATATCATGCTTCATTCTGCCTTCTCGTGACTTTCGTATCCGCCACGCTTTACGTAGCGTCTGACTCAACATCAACTGGTAGCAGCGAATCTCCCTGTGGAGGAATCGAGCGTAGCACCACCGAGTCAAGCAATCGATCTGAATTCTCTATGTAGCTCCTTTCAGAGGGGCGTAGGCAGCCTATACTTATAGACAGAGTGTGGCATAATAGTGGGCCCGCTCGGCTGCCATACTTCCACTATTTGCGCCCCACACTAATTTCACCTTGCTTAATACCAAGATCTGAAGGTTCGAGAGACGCGAGATGTTGTTCTTGAGAACTGATTGCACCAAGTTCCGGGGGTTTGAAAAGGGCGAGAATATTTTTGTGATGATCGGCTGTGCCCCATAATCGACGCATGTTCCTCTGATAGTGCGTCCAAAAGTGCTCAGCACTCTGGGATGGGTTTTCTCGGAAAGTCGATTTCCACAAAGCACAACAGCTGTGAAAGTAGCACGAAGCCGAATTGATTCGGTTCTCCGTCCTGAAATGAAGATGTTTCCCGTCGATATCCGGTATAACTAAGCGCGTCCTAGGACTTGTTTGGCATTGGATGCTCTCTGCTTTTGGAGCTAGTGTCCGGAAAATATAGGTCCGAGGGGTCTTTTCGAGATGACAGTCCGGGTGAGGCACGATTACAAGATCCCACTGCGAGGAACTACTGTCAGTGGATTTTCAAATCAAGACCAATCAAATCGAAGCCCACAGAGTGTATCAAAAGGGCCAAATGCATTACCGTCAGATGCCTGTTCCCATGAGCGGCGTGTGCGCGGTCCCAAGCCGCACATGTTCCACTCACTCGAAAAGAACCGCGCATGCACTGCTCTATTAGAAATAAGCCGCTCATGCACTGCGTTTGCACGGCTTAGAGGAGAAGGAGCGGTGCGTGAACGGAAGGAGCGGTTAATGAGCGGCTCCTGGACACCACAATCTGACGGTAATGTGTGACAGCAGGCCTTCAATACAAGCTTGAAAACAAGCTTGAGTATTTCAAGGAACAATCCAATCTTGAGGTGCTTCTCACATTTTTGAAAGCCTGTCCGACGGCATGGGGAAGTAACACCCCATTGAAGGCGCCGTAGATTCCGATTCGGTTGGAAACATATTGCTGCACCGTGGGGCCGAGTGAGGCCGGGAAGATGTGCTCAAGCTGCAACGTATGCTCAGGGACGAAGTCGCCAGTGGTGACGCTCCACGACGTACCACTGGGGATACCTGGGGGCTTAGAGCTTCTGAGACTGAAAAGGGAGTCCATGTGTTTTTTCATTTTCGCCTGCTTTCTTAGCCGAAACAGATTGAGCACCTTCGCATCCAACGGGACCATTTCTGTCTTGGGGCCGACCGACTCGGCCGCAGACCTTGGCTTGCGGAAGAGGTGCGGCGCGAGCTTCGACATGAGCCCTCGTGGCGTCCATCGCCGGGGAGGGGTCAAGAGCATTTTGGCGTGGTGTTGGTGTGCAGTCGCAGCCGAGCGAACATGTAGTGGTTATTTAAGCCAGGGAAGCTGAGGAAATAGTAGCAGTTGGCTGCAATTGGGCCTTATCGATACGGCCTACTCGGCCCGATAGATAGTCCGGCCGAAACGCCTCCCCTAGACTAGCCTACAGCTATCGCCTGAATGTAAGGTATGGGCCACCAGGGCAAAAAGTGATGTTATTCGAGAGAAAACTGCCACTAAATCTAGCTGCTAAAAAACTCGCTTTAGTACCCTACCCGTTAGTCTATCGCTCCTGCCCTCTATACGATGCCCTTTTCTTATAATAGGCGAGACCCCGAGCCTATAAAGCTATCCCTAGATTCCTCGAGCGGGCTTTAAAGCGCGAGCTCTCTTCCTTTTCTAATAATAGCGGTACCTTTCTAATCCCGCCTAACGATTTTTTAGCTATAAAGGCCCGAATAGCTCGGCGGTGCTTACTCTTTTAGTAGTGCTTCTTTAATCCCGTTTAATAATTTTTTAGCTATAAAGGCCTAAATAGCTTAGCAGTGCTTTACTATAAAGGTTAAGAGGAAGAATCTCGATTAGGGAACTTAAACTAGTAAAAATCTAACGGTAAAAAGTTTTTTAGCTATATTATAGTTCCTTAACGGGCGAAGGTTTTAATAGCGAGGTAGCTTAAAGGAATAATAAAAGTTAATTATTAAAAAGATATTTAATAATAAAAGGTTTTCGAGGCAATAGCTATTTTAATAGTATTTAATTTTAGTTTTATTATTATAAATATAAAGTATAAGCCATTAAAGTAAAAAATAATATAATCTAGCTATTAAGAAACTCGCTTTTAAAGTTATAATATATATATATATATATTATATACCTAATATATAAATATATATATTATATACTTAATATATAAATATATAAATATATATATATATATATATTATATACTTAAGTATTTTTTATATATTATATATTATA